>JAGWCC010000543.1:0-532289 GCA_022651775.1 Drusus annulatus | reverse complement strand
ATATACCCAAACAAGTCATTTATCGTAAAATATAATAATAATTGTCATCGTTTTCTAAAGATAAATCATTAACTTCATATCGCACATCTAGAACGTTATTTTACGTCAAATTGATCTAAATAATAAAAGCACGTATTATTTGAGATGGAATAATAATTCATGCTATAAAATCTTTTTGCTATCGTGTTCTATAACAACTATCACTTTACCTGATCAATATAAACGAAAGACGATAGTGAGGGTAAATATTAACAAAAACAACAGTAAGATTGTTATTTTATATCAAATCTGTATTTAAAAACTTCTGTTTTTAGCTTTCTAGTATAGTTTTTTAAAGTTTCGCATTTTATATAAGCCAGAACACTTTCCATTAATTCAAAATCCATTTAGTGTAACTCACGTGTCAGTGAGACAAGAAATTTTGACGGCGAAGATTTATTTATTTCCACGTTAAAATTGAAAAAACGATTTCCATTCGAAGATTCTGTAGGACTCTCAATGCTGAAAACATATTTATTTATGTGTTGAATGAGAAAATAAATCTATCTGTGAAAAAATGACATCTTCGCCAAATGAAGGTTAAAATAAGTGAGCGCTTTTGTGTTCGTGTAATCGAAAGTACGCAATTCAAATTAAATTTGTGGTTTTTTATTTGCTTCAGGCTGCTAATCTCATTCCACCAGGCAGTTTTTTTTAATGAAAATACATCTTCACCGACCAGCATATATTTGTATTAAATTAAATTAACCTTGGGGTTTACTTTCCTTACATTGTTTTGCTAAATAAAACTATAAGCGCATGAGCATCGCAACAAAAATAAAGGGTTTCTTAGTTTGCATTTTTACATTCGGATTTTTTTACCTGTTCATTTAATACATACGTTTGATAAATTGTTCAAGATTGTGTCCAATACTTTTATGCATTTTTATTATTTTTAAATCGTTATATGAATATCAATGGGGTCTTTAAAGACAAAGCATAAAAGAAAACCGAAAATAAACAAATTGGAACAAGCAGGACACTTTGCTTAAGGAAATGACTACCAAGGGACGAATTTCGTTGAGCTAAAATCATTCAATAATAAAGAAATATCACGGTACGACACAGTTGAACCGGTATGTTAATTGCATTTTTATGAACAAAGAGTTATAAATTGATCAAATCGCGTAAATACACCAGTAAAAAACATTCCATGTTCGAATTCATGTTTTTTTGTATTTCATTTGATCAAATCCATTAAATCAAATCCAAATTTAATTAGTAAATCTTGGAAACGGGATGACTATTCGTGCAGTAGCAGGTACTTACATTATTTCGAATCCATTTCCAAGGAAATCACCCTTTCGGCGGAAAAAGGAACGTGTGAAGTCCACGTTAGCGCAGCGGGCCATGGCTTCTTGAGCAAATATTAAATTAAAATCACACGGTGGATGCATAATAAATATTGTCTACATATAGGATTAATTTGAAAAAAGCAAGTAAAAAGGAACTCAGTAATCCAGTATATTGAAACCTTTTTTATTATTATTGTTTTTGCTTTACTTCTATCAAATATCGGACAATTAACGTCTAAACCCTTGACACCACAGTTCAAAATTGTTTTTTGTCCTGAGGCCATTGCTACTCCTTACGTTTCTCATTTTGGTTTAAGCTTTACTTTCTACCAGAACTTATTTCCGTTCACTACAAGTTGAAGTATCTACGTGTACTTTTATAATGCTTTTTTTGTTCCTCGTTATGTTTTTACATAGCACTGTTATAAACGCTTTTTTTATTTATATTTTATGTCTTGTCAACTGTGACCTGTGCATGACCTGTGAATTGATTATTCATTCTCTCGTGAGAATTCTTAAAGCGAGATAGTATACGAGAGTTCAAAGGCTTCTTTTCTCTTCTATGTTGTTTTTGTAAGGGTTCAAATGTCTACTCTTTATATATTATGAGTATTGATAGCAAAGTGGAGTTAAGAATTGATATTATTACGTCTGGCTATTTCTACTCTTATTGCGATATATTGTCTTTGGTTCCAATGCTCAATAAGTTCCATGTTATTGTTTTATACTTCTTAAAATATTAAAAGGTGTTCATTTTACTTTGCTAATAGGCATAGTGAATAGGTTGTAGGAAATTATTTTTTTTACAAAAATAAACGTGGAAGTGATTTATTTATCATATATATTGTTTGTTGGTGGCATGTCAATTTAAATACCAAAAACTATTTAAAACACAAGATGGTTTATCTTTATGTTTCTTATATTCTTCTTCATGTATATATGAAATAGGAACCTGCTTATCAAAGTCTCGACACAAAATAAAAGTATCAAACACAAAAAGGTTATGACAGAAAGATTAATGAAAGACGAGGTAAAGGCAGACGTCACAGATTATGGCTTTGAAACTTGCAAACTTGTAGGTACATTTTACTAAGCTGTTTCGGGTTGCTGTCTGAATGAAAAATATATTTTTGATAATAACTCACCTCTGTAAAAGACTGGATTTCATTAAGAAGATGAATGGAGAATGTGTTATTACCCAAAATATTGCACAAGAAAAACATTCCATAATTATTTCAAGCTTAATTTTTCACATTCATGCAGGTATTTTCGTGGTCATTTTAATCAAAATTGCAAGGTTCTTGTTAATTACCTCAGGAAAAGGGTGAAAAGAACAAATGAAGCAATTTAATATTTCTTCACACAAAAATGCTATTGAAACATGGTTTAATTACAAAAGACGCTGGGGGATGATATATTAGATACACATCTTTTTTATGGGAACCTTTGCAATCATATCATATGACGGAGTAACACCACCATAAGAAGGATTCAATAAGATTTGTTTTGAATTTGAATTAATGAAAAAATACATTTTAATTTAGATTTTTCTACAACTGAGCACCGTTTTCACAACAATACATTATATTTATGAGTCGTTTCGCGAAAAATGTGATCATCAAATTTGTCCTTCTGAGGACGTATTTGTTTTTCATTATGTTATACTCATTAAAAAAATTCTTGATTACATACAAGCATAAATTTAATGGCATAATACTCATCACTTATACTCTGAATAGTAAGATTTAACTCCTACCGGGAAAAAGAGTACATTGAAACTATTATAAATTTTATACAAAGAAAAAATGAATTTGCAATTTTTTTAATATACTTGAAAATACATTAAAATCGGTCACATGTAATGAACGTTGGTATTTGGACGATTAAATTGATTTATTTGAATTCAAATCGTCTGATGTTTTGAAAATAAAGTTTTGAAAATTTTTTTAATTTACATTCTAAGATAAGAATATTTTAAAGTGAAATACCTGTTTTCAACGTGAATTCCGAGAATTTTATGTCACCATTCTCTTATAAATTGATATCCTCAAGAGTATTTTTATTTGCTGAATATCAAACTTTGTATGTCTTTAGACACTAGATAGCTAAAAAAGCACAAGCATAGCTATAAAATAATGTTAAAAAAATATTATCTCAGAGATGTTTCGTGGTGAATCAATTTACTCGCGGAAATTGTGCATGACTTATGTGAGAATAGGTATATTTTAGGTTTATTCCATTCCATTGAGTTTTTTTTGTATCTTCAAATTCTGAGTTGAATATAGAAACAAATATTTTGATTGTAATAAACATGAAAATGCTTTTTTATCGTCATTTTTCCGCATTACTTTAAACGAAACGCAATTTTTGAATATAAAACGTACATTATATCATCGCTGGAAAGGCAAAAAGGCTTAAGCGACACTCTGGTCAAAAATGAATTATATTTGCAGTTTTAATCAGTTTTTGTTGTCCATCGAATGCTTTGATTCTCGTTTGATTCTGAAGAGTCTTCATCTAAAATATATGTATCATTTTGGAGAAGGCTTGACTCAAGCGACACACGTTTGGACTTTTTTGCTTTTTGTCACTTGGTCACTGGTAACTCAGTAAAAGTATTGAGTTACTTTATTCAACTTTTTTTTTCAAAATCCAACCAGGTACTGAATACTTATGAATTTTATCGTAAAACCAAAAAAAAACTTTAATGTTCTCCAGTGTAATTTCCTAAACAGGCGAATCAGCTATTTCGCCTTTCTGGCGACGATATACGTGTTTTATTAAACTTATTAAAATTCAAACACACGAAGCTCTCGCCCTTGTAAAATAAATGTATATCCACAATTTATCTGATTGTCTTGCTGACAGCAATATTCATCGTCATACTACGTCACTGGGTGGAATTTAGCATCATTAACAAATGTTTTCACCCGCTTCAATCTCTAGTCATTCATCACTGGAGCTTTGGTCTTTCCATCCTCTGTAAATATTCTTTCTCTCAGTCGATCCCACACTTTTTCTGTCAGCTCATAGGTCTGGACAAGCGGCAATATTAACAAAAATATTAACACATTATTAATGACATCTTTTAAAAAACTGCTGGTAACACATTTGTTTTTTTATATTTAAAAAAAAATACAACTTTGAATATATACATGGTAAAAAAAACCCTCACTAATCAAGGAAAATTATGGTTGTATAGGATGGTTTTCACTGTGGTGTGGTAAGTCAAATACACGTATTGAATACACGTATCAAGTTTTAACCCCACAATATATCTCAATTAGAGATGCCATAGTCCCACTGGCTCCAGACGGTAGGGATCAGTTAGGAATATTGTAGAGTATTCGCACCATACATATATTCCAGTATTTTTTTCATTAATAAAATATTTGTTTTTGGAGTAGCTCTAACGAATTTCAGTAAAATCTGTTGCAGGAATGAAAATTTTTTTTTTTACATTTCTCTGATCATTTTACAAATATGTAATAATGTTCTGAGAGTTCCATATCTTTGTGTTCTTTTTCAGTTATTTTTAAACTAATTAATGAAGAAAATGCGATATTTTCAAAATGACATCGAAATGTCACCTAATCCATGGCCATTGTTAATCTTGAAACATCGTTTTCATTTGTCGGAATCCAGAACGGGCCAACGTTACATAAATAAGAAATAAACAGATGTCATGCTAGCAAAACAATAAATAAAAATACGCTTATCTTGATGTAAGTTCCAATCACTGTTTACACTCACTATGTCTGTTCCCAAATATAATGTTTAAACTAGCATCATTATGTGTTGGATTAAATTATATTATTTAATAAGTACGAAAAGATGTTAACAAACTGGTGGTGTACGAAAACCAGCATATGCACATCAAAAACACTCCACGAACAGCAAATATATCAAAATTAAACAAAGCATGTCAAGAATGTAAGGTGAGGCTAAATATCCAACTAGCAAGTATGCACACTAATTATTCATGAACGTGTATAAATTCATACGAAGGATGCAAGAGGTGTTCTCTTGTATCGGGTTGAAGACTTTTGATATGAATTTCTATGTTAAGTGAATCAACAGCTAGTGTACGAAATACGTACAAAGGAAATTAATTATTTAAGCAATTAAGCAGTAAATTGATCCATCTTGTTAGTTAACCTTGCAAACGTAAGATCACATTTATAAACGTGCATGTCTTTCAGTATTAATACGCTTTAAATAAGCTTGTGATTGCGTTAGAGAAAGCTCTTCTAAAATTAGTATAAACAATCCTACATCTGGTAGTAAAACGTAGAAGGTTAACGCAAATTAACTAGCTCGCGATATTTGTATTTTGTCAGTTTCTACGTCTGATGAAATTAAATACATAAAATTAAACCGTCGTAAGAAAGTAAACAATTAGAGAAGAATATTTATTTTGTGTACTGTTTTCTATCAAGTAGGCCTTAATTGGTTAGATTAGGTTTCTGGTTTTCATCGTGCTTTTCTACGTCTGTTTGAACTCATTTTGCGACATGTATCATATTTCTCACTTAGTTTCCTAGAATAAGTAGTTTTTGGAATATTGAATACTCGTATTCCACCGAATTGATCAAATTTCTCTGAAGACATCTCATTATTTTAATTTTATAGTTTCACAATGAATTCTAAATGGCAAATGAAAGTTTTAGAAAAATTAACAAAAATTAATTTAGATGGTTGTAAAGATAAGTTGCTTGCAAAGATTTTGATTATCTCTTTAATTTGTCAAAGTTCTAAACAAAGGGTGTTTGTGTAAGAAAACATAATATTACAACAACTTTCAACTTTTAAACTTCCCCCGTCCGAATCTCGTTCGTTTATTTCGTACAAAATAATCAAACCTAAGTCAGATAGGAAGGTACCAACCTATTATGTACCCTACCCCCTTTTGATTTGCCCTTGCTAAAAAGCTTATTTCAACCTAAAACTTTTCTAGTCTGGTAAATTTTTACGTTTCCTCTATTTTGGGGAATAAACACGAAATAAAACTTTTCTTTCCTTTCGCAAATTTATAAAATACCAAATTCTTTGTATTTTGCTATATTAGTTCACCACTGAGATTAGTATATTTTCTTTGAATATTTATAGAAAACGATATAACAAATCTTCCTATGTAAAAAGAAAGCTTTGTTGGTCACAAATTTTGTTTAAATATTTTATGATATGCTGGTTCAGGAAAATATCCAGGATGCTCACGTCAGATATTTTCTATTGTTAAAAATCTTCTTGAATATTTGAAGGATCGCAAAATACATCATTTTCAACTTTTACCACGAATTCAATACAAAATATGCTGAAATTTATGGGGGAATATTGTGTTTTCTGATTGTGAATGTACAAGATTTGAAATGTGTTGAAATAACTAATTTGAGGTAAAATAACTAGTATTATTATTGTGGAAATCCGTTAGAAAATCAAACAATTTTTTACTCGACAAATGGCACAAAAAATATTTTTACCGAAATAATGGGATACATGAATGCTCTATACGAAACATTTAAGTTTATATTCTGATCAGAAAATGGTCACCACTTCTTCTGCTACTACGTCGTTTGAATACAATTTGTCAAACACAAAACTAATAAAAAACATATTTTTTTAGAAGCAATTTACTGATAAAAAAGGTGTTTTTTCTAATAAATTGCTTGTTTCATCTTCGGTGTAAAACAAGTATTTAAAAAAAAAAAATACTTATTTCTTCTTTTCTAACACTGCAATATCAGAAGCTTTAAATCATCATGACGATTTTCAAACTGCGAAGAGCACAGGTATCAGTAGCGTTAGTTTGGAGCCATGAGGTGTGACATATTTCTTAACTACGTCTTCACCAATTTTTCAGCCTTCATGTGAGCAAGATATTGTAGCGTTATTTTTTGTAAAAATTATCTAGTACTATTTCGCCACTGAGTTGTTTTTGCATAACTTCATTTTATCGAACGGTCGTTCGCCATATTAGATCAATCAAAGTGTTTTCTTGTAACATTCACAGCAAAATAATAAGGTTTGTATCTAAATATTTTATTCTCTACAAAACCTCAATTGGATAAATTTTCATCTCAAACGCCTGTGTTTATTTTCAACAATAACAATTCTGTATTTATTCCGCCCGCAACAACAAACAAACTGTTTGGTCTATTTTAATGTTTAACCTTTTTAACAAGCACATTTCGGGAATCCCGTTTCTTCTTATCTCAATCCCAAGTTTACACAAAGCCCGCAAAAGCTGTCACCGCAGAGATAGTTGGATAAATAAAAAAAATTGGTAACTGTTTATTTAGTAGATAGGGAGATAGAAGCAACAATAGAAGGAAAACAATGGAACCGCGACATTTCCTTTGTATTGTTCTTGGGGGAATGTAAAATTATCTTTGGAAACTCGGCTGACTCCAAATCGTCCCCTCGACACATGTAGAAGCAAGAGTTTTTGTTCCTCGAAAGCCTTTAAGGCAAAAATATAAAAGAGCGAGTGCTGGAGTACGCGCTTGGGACAATTGTTGTGTTTGTTCGGCGCACTTTTGAGGTGACTGTTTATTCATCACTATTGTGGAGATAAATGACAGGAATGTGTGAGAAACGGGGCATGTTTCAAAGTGGTAACTTTTTGCATATTAATTGAAGTATTTTAACCCATAAAATGTGTCAACTTTTTAATGCGTCCGACAGCAAGTATTTAAAATACGCACGTTAAAAAAATAAAAAATATCCATGTCCACTTTATTAGTTATTATAGGATACCGATTCCTTAAACGTTTTCAAAATCAAAAGGTATCATCTTTTTATTTTAATTTGTGTTAAAATTTACAGTTTCATTTAAAATATCCCTACAATCAAATTATTACTTTAGAGTGAAGTTAAGTGCAACACATTATTTAATTTAATGGAAAATTCTAACAAAATAACTTTAGTTAGAATTCCTCCTTTTTTCCCAACAATAGTTAAATTTAAAAGATGATTAATTTTGTAATAATTGTTATCGTTTTGCTTAAAATATTATCGAAACGAACACTTAGTCTATATGTCCGCCTAGTGAGTTCCTTTAACTAAATTTATTCGACTGTTTTGAAAATGTTTTCTACCGTAAACACGGCTTACACTAATGTTCACCACGGTGATTAAATATTATGCTCGAGGGTATTTCCTGCTTCAGTTAATACATTTTCTGCTTTCCAGATAAGTTATATTATCTCACAAAATTCGTTGATCGTGACTTATTTTGATTTTCATCTCTCGTCTTAATATATATTGAGATATTTGAAATCTCGCGGTTTTACGTTATAATTATTTAGATGAGAAAAGTTACTTCAGACGTAAATTTTTTTTTATAATACAGATTATTATTCGGAGAGATTCTTAGAAAAAAATTATAACATGGACAAGTTTTTTTCACATTTATTTAATAAACCTTTCAAATCAGAAGCGGTCGAGCTTCGTAAATAAACTCGACATTATTAAACTTTGGATTTTGTCATTTTTTACAATAGCAATTTCACCAAAGTTTCAAATTTATAAAAAAAAACTTGAAAATTGGACTAAAGAATAATATTAGCAGTGTCGACAGGTGGAAAGCGTATTTGATAATACCAAATACTGTGGAGGTCGCTGGTACCTAGTTCAAAGATTTAAGCATTTCTTTGTCGAACGTCATTAGTTTTATAATATGAATAAATAAATAAATCATAATGAGATGTATGTATGAGAAAAAAGTTGCAATTTTCAGGATTGTATTGTTGATTAATAACTGCTTAATATTTTATGAAAAATCTGCATGGCGTAGTCCAAGTTTTTCCTTTTTCTGTAAACTAAGCTTCATTAATTTTTACTTAATATTTAAATCTTCTCATGTAATTATTATAAAAAGAACAGAAAAAATAAATTTGTAAAATACCACAAATATTTAACATTCGTGGTCTTATTTAAAGTTATTTTTTCACTTCTTTAAATATGTCAAACCACAAAGTGATTGCTTTCTACAAAAATGTAATTTTTATATTATACATTGGTTCTCTCAATCATCCAGTTTTTCACTTTATTTCATACAAAAAAATAATCTCTACCACTATCAGATATGCTTAAGGGTTAAAACTCAAAAATGACACTAAACGTTACTTTCAGCAGTCCTACAAATGATGTCTCCAAAAATTTTCTATGAGTAGTTAGAAAAATGTCAAAAAAGGTTTCCAGTGAGTACAATTATTCTACTGTACCTTTAAATTCTAAGAAAAAACCTACTAAAATTTCAGTAAAAGGTGCAGTTTTAAAAACAAAAAAGTCATTTTTTAACGCTTTACCTTAAATTCTAGTATGCTTTTCATAGATAATTTAAAAGTTTACCGTTTAAGAATTGTATTCATAGGATACGTTAGACATTTTCTTAACTACCCGTATATAATTAATAGATGAATCAGTTGTAGTATTGCTTGTACTAAAAAGTCAAAATGTGTCTATTTTTGGGTGCTGACTCTTGTATTTATGGCCAGTAGAACTCTTTTGCAGTCCGAAATGTTATTTTTTTGCTTAAGATGCACATTAAAATCTGCGCTTTTCAGTTGAGCTTTCTACACAACATGAGGCTATTTATCCTAGGGATTATACTTATCATTATTTCGGAATTTTACGGCAAAATCAAAGTTTTCTCAGAGCGCTTCATTTTCATCCTCTGACTTCATAAATCCATCGGTTGGCAAAAGTTAAGAGAAGCCAGTGGGTAGTGGGTGAAATGGGTGACCTTTGGGAGGTTCGCGGGTACAGTGGGTGGCTCTGGGAGACCCATGGGTCGTCCTGATTAGAGCCTCAGCCATGGGGTGGAATTTCAATTTAGCCTCAGCATTTTATCAGGTAGGAACTAAGGTAGGATTAAATTAAAATGAGCCACCCTCTTTCGAATAGCGCACACACACTTGAAAGAATATTAAATTGGAAGGTTTATTTTTGTCTAATGCACACAGTCTTGAAGCTCTTCAAATAATTTCTGGAGATTTGAAGACTCGAAAATAATTTATTTCGCAGGAGTACGATTGAAATATTTGCCTGAAAATGTTAATAACATTTCTTCGCAGGGATTGGTTGCACTCTGTGAAAAAAGCGATTTGTTTTCAAATCGACGAGAAACATTCCAAATAAAAAACTAAAATTGACTATTCGTATTACACAATCATCTGATGAAATATATAATCAAATGAACTATTAAATTTATTTTCGTATTAAATAACGAGTCACAGCATGAGTATATTTTATGTATATAATATCATACACTTCTACTTTATTACTAGAGAAAATATGTTATCCTTATGGTTAACCGTAAAGTATAACAAGTTATTAAGCGGGTTTTATTTGACCGTGTTCCTTTCTCAACTCGAGGCAACGTTTCGGACAGCCTTGCAATGTGCATAATCAAAGCAGGTGTCCAGAGTATAAAAAAAACTGACAGTATTGTATTTATTAAAACAAAACATAGAACATACACTGAACGACAGGCTAGTAGCTGAGTGGACTAACGCGTCGGGTTCCCAGGAATTCCCAGATTCCATCACTGCACAACCAACATGTTCCGCTTATTATAATGGTAGGAATATTTTTTTAATATTGTCAGGTTATTTATTCCTAACCTGGAAATGTTTTTATAGAAATAAAATAAAATAAAACAAGTAAAATAAAATAAAATAAAATAAAATAAAATAAAATAAAATAAAATAAAATAAAATAAAATAAAATAAAATAAAAATAAAATAAAATAAAATAAAATAAAATAAAATAAAATAAAATAAAATAAAATAAAAATAAAATAAAATAAATTATAATAAAATAAAATAAAATAAAATAAAATAAAATAAAATAAAATAAAATAAAATAAAATAAAATAAAATAAAATAAAATAAAATAAAATAAAATAAAATAAAAATAAAATAAAATAAAATAAAATAAAATAAAATAAAATAAAATAAAATAAAATAAAATAAAATAAAATAAAAATAAAATAAAAATAAAAATAAAATAAAATAAAATAAAATAAAATAAAATAAAATAAAATAAAATAAACCTTCCTCTTCCCTATCTCATTCCCCTCCCCACTACCTTCAGCCTCACAACATACCCCAATCGAGTATGCCATAGTCTCACCGGCTTTAGGCGGTTGGGAGCAGTTGGGACTCTTGTGCGATATTCACTATAAAAAATAAAAAAAAAAACGTTTTTAGGTCGCGAAAATGATAAAATATTTTTCATTTTACTATGCAGCATTTTTCTTATCGAAGCATATCCATTTCAAACACTTCACGAGTAAATATTCCCAATAGAATTCATCCCAATAATATGTTTCAAATAATCTTTCCCGAACAGTGTTTCCGGAATGTCTGTCGCAAATGATAAGCTACGAGTATTTATGTAAGCATTTGTCCCCCCTGTTATCCCAATCAACACGGCGCCTCTCATTCAAATGGTGCTCCGTTAAAATTCTTTAGAATGCTCTTTGCTAAGTCAATGATATACTTCGTGTAAAAGCAAATATTTTGAAGTACCTTAAATTTACCAGGGTACAAGTGTTTTCTTTACTAGATACAAGGTACTTATCTTATTCAATTCGAAATAAGACGAGAGACGTGTGGATTTCTAATATTTGCTGGTATTTACCCTGTGGAAACAAGTTTTACAGTATACTTTAACACGTTTAATCAGTTCTTTAATTATTATAAATCAAACATTTTCCATTTTATTTAAAAATTAATGAATTCGGGAAATCAAAAAGTACTTCTTCTCATTTAAAATTCAATAAATTGGAATAAAGTTGCTGAGTTAATATTGACCCAAAAAACTTTTTTACGTACACACCAAGGAAACCTTTCAAAGTAATCAATTAAGTATTGTTTATATTCACTTACAGAAAAAAGAAGAGAGATATAAGTATTTTTGAATAATGAAAATGAAATAACTTTGTGTTAGACCCAAGATTTAATTTTTTTTTTTTATAACTGACCGGATTCGCTTAACCTAAGCATCAACAGGGTACAAAATGAATGTTTAATTTTTTTTTCTTAGGCTAAGCGATACCGGTCGGTCATAAAAATTCAAATAAAATCTGTGGCCTTATACAAAGTGATTATTAAATTTTCATTAAATATGTCAAACCACAAAAATATATTTTAGAATATTTACTTAGTCGCTATATCATAGTATTGCTAGTACGTATATATCCGCAACAAAAACAACTTAATTCTTTGAGTAGTTGAAAAACACTAATAAAACAAAAATACATTCAACCATAATTATTTATATATATAAAATGGAGTTCTACAAATTAAACACAAAAACTATAAACATAATTATTTACGTTATTTCCTATATGTATTTTTGTTAGTGTGTCTCTTATAGATTAAAAACAATGGCTTCCGAAAATGTTTGTAAATTTATGAATGAAATTAAAGCATGTCTTCCAAATTTTAGGGCAATATACGCCAACAAGACTAATATATATGTAACATTATTTAAACACATTCTTAAATTATTACTAAAAGTTAAAATTTATAAAACAGAGTATTGAAGAGTAAGCTCTCAGTATCGCCCTGGTAAAAGACCAACCATTAGGACCTAAACTTTGCCTTAAATGGCTTTAGCCGTGTTTGGTGATCAGATCTCAATAATCAGATACTTTCTCACTTTCTTATTTCCCATGTCTGTCCTCTCCCAACTATCATTAGCCTCACGACATACCCCAATTGGACACTTCATAGTCCAACTGACATAGTTTTTCTCTAAAATCATAACAATCTTAATCAATTCTTATCATCGATAGAGATCTGTGTTGTTTTAAATTTATCTAAATGTGCGTACTTTCGGTCAAATATAAAACCGGTGCCTATCTTTGTTACAGGTAGTGTTATATTTAACACGGTTGTATAAACGGTTTATAAAATAAAAATGACTAACTAACCATCACACCTTTCTTTAACATAGGTGAATTGAGAAATATTTAGTCCTTAAACGCACTGCTTTCTTAATCTACAATTACGCATCTTTCCGTAACAACTCGTACCGGAATCTTTGTCATATAACCTTATTAAAACCCACAAATATGCTCACGTAAGCAATCAAAATGACAACATAACTATTTGTTTCAATTTTTTGTCACGATAAAACCGATTTACACAAAATTACGCACAGATACAAGAATATCTCTAAGCAAACGAATATATCTTCAGCCTCACTGAGCTGAACGTACTTCAATCCAATGTTTTTAATAAAAAATCTAACACGTAGTCGAAACAATTTTCTTATTATATATTCTCACACAGTTCCGTGAGAGCGACAAACGAATAAAATTGTTATTGAAAAAAATCATTATATATTTTCGTAGAAAGAAATCACTTTGTGATTTGAAATATTTAATGAAAATGAAATAATAACTTTATATAAGACGACAGATTTAATTTTAATTTTTATGACCGACCAATTTTACATAGCCTTAACATCATCAGAATATAAAATTAAACTAAACAGAATTACAGAGTATGCGGTTATACATATATGTACATACAGAGGGAGAACACCATATAAAATAAAATAAGAGAACAAACACAGAATATTTAAAATATATCAAAGGAACAGAGAGAGCAACAGACAATATTAAATAAAAGAGACAAAATGAGACGAATAATGAGACATTTTTATGAGTTTACAGTTTATACTTAATATTGGACTGTAAATCTGTGGTCTTATATAAAGTTATTTTTTATTAAAATCATTATACTTTACGCATTTAAACTTACTCCTTTTTGTATTTATTCTTTTTTGTTGCAATTGTAATATAACCTACGAGAAAACAATTTATTAAGAGATTGCTGTAGTTTATACATGAATAATTACAAGCACCAATGAGGTATGAATGGTCTTTTAACTGTACCAATTAGGTGTAATCTTAGAGCAATAATATACAAGAGGTATAGCTGTAGATCAATCTGTAGTCAGTTTTTACTAGCTTTTACCTTGAAGTAACTGACTCGGTTGGAAAAGGGCGTGGCTAAGACTGGGGCTATGGTATTTGTATATCCATTCACAGCACATGTCGACGAAATGTTTTTGTTTATTCGTAAAGCCACTTTTTCACAGTATTTTTATCAATAAAAATATAGCATATAAGCAAATAAACCGTTTAGTTGTGTCAAGATTAGTGCCATAATAAAAAATGTGGGCGGAGTCCCGCGTTGGCCCAGTAGCTTAAGATCATTGCGTCACTACGTAAAAGCGGGGAATTAAATTTGTTGTCTCTTTCTCTCTTATGGTGTACGATGTAAAAACCCGGAGAAAGTGTTTTTTCGCAAGTTTGTGTAGGTTGGGTAAAAATAATTAGCTATTCCTCCATATATTGTCACTTCAAGGGTGTAATAAAATTCAAAATTCAAAATGTATGCTCAACACTCACTGCCAGTTTTTTTGTGGTATTGAATTCATTTGTTTTGTTTTAAAATAATCCTTTTTTGGTAAACAGTACAGCGTCTATTCGAATTTCTCGATAGCAGAATTTTGTTATTTTATTGCTATTAGAAAATATCATTCAAAATAATTTCAATTTCGTTTCAGCGACGTCTCTTTTGATACCTGCCTTTGAATGGAAATGTAAACAACTTATATGAGATAATTTACATGAGTGAAATGTGACATGGATGAAATATTATAATATCATGAATTCAAAGTTATTTGTATGTGACGTTTATTAAATTCACCCTGAATAAATATTTTAAGGGCTTTACGTACAGATATATCATATATTTTCATATGAAGATAAGCTTACAAACAGGTATTATTTTGAAATGTACTTTTTCACATATTGCCTAAGCAAGTGATGTACGACTGCCTTTGTGCATTTTAAGAATTAAATAAAGAAACACGTTTCAATTCTGTGTACATAGTTATATGAACGTTCAAAACAATTTTCTCGGTCGACCCATATATTGTAGTCCTTAGAAGAACTTTATAACTCCTGACGTTCTCAATGTCCATCTTCTGAGGCCTGATGTCTTAAGTTTTGTCTTCAACTGACCGCTTACGCTAGTCCGTTCAATTCAGAAGTCAAGACTTAAGTGAAAATTATTAATTACGTCTATAACAAATTACGCGTGTTGATTGTGTTGGGGCGGGACCTGTTTTATCAGGTAGTTTACGTGAAGTTATCTGATTGGGTAGATTTAAACTTGTGGGGGGATGACAACTTTGAATAGGAAGGTATTTTTTAATCTTCTTTTTCCCCATCTCCTTCATTTTCCCACTCCTATTAGCCCCACAAAAAACCCCGATTGGGGATGCCATAGTCTCTCTGGCTTCAGGCAGTTCTTCTCTAAAATCTAATCAATCTTAATCGATTCTCAATAAGATCTTTATAAATCTGTGATATTTTCAACCGACCTACATTTTTGTTGTACCCTTTGACCATATGAAAAACCAGCGCCCATCTTCGACACAAATAGTATTATATTTAACACAGTTGTATAAACGTCTTGTAAAATAAATAAAAAAATGACTAACTAATAACTATAACTTCCTTTAACAGGGGTAAATTGAGAAGTATACTGTCTTCAAATGCACTGTTTTTTTCATCCTCAATTATTCTTCTTCCAACTACAACTTTTACCTTTATCCTTGTAGTGGAACCTTATTAAAACTAACGTTAACATTTATAATTTCAGCATAAGATTTTTTTATATGTTTATTAGACCTAACAATCAATAAAAGAGCTTTTACATATTTATATGAAGTTAAAATGAACATTTTAACCACGGTGAGAGTTTAACCAATAATTTCTAAAAATACAATTAAATTGCTGAGACCAAAAGCATTATAAATGCTGCATATTAAATTGATTTTGATGATAATATTAGTATTCCAATAAAGTTATGTTGATTCTTATCATATCTATAGAGCATTAAATATGATCTTGATATTGCTGGTGAGTGGCGTATTTAAAAAAAAAAACATTTCCTCATTTTATGTCTGTTTATAATAAGTGTATTTTTGTACGTTTATTTACGTATTGTTGGGGTTTAAAATATGTTTACAAATATTGATCCATAAACGCCTCCGCCGTCATATTTACATATAGAGGGTGACCCCAGGGGAGGTTTTATAGGCCAATGCAGTATAAAAAAGCTTGCAAAAGTCGTAAATGGCTATGTGGCGTCACCCCTCTTTTTTAGGAAAATGAACTGTGCATATTTAAGATATGTCTATCTTTTCATATCTATTTGCTTTACAGTGATGAATCAAAAAAACTTTCGCAAAAAATAGGATTTGAATTCGCTTGAACAATAAAAAGGTTGAAAGATTTTATTTTTTCAGACAAATTTATTGACCAGTTAAAAAATCAGACAGTGTTCAAAAGAAAAATAACTAATCTAAAAAAACATATCTAAGTGTTATCTAAAGCAGCAATTTTTTCGAAATTACCGCTTTGGTTTCACATAATTTGCAAAGTTTTTTTGGAAAAAACAAAAGGTGAACTTATTATTTACAGAACGCAACTCATTTCTACAATGAGGTATAAAGCTTTGAAATATGTATTTAGCAAATCGGTTACTAAATAAGACGCCATATTGGTTATTCCATATTTTAATATGAATTATAAGAATGAAAGAGTGTTTTCATCTATTGAGAAACAATTAATTTTGCAGCTTTTTTAAAGAAATACGCATAATATTAACTATGCACAAGTACCTATGCTTATCCGAGTGGTTAAGTTATAAAATGCAATTTTATTATATTAATTCTTCACACCGTAAGACAGAAATAGGTCTCTTAGAACATTTCAGTGAATATGTGTCGTGTGGTTGTATGCAACAGCCATACATTTTAAATGAGAATAAATCAAGCGTCCCGACGCTGACGCTAGCGATACGACGCCCGGCGTCGACCTCCCAATGACGCTCCACTACACGCTCACACTTTACAAACATGCTACATAACGAGTACTCTCGGACGTGACCTCTTAAGGACTAAATAAATAAACAACGCGGTACGGTTGTCCAGTTTTCTCGTCCTTAATGTCCAAGCATTTTGAATTGGTAAAAAATTTACACTAGCACCAGTTGTTTTAGTGTAAAAAATCACGGATTTGAATTATGCGAGTCAAATTTTGGTACTAACTTTCTTAGGTTAACTTGTATAAAATACTAGTTTGAACCTAAGAAACATGCTTCACATAAGCAGATTAAACAAACTATCGACAAAGAATTTTAAATTAAATTAGTAAATCCTTTTCTTGGGAAATCCAAATGTTTTTAGACACTTACTTATTATAAATTCATCATAATAAATCACTTTAAATAAACAAGTAAATAATACGTAATCATAAAAATTATTTACTTGAATAACAAAAATCAAAAAACTTTTTATCTCTCTGTCGGTCTGGCAATCTAAATAATAGAATTAAAGTAGCGAAAACAATAAACATGTTAAATATATGTGATACAGGGCACAACTTTTTTAATTTAGTATATTTACCAAATACCATTTATCATTTAAACTTAATATAATTATAACGTTTGAATATATGTTACGTAAAAACTAAATGGGGAAATTGGCAAAATTTTCAAAAAAATGTATTCATTTCAAATAGATGTTGTGGCTGCGTCACAACAAAATTGTTTAATTTCTCCCTTCCATGTTTTGCTATTCTTACTTCCTCTTCACAATAATTTCAACATATAAAAGCATACTATTATATTTAAGCAAACATGTTTACAAGTTACATCGACAAGTCAGGTCATGTATATTCAGGGACCAAGCTAATCACCAAAATCTATAATATTATGTTGTGGACTAATTGCAAAGTTATGGGAACTGCCACTCAAAGCTAAACAGACTACTGGTGAATATGATTAATAGTTGGTGGAGCTTTAATTTCCACATGGTAAAACATACTTCATCAAAGCTCGGGGTCTTCCGAACTTCGGACTTCGGTAATTTGTATGCAGAGCAAACACATTTGATTATATCGGGGTAGGAGTATTGGCAGCCTCTTTGGAACAACAAGGGAAGGGGTGGAATGTGGACGATGTTGAAAAGGAATTTAATACCGATAAGATTAAGCAGTAGGCGCGGATGGAAGCAGATATCCACAGAATATTGAGTGAAATTCAGTTGATATATGTCTAAAAATCTTCCTTCCGAAAATATTGAACTGGTGGGTTTTGTAGGAAGGCTAAATCACATTATATTTCCCCTTGATAAAACCACCCGTAATGTGAATATGTACAGTTATTATTGTCTCTGATAATAAACATTCTCAAAAGGTTTATATGAATTAACTTAATTTAAAAGTAAAAAATGTTCGCGTAATATTTCCCATTCTGGATGTGGTTTTTCCACCCAGCCGTTGTGCCGGAGTCATTGTGACAGTGGCATTCTCAATATTGAGGAATGTTGTGCTGTAAGAAAAAATGTTCAAAGGTTAAAGAGAGGTTTGAAATATTTTCTTGGCTTCTTAGATATAGCTACTAAAAATAGCCAAAGGCATTCGAAGCAAACATTTTATTTCTAATGGTTAACCTCAAATAAGGTCTACTCCGAAAGTTTTACTGTAATAGATTAAGGCCTAAAAACTTTTTTTTTTTAAAATATAATGTATAAAGCACAAAAAATCCTATAAATTTAGGTGAAAATGAGCATTTTTTACGCTTAAAAGCAATTTATTTAAAATTCAATTATATTAATTGCATTTTATCATAAGACAAATCTTATTAAATTCACTTGAAATCGGAGGCTGTTGATACGCGAGCGCCTACTTTATTAAATTAGAAAAAGGCATCACCTGATTACTTCCTGGTTCGAGAAAATCTAAAAGTAAAAAGCGCCTACTTGAAAAGTCTTCCGCGAAGCAAAGTCGAGAGTCACGTAACAAATAATACTGAAACGATTGAACGAACCAAAAATAAATAATCTTGAAGAATTGAATCTAGGAACAAGTCAATCATAACAAATGTAATACTTTATTATTTCCTCTGATTTTGATTAAGAGCGAAGCATTTGTTGAGAATATTTGATGCCGCGAGATGACGAGGAGAATTTATCATAATTTCATATTTCGGCAAGAGTTTAATTTCAGTAATGGTCTAATCCATTTTCTTTGTTCCCGGTAGAATTATTCCTCAAACAAATACTTTCTAATGTCTTGTCGCATTCTCCAACTTTCACTCGCTAAGGGATAGCTGAGAGTAATTGAAAAGACTCTTTCAATATCTTATTCGAGGCTTTCAGCAATAAATCATTGAATTCGTTTTGAAAATGTGAAACGCCGTTGTTCAATTCAGATACTGTATCTTTTTAATCAGAGAAATCACAAGTCTGGAAAGGGATGCCATTTTGATTGATGTACCAATAATAATTTATCCGAATAATGGAAGCGGGGAATACGGTTTGAGTTCATTAACCCCTTGACCAATTTTAAATTAACATTTCCCCGTTACGTAAATAAATTTTGACAATATTATACTTAAGTTCCGGCAACCTGTTTTACTTTGTGAATTGATTTAATTATGGGTTTCTTTGAATACGGTAATATTATTTTTTGTGAATCCACGGTACTGGCGGTGCATAAGAAAAATATTTTTTGCATTGTTCCAATGGTAATGACTTAATCTTTTCTTCTATGACGTGATAACAAAACGAGGGTCCCAGTTGCTTGGAGACAGTGAAACTAGGATATAATTAGAAAAAAAAAAATAGTATTCGGAGATGAATAAAGCTTAAAGAAAAATTGTAAAAAAACCTGGCTTCAAGAACAACTTAATCATTCACAATATTACTAAATGTATAAGAACTTCATAAATTAAAAAAAAACCCTTGAAATAGTTCAATTCCGACTAGTAATTCTACCCCATTTAATAATCATATAAAATTATTTTGGAATCTATACCTCACTGTTGGTCCAAAATAAATTACTCTTGAATCAGTTATATGAAGTTGACGTTCTATAAAGTGTTTAAAATATAAATAAATTATTTATTTTCAATTTTTTATCACCATATAAAAGGTCTGTTCACATTACTAGTTATATTGAATATAATTAAGAACTTGAGTTTTTTTTATTAAACCATATCATGTTTCTAATACTTGCAATTAAAACGTATTTTTTATTTATTTATTTATTTATTTATTTATTTATTTATTTATTTATTTATTTATTTATTTATTTATTTACGCCCGTTACAGGCTTTTACATACATGTAAACATTTTATTTTTTTTTAAACAACAACCTCATAAGTGCAAAAATTTATGTAAAAAAATAAATAAAAAGAGTATTGAATAGTAAATACAAAAATAATCAATAATATTCAATAAATAACAGGTCCAAAATATTGTAAAAGAAAAAAACAATACTAAGTAATAGGTCTAACTATTAGTTTAGCTCTTCCAGATGATAACAACTGTACTAAACTAAACTTATAGTTTGATATTGACGTGTTAAATATATCAGCGACATCGGAGTATACGTTTCTAAATGTTGTATTCGTCGCATAGGCGTGTTGCATTGTGAGTTTGAAGCAGAATTGCTACAATAATACGGTAAGTACTGCCTTGTAACCGTCCTGCTTGGAACATGAAAAGAAATCAAGTTTAATAATTCAGGGCTGTCAATCATTGAATTTATAACTTTGTATAAGCAAATTAAGTCGGTAATTATTCTTCGCTCAGACAATCTCAATAAATTAAGGTGACAAAGAAGATAATCGTAATTGATACATTCCCTTAATATGCCCATTCTGAAGTTAATAAATCTCAAGAATTTATTTTGAACTCTTTCTATTGTAAGGGAATGAATAACATAACTTGGTGCCCACACTGTAGAGTTGTATTCAATTTGACTCTAACTAATGACATGTACAATTTTTTTAAATGTATGAATGTTTTTAAATTGATTACATATTCTTAATATAAAACCCAACATTTTTAAAGCTTTATTTGATGCGATTTCAATATGATTATTAAAGTTTAGTTTTTGATCAAAGTATACTCCTAAATCATTTACCTCGGTTACATTTGTTAGCGAGGTATCGTTTATGGTATAATCATAAATTAGTGGGTTTTTATTCTATAGAATCTCATAATTAGACATTTACTTATATTGAGTTGCAAATCATTTTTTAGGCACCATACAAAGAGTTTGAACAAATTACTTAACAATGTGTGACAGTCATGAACATTTCTTATAGTTTTGTAAATTTTCAGATCATCGGCAAACATCAACACTTCGACATCGCTGAAAATAGATAAAACGTCGTTTACAAATAGTAGAAACAAAATTGGTCCTAAATGTGACCCTTGAGGAACACCACTGGTAGCAATGAATTTATACGAAGTTAAGCTATCAATTTTAACAGCCAGTTCCCTATTTTTTTAGATAACTGCTAAACCACATAAACAAAGATCCGGCTATGCCAAATTTCTTAAGTTTTTTTAATAATAAGTTATGATTAATTCTGTCAAATGCTTTGCTGAAATCGGTGTAGACAGAATCAACTTGTAACTTCATGGACATGGACTCGGATATATAATTTTGATATATTAAAAGATTAGACAAAGTAGATTTTCCTGAAGTAAAGCCATGTTGTTTAGGTGAGATTAGTGGTTTGATACAGTGAATGATTTTATTTAAAATAAGTTTTTCAAATAATTTGGGTATAGTTGATAAAAGGCAAATCGGTCTATAATTGCTCACTTCATTTTTATCTCCTTTTTTAAAAATTGGGGTGAGGTAACTGTATTTCCATTTATCTGGAAAGTGTCCTGTTTGTAATGACTGGTTAAAAAGAAAATGTAGTGGATATGCAAGAGTTGTGGCGCAATTCTTTAAAAAAACAGGTGGTATTTATACAGTGAAAAGAATGCGAGTATCAATTTTAAAAAAAAAAGATAAAATTCCATATTAAATAAAATATTTATAAATAAATTAGAATATTTTGTCCATTAGTGTTTTCATGGCGAACAATAAAACCTTTATAAGACTGGATACCTTTTCATATTCTCAAAACTTACCCGCCAGGGAGTAAAAACTATAGGCTAAAGACAAAATTTAAGTAAAAGGTTTCATATTGGTTTTTCCCAACGGCCACAAGGTTCATGAAAAATTTAATTAAAAATATTCAAAATTTTCTACACTATCACGTACATCAGGCGGGAGGCAATTTAAACCAACTGCATTTTTTGTTTTTTTACAACGTATATCGGAGGCATTCACAGGGCTAACTCACTTCATATGTTACCTATTCAACGGAAACAGAAAGCCTTGCCCACATTCAACCAATTACATTTAACTGCAGCTGCACTTAAGCACTAGTGACCATTTTCTAACGAGTGATCACGTCAATCGATGTTTGTATGAGGTATTTATTAAAAAACTTTGGATTTTCAGGTTTGCAATAAATTTTACCTAGTAGTTTATCAATTGATTTGAGGATTTCATGTATGCATCATTTATTTATTAACTTTTTGTCTCTTACATTATTTTTTACATTGCCTACCTCACTAGGTCATAAGAACTTGTTCTAAGTTAAGTGACAGTGAGTACAAGTAGAATAATTTAAAAAAATTATGATATTTGTTACACAATGTTAGATGATGATGATGCCACACATACTGACCCTAAAACTCTCTTGATACCATATAAGATACATTCACAGTTGATAAAGTTGCAAGGCACTAAATTATATAATTAAAGACAGTGGATACGATACAAATTTACATACATTTTACATCGTAACAATTCTACAATTGTTTATAGTGAACACATTACATTTTATACCAAAAGAAAAAAAAAAAAAATGCTAATTTTATAGTCCACTATTATTATATACTATTTTCAAAAGAATCATTATAGAATTATGGTGTAATATTTATAAAATATCGTGTCATTATGTAAGATGAATTTAATTTTTTAGGGTCGAGCATTTTACAAAGCTGCTCTACTTTGTCATGGAATGAGTGAAGAATTTCAAGTGCTACTTTAGGAGGTCTTCAATTTCCTTGCGGTCCTTACCCATTAGCCATTTAGTAATGTTTTGATTAAAGGAATACATACTCGTATTAGTGATGGCTACAGTCTGTGGTGGGAGTTTGTTGGAAGTGTGAGGCGCGATGTACATATGGTGTCTTTGTGCAAAAACTGTATTGTATTTAGGTACTAAAAGTCTTTCTTGTTGTTTGGCCCTTGTATTTTTATTAAGTGTGATATACATAAAAGATTTTGAAGAATGAGTTATTTTTAACACTATTTTAAGATATAACTATTTAATATTGAGGATTCCTAAAAGTTGAAAGAGTGGCGTTGTTGGGTCCCTGAAAGGCTTTCTAATTATAATTCGTAAAATTACTTTTTGTATTTTTATAAGAAAACCTATCAAGGTAATAGCAACTCCCCCCCAACCAGCTATTCCATATCCTATTAGACTTTGACATAAGGCAAAGTATACACTACGCAACTGTTTCAGTTCAAGTACATTCCTTAAAATTTAAAAGAGTCAATATATTTTTTAACACGTTCCGTTAAAATTTATATGTGCAATTCCCAGCAAAGCTTATCGTCAATTGTTATGCCTAGATACTTAATAGTATGTGCATGTTTGATTGCCTCACAGTTGCAATGGTTTTCTCTGGTAGCGTCACAGGTGTGCATAACAATATCAGAGTAGGACCTTGACTGACCTCTCATGTTTATACTGAAGTTTAAATATTTGGTTTTACTTGCATTTAAGGTAAGAAGATTACGGTCAAGCCATGATTTAATTATTTTCATAGTATGCTCAGCTTTTACATGTACTTCATCCCAAGTTTTTTCTTTGACTAAAACCACTGTATCATCTGCAAAGCTAATAAAGGCGTCATCTTTGTCCTTCAGGTTGGATAGATCATTGATATAGATTAGAAATAGAATTGGGCCGAGCGTGCTACCTGTGGAACTCCACAATTTATTACTGATGCTTCACTTTTTTCATAATTTAGTTTAATACGTTGGGTTCTATTATTCATGTAGTTTTAAAACCATTGTAATGGTTTACCCATAGTTCCTATTTTTTAAACTTTTGTTTCACAATGCTTAATGATATGGAGTCGAATGCTTTAGCTAGGTCAAGAAAAATACCCATAACCTTAAAACCTTTGTCAAGGTTGTTCACGATGTATTCGGTGAGTGTTGTAATAGCATCTTGGGTTTCCATTTTAGCTCGGAAGCCTGACTGGTGGAGAGTAGATTGTGTTTTTCTATGTACTTCGTGATGCGATTTTTTACTATAATTATTGTAATTTTGATATAGATTTTAGGATTGATATTGGTCTGTAACTGGATATACTTGCTTCTCTACCGTTCTTATGAATTAGACTTATAAGTGCTTTCTTCAAATGGTTTGAAAAAATACCTGTTTTGAAGCTTAGGTTAAATAAATGGGTTAGAGAAAGAAGAATAGAATATTTTATATTAATTAAAAGCTTACTAGAAATTTGGTCCGTTTCTACTGAACAGTTTGGTCGTAGTGTTAAAATTAATTCATGGACTTCCTTTGCAGTGACATTATAAAGGTTATATGTATGATCAATTTGAGAGTTTTCTATTTTGCTAGCAAAAAGGGCTTCAGTTGGGTTATTTCTGTGAAGAATCGTCCCTGCCAGTTCACTTCCCACCTTAGAGAAATGATTATTCATATACTCGTATATTATTATTGTAGAGAAACAAATAAAAATCACTTAAAATTAAACCATTAGATTATTTTTCGATAACAACGGGATAAGTAGGTAAAATGTATTGTGTATTCATAAAAATACGTACTTTCACAACCAAATAGCTGCGATTTTATGAACAATACCACGTACGCCACAATAAAGCAGTCTTTGATTTCTACAACATCATTTAAAAAAAAAAAAAATTGAAAATTATTAACACTTTACTCATATAACAAAATTAGATATTGATATAACACAATTAATAAATATATTATAACGCATTTATTTATTAAAACTGATTAAAAAGTAAACTTAAGCATCCAACTGTAAAATAATACAAAATTGCACTTAAAGGATATTAAAAAATATACCTTTAAGCCCGTGTTTCATTTTCGGTAACGTACATTAGTATTTGTACATTAGTATGACCGGTCGGTAGCTGAGTGGAGAACGCGTCGGATTCCCACCCGGGCGTCGTGCGTTCAATTCCTCTGCTGGCTAAGTCCTCCATCATTGCACAAGCAACATCTTCCGCTTTTTATGATGGCAGTAGGAGTTTTTCAAATATTGTCAGGTTATTCGTAACCCGGGAATGTTTGTCTTACTTTAAAAAACAAAAAAAATAAATGTTTTTTTTTTATTTCGCATTGTCGTTTTTTTTCATGTATTTGTAAAGCCTTTGTCATAATAATGCCCTTTCCAGAAAGAATTTTCGTTTCCTTTAAAATTTTTAATAGTATGTTGCGCGTAATTTTTTTAAATATGCTACGTTCAAATAAATAAAAATTATACAAGATATCGTAGAAGCTGGATCTGACATAAAGGAGAGTCAAAGTAAATAAAAATGTTTTCTTTACACAAAATATGCGACAATTATTTTTTTGACAATTGAAATTTGGCTACCTTCATTTCGCTGAAACGGGTATCTTTTGTCTTTCACGTTCAAATACGTTCTCATGTCACGCATCTTCTGAAAAAAAGTAGATTCCAAAGGGTACCCCATTGTCAGACACTCCTCTTCATAACCAATGAAAGTTACGAGGCATGAACCACGATGCCTCAAACAGAATTTCAAGAGCGCCGGAAGCTCCATTCTAATCCCTGCAAGGTCATTTTCTTTACTCTGAGGTTCATATAAAATTCCCAGAAATTCTTCGGTCGGTCGGTGGTGGTCTCCAGGGAGGTAGGGGGGATTAACCCAACCTTCTCCCATTGACCCTCAACATAAACCACGTGATTATCTCCTTCAACCCCCTTCCGTATTAAATCCCCCTCAACCTCTTTTCTTATTATTCCCGTGGATATAGTATAGATTGGATATATTTCGAATGGTACACGCTTAAGCAACATGAAGGTGCAATCATTTTCTAGTAACTTTAATTCATTAAGTTTTTATTTTATTTTATATTGTGTTCTCCCTCTTTATGTACGAGTATCTAATATAACCATACACTATGTATTTTTACTTTAGTTTCATTTTTTCATTTGTACTCTGATGGTGCTTAGGCTAAGCGAAACCGGTCTGTCATAAAAATTAAAATAAAATCTCTGGCCTTATACAAAGTTATTGTAAAATTTAATGTAATTTTGTTCAACAACAAATTGGTTGTTTTCTACGACAAAGATAAAATAAATAAAAGGACTAATATATTTTCAGATTTTCATTGCCAAATGTATTATGTTGATTGATTTTTGTAATATTGGGATACTAATCCGATGTTTCAGACAGCTTTGGATTATCTATCTTTCCTGGTGATGGACACTGTGAGGCTATCTGAAACATCGGTTAATAGAGAAGGGAGTGCAGAACGGAACAATATCCCAAAAATCAACTACCATAAAAATTTTATTTAGCATTAGTGTATTTCTTTGTTGGGTCAGATTTTTGTTCATATTGTGAGATACGTGTCTAAAGTATATTATTTCATTGGTCATATGTAATACAGTAACTAAAACAAATGAGAATTTTCAGTGACCGTAGATTAATCAATAATGGATATTGTATATTTTTCGCGTTTATGGGTGACATTTTATTCTAGCCGTCAAATATTGAAATACCGAAGTAAATTTTCATATATTTGTTTTTGGTTATTTTTCTTTCACATTTAAAGTAAACACATATAACCTTACAAGGGATGAGGAAAATATGTCATATTTCCCGTTTTTATATTATATGTATTTTTCCAACGATTACCAAACAAAGCTGGCATTTTTTCAATCTATAAAAATATGCCTGTTTAAAAGATTAATTTAGTTTCAGACAGCGTTTTTGGGCTTACTCGAGCAGCTCCAAATGGCGATTAACAACTTACTGAAGTGATCCGTGGTTTCACTTAATTACGCAATGCTCCGACTTCGATAAGTTTAATTAAAAGCAGTGGTTACACTAGTTAGATCGATGAAGTAAAACATCGTAGTTTGATGTTTCACACATAATAAAATCTTAAAAGTTAAAGGTTGATTTTTTTTTCACATATTTACAAAAAAAGTTTTTTATTAATTTGCATTTTTTAGGTATTAAGTATCTGCATCCCACGAAAATCATTTTTCCTTGAGTATGAAGTAACAAAAAAGATCACCGACCTTTTTTTTTTCTAAATTTCGTACCTTTTTTTAAAATGAAATGCTGATAGTTTTTTAAAATGTGTATTTTTTGTCGTTGATTTGAATTTCGAGCAGAAGAAATGTAGTTACAAATTGTTTTAAACAAAATTTCTGTGAGCTGCGTTAAACAGTAACTATTTTAGAAGTTTGTTTTCAATGAATATTCCAAGAAAGGGGGACCCCATAAAGCTCCTATCGTTTTTGTAGAATAGGCCACAAGTAAAGGGTTAGGTTTTATTGTAAAACTCATTTGTAACGTCCGTAAATAAATTTTTATAATTATTATTTTAACAAATTCATAAAGATGATAAAAAGGCGAGTTTGAATATTTAAGGTTTTTTTTTATAATTCATCAAATGTTTAATTCTGGATTATTGCTGATTTAGAGTTTAGTATTGAGTAAACAGCGAAATTTTTTTAAAGGTGAATACCGCACAAGAGTCCCAACTGCTCTCAATCGACTAGAGCCAGTGAGACTATGGCATCCTTAATCGGGGTATGTTCTGAGACTGAAGTAAGTAGGGATGGGAAAGAGGAAGGTTGGGAAGTACCTGGCTATTCAGATCTGGCCACCAAACACGGCTCAAACCATTTCAAGCAAGGTTCTGATTTTAAATGGTGGTCTTTCGCCGGGGTGATACTTAGAGTATCTACCACTATGGAACATGCCGTAAATATAGTATATATTATTTTTTATTAATTAAATATCTTATGACACACATTAATTGAATATTAAATATTTGCGCACGTCGGGTTTGAACCCGCAACCTCTGGAGTGGTAGTCAAACGTCTTACAACTCGACCACGAAGGCTGCCATTACGTCCTTAAATAAATATATCAGGACATAATCGAAGATCGTACTTAATACAACTTAAGTACTCTTAGTAAGTGGTCAAATGGTTCTTATTTGATTGTCATTACAGTGACCGTCTTTCCTTATTGTAAGAATACTTGTCTCTGTTAGATAACGAAAATTTATGTTTACTTAAAACCTACAATTTACGGCTAACAACTTTCTCTCTTAAAATTTATTTAAATAATATGAATGAGCACATTGGTCACTCTGTGTTGAAATTTATTTTGGTTAAGATAGATGTGACGACCTAAAGAAAATTTAAGAAAATTACGGTTGAAATATTATGAAATAAAATCAATGAGAGGGTAAAAAAAAACGACTGGAAAACTGGGTAAAACTATAAAACTAGTAAGCAAAATTCTAATCTCTTATAAAAATAGCTAAGTTTTAACGGCCTCCATGATCGAGTGGTAAGACGCTCGACTATGGATCCTGAGGTCACAGGTTCAAACTTGGCGTGAGCCAATAACTTTTATTTAATTAAATGTATCATAACACATTTAATTCATATAAAATAATATGAAGTTTATTCGCGGCACGTTCCAGAGTGGTAGATAACTAAGTATCGCCCTGGTGAAAGACCACCATTCAGAATCGTAACGTTGCTTGAAATGACTATGGCCGTGTTTGGCGACCAGACCCGAATAGCCAGGTACTTCACAACCTTCCTCTTCCCCATCTCCTACCCCTCTCCCCTATATTCAGCCTCACAACATACCCCAATTGGGGATGCCATAGTCTCACTGGCTCTAGTCGGTTGAGAGCAGTTGGGACTCTTGTGCGGTATTCACTATAAAAATAAAAAAAATCTTAAGTCATATCAAGAAACGCCTACAAACTGAGTACTTAACCTTTGAACATTAATGAGTGTTAAGTATTGATTATTAGTATTATTGTTGAGCATGGGGAACCATCAAATTACCGTGACTTTAAGGCTTCAATTTTCCCTCAATTAGCCTAAAACTGTATCCCAATACCGCCCATATATCTTGTTTATCAGTCCCGATTATAAAACAAGTCAAATGAACTTCCGGACTCGCCGCGTCCGTGATGGGAATGAACATCATGTCCGCGATGCTCAATACAAGCAGAGTAGTAACTTTCATTAGGGAGAACACGAGTTAGCTTGGTAACCTCCATTGAAAGCGATAGCGCTTTTTGTGAACGGCTTTTATCCACAGTGTATAAGTTTGGAGGAACAGAAATGCGGGTATTCTCCTGATGTATGGCGCTTTCAATGCCAATACATTTCGTGGAACATTCTGGAATACTAGCCCGCCGATAGAATACTAATGACACCTATCGGAAAAGTCGACAAGCTAGCCTCAAAATCCGCTTTATACCCTTCAAAAAGTGGATGAAAAGTAATGGTTTTCAGTTTATCTTAATATCTTGTTTTGCCGTACGCAAAAGTATCTACGTGTGTGTTTTTAAATTATTGACGGAAATAAATAATGTCTGAATCGTAGCGAATAAACGTTGCCATTAAATTTTTTTATTAAAATTCCGGAAGATTTATTTCAACGCTTCATTAGTAGGTACATTACAAAGGAAATTTAGCAAAAAAAGTTATTGTTCAATTTTATATAGCGACACTTATTAATAATACCACATTAATAAATCAATCTTAGATGTATGTTAATACATATTTTTTCTCATTACTCCTTAATCACCTCCACAGTTTACGTTTTGCCTATTTCATTTCATATTATCTGTCTCATTCTGTCTGTTCCTTTGTTATTATTTAAATATTATTCTATTATATTCTCATTGTTCTCTTATTTTATTTTATATTGTGTTCTCTCTCTCTCTCTCTGTATGTATATATAATCGCACACTTTGTATTTTTTGTTTAATTGAATTTTATACCCGGATGATATTGTTTTGTACAAAGTTATTATTTAACTTTCATTACATATTATTTTTTTTTTAAACACTAAATATTAAATTTAAGCTTTGTCCAGTTTTGAAATTAACAATATCTAGGCTTTCAGCCAAGGATCTTCCAGATTTTTATAATGTTATTACCACACAAGAGTGCCAAATCTCTGGGGCCAGTGGGAATATGCCATCCGAAAATTGAGGTATGTTGGTGGGGGGAGAGGAAAGTGGGGAACAACTTCGCTGTTCAGTCACCAAATATGTCTGATGCCATTTCAAGTAACGTTTCGAGTGTGAATCGTGATCCTCCATGGGACTCCACCACATACCGCAAAATATTTTGTATATTTTTCCCACATATTTTTTTATAATAATTCAATGCGAAATAACACATATAAATTCAATGAAAATGAAATAATAACTTTGTATAAGATCAAAGATTTGATTTTAATTTTATGACCGATTGGTTTCGCTTATCCTAAGCATCATAAGGGCACAAAATTAATCCAAACAAAAATACAAAGTCTGCGGTTTTATATACATATAAAAAGAAAACACAATATAAAATAAAATAAGAGAAAAAAATAGTAGAAAAAAAAATTAAAATTATAACAATAGAACAGAGAAGAAGAAGCGAAAAATATAAAAACAAAAGAGGCAATAAATCGAAAATTCGTACGCTGGAACTTGAACCCGTAACCTCCGGATTTGTTGCCAAGCATCTTAACCTTTTCGCAAAGAAGATCTCCCCAGGACTATGTTCTAAATTATTGACCTATAAATAATATGAATGCCTCTCTCCTGTTTAGTTACCAGCACAGTGGAACTATAAAAACAGCTTGCTTGATCGTGTCAAAGGCTTAAAGCTGATTTCAGATTCCGTTCGCGGTAAGTGCTTTAGTTTGATGGGCACCAACTTTTAGAACCTTCAAACTCAAACGCCCTTTCAATGTATTAAATAACCCCAGCCCCCTCGATCCATGGGTATTTACCTTAACGTCTCATTACATCCTCTTTGTCTGCCGAATCACAGTGTAGGAATGACCTTACAAAGTTTGGCGATGTCGATTGGACGACGTTGTTTCATGATTTGTAGTGGCTCTTTGGGGATCGTATTCAATCTCAATAACGATCATAATAACGATGTTGAACTGAAAACAATTCGGGTGAATCTAACGAAATTACTAGGTGTTTTGGCTTACGTTAAAAAATAGATTAATCTATGTATCTATGTATGTTTTTATGATCATTATTCCACATTTAGCTACCTCATATCTTTTGAGAAAGGATTTTCTTTTTAAAATAGTGAATACCGCACAAGAGTTTCAACTGCTTCTAACCATCTACCATAGAGTCAGTGAAACTATGGAATTCCCAATTGGGGTGTGATATGAGGCTGAAAGTAGTAGGGAGGGGAAGAAGATGGGAAATAGGAATGTTTGGAAGTACCTGGCTATTCAGATCTGGTCACCAAACACGGCTGAAGCCATTCCAAGCAACGCTTCGATTCTGAATGGTGGTCTTTCACAAGGACGATACTCGGGGTAGCTACCACTTTGGAATGTACCGCAAATATACTGTGTATTATTTTTTTATCCACGTAAAGTGGGTATGGACATAAAAATATGTAAAATTTAATACATGTTCTTCTTCCGTGTGTATTTTTAAGAGTAAAGTTGAGGTAAAACTTAAATTGTTTCAGCAAATTCGAAACAAAGAATTATTTATGTTAAAAGTGTGTACCTGATCATTTACAGAACTTTATCATAAAAAAAACAATGCGAGATTTATTGGAGGGACTATTTTTTTGGCCGGAGTATTTTGACCGCCAGTATTGACAGTAGCTTTTACGATGTTGTTATCGCTCTTTTTGAGTCTCGAGCGAATCTCTAAGCATTCCTCGAGCTTAAGACCGGTATCTATACCAGGCGCTACGTTAGAGTATTAATCGGTAAAGCACTCGATAATAATGATACTGTAGTTAATTTAGTTACGAAATCGCTAATTATTTATCTGACGATCTTCACTTTGTGTTTGCCTCTAACTTAATCTCTAAAATCACAATCAGAAAGTAGAAAGAGTCTGTCTCTTTCGATAATAAGCTTACTCTGCCCTTATAATATTTCCTAATAACTAATATTGAATCAATCTTATACTCAGTCAATGAGCATTATTAATAAGCCTGAGATATTTTCACGAACGTATTACTAATAGAATTATGTGGGATTGCCTAAGTCGTTTCACGTGAGTAAAATAATTCGCTACAAAATACGGCTAGGGGTTGCTTTTGAAAATTTAATTAAATCAACAAAGTTGGGTTAGTTCCCGCGCCTATTATTAAGCAAATAATAATATTATGTAACAATGCGTATGTAAAGTTATGGAGTTGTTACATAGTGGAGAAAATTTTGCTGAAGGTTATTAACGTTTGCACAAAAACCTGTACTTTTGTTCAAAGTGTGCTTTTTATAAATCTGTGGCTAACGAATGTGAAAAATTTATTACCAGTTTTAGAATCCGATGCAGTACCATCCACTCCTTCCCTCATAGAAGACAATATGATTTATGCATGACAATGAACAAATAGTTGCGATGAAGAATATACAGGTTCTGTGGTATTTATCACTTAAAAACACATTTAAACGTCAATCCAATAAACCAATCCAATAAACCAATCAAAAAAATATTGACTTATAATTACCTTTTAAGCTTTTATTCATATTATTTTGTATTTTGTAGTGTAAAACGTCACTCCCGAATATAGTAGAGGTTCCAAGTTCGAGTCTCTTTTGCGACCGTTCTATATTTTTTGTTACATATTTACGTTGAAGATTATTGATATTTTTTCAGTTATTAGTTTTATAAAAATATTGTGTTTTTTGCCGAATTGCACAGTCACAAATGATGTTTTCGCAATTCATAATGCACATAGGGTAATAAAATAATTATTAAGAAAGTTCACTTATAGCCCCAGTATATTTATAGCGTCAAGTACTTGCTTTGCAGCAGGTGGCCACACCAAATCAAACACCCGGGGTCTTGTTTGCTTATAAGTTTTAAAGGAGGAGCCATTCCGCTACCCGCGTGTAGGGTTGTTTCCTTTTTTAAACCCTTTTGGGGTAGGTTTTTCCAACAGGTTGGTTGCATTAACTTGTCCTGCAGCTCTTTGGTTTGAAATTTCTAATAGAGTGGTTGTTTTAATTTATCACTACTGTGTTTCGCGTATTAACTTATTGATTGACTAATATTCTGAAAGCATTTTTTAAATAAATTGAAAGTTTTCGTTGTTAAATTATCAACTCAGTGAGTTCTGACATATCTTGTTTTGCCTGTAGATTCTTTTTTACCCCCATTATACAAGACAGACCTTTAAGGTCAGCGTGGAATTGTTCATTTCAATTTCGTTTAAAGTTTTGGTTAATTAAGAGTCTGTCTTTGCTGGAATACAAGTAAATTTATTTTTAAATACGTACACAAGAAATCAAAGCCTTTTCTAGAAGCGTTCAAAAATAAAATATGCTTTAAAAAAAAAATCACAGCAAAAGAGAACAAGTTGTATTCATAATTCTCCCCTTTGTATTATGTGTGTTTCCGTCCTAACCTGTATATGTAAAACGGTGTTTTTTTCATGTTTATTCAACGAACTGTGTATACAGTAATCTCTCCCCGACTGAGCTAGTAACGGAGACCAGGTAACTCGTTTAGGATTTATAAAGAATAACTTGCATGTTATGATTCTGAGCAAACAAAGACCACCTAGATTACCCAGGTAAATCAATAGAAATGTATTTTTTATAAGAATCACAAAAATATATGTTGATGGATTTATTCAAAGTGAAATAAAAAAATAAAAAAATCTAAATCCTGTCAAAAAGCAACTGCGCTCAGCGTACAGTTTGAATGTTGTCATCGAATATGAACCTGCATTACTTTCTTGTGCGATGCGATCTTATAACTATGTATCATTCTCACAAAGATAGCTTTCACGCATAAAGTAACGTAAAGCAGTACACGATGCTTTTAAATCGTGCCAAAACCAAAAAAAAATGACAATGTATTTATGTTTACCTTTTAAACCATTCATACCAGGATGTTGCCAGATTTGTCTTTTTTTTAAGTTTTAAAAATACGGTAGAATAATCATAAAACGAATGTTAGTACAATTAATATGCACTGATATTGGCTAAAATCTCAGTGGAAACCAGTGCATCTGCAACTACCTTTACTGAACGTATGAAACTAACTGTATGATAGCCACCATGGTCGAGTGGTAAGACGCTTGACTAAAAATTTAAAGGTCACGGGTTCAATCCTGGCGTGTGCCAATAACTTTTGTTTACTTAATTTGTTTCATAACACATTTAATTCATATAAAATATATATATATATATATATATATATATATATATATATATATATATATATATATATATATATATATATATATATATATATATATATATATATATATATATATATATATATAAATATATATAAATATATATAAATATATGTATATATATAAATATATATAAATATATATATATATATATATTTATATATATATATATATATATATATATATATATATATATATATATATATATATATATATATATATATATATATATATATATGAAAGTGGTAGACACTTTAAGTATCGCCCGGTAAAAGACGACCATTTAGAATGGAAAAGTTGCTTAAAATGGCTTTAACCGTGTTTGGTGACCAGATCTGAGTAGCCAGGTACTTGCCGACTTTCCTTTCCCCCATTTCATTCCCTTCCCCACTACTTTTAGATTCACAACATACCCCAATTGGAGATGCCATAGAGTGACTAAAAATAAATACATATATATTCGGGTATTAAAAAAAACACATATTTTATCATCGAAAATTGAAATCTCTTATTTTAAACATGAATCTAGGCAACCACTCTCTTTATTCCTTACATCCGCAGTAAGTGCGCTGCTCTCCGGTGTAAAGCAGACTTTACAATGAAAATGTTGCCTTCATTAACATAGTCGCGTTGCACTTTTAACTAAGCAGCCTCATAAAGCTTGAAGCGTACAAAACACTGTAGTTTTGTTTTTTTTAGCGCCCCGCTTAACGTAACGAAATGTGTATAAAAGTTTTTGTAGACGAACAACGTAGAGATAGAGAATGTGGCATTCTATTTATTTGCTGTTATATTTTTAAAAAGAAAACGACAAATCCAAAAGTAAAGTCTTCATTCATGGCAAATTAGTTATATTTTTTACATAGTCTGCTCTCATAATATTACAAAAAAAAAATAGTTTGATATTTTAATGGTAATTGTGTTTAAGTTCCTGAAAATAAAATCATGCTGCAAAAGTAAGGCAAATAAAAAAACATAAGGTAACGTTTCATTTTCTGTAATGATTTATTAATATTGACCAAATTGTGAATCACTCATTAGAAAATATTTTAATAAAAACCAGTTTTCTGAAAAAATATTGAACATATTTAGATTGTATAAGAATAATATTTCAATAACTAAGCAAAATAACTGTATTATTAAAGAAGAGATACCCGTTCAAATTCAGCTTCTATAGTTCCTCAGACACGATAATAATTGCTGTCTTCTGAGGAACATTTTCTCTCAATGGTTTCTTACGTCAAAGGTTGAGAGCGGCGGTAAACTTGTTTTTGAAAGATATGGCGTGAAAATTCAGTTTTATTTTTGGTTATTATATAAAACTCTCTATCATGTTGAATATTATAAAGAAAAATTGTGTCTTATTAGATAGAAAAAATACAATTCAATTATTTTGTTGATTAACTCGTAACCTTATTTATTTTATTATGTACACCCTTATGGGCTTTTACGTCACTGTGTAATAAATAATATGAAATAATAGTGACATAAAAATACCACGGAGTAAATGATTAGCATACGAAAATATTAATAAATTACCAAAAATATTACGATGCAATAAATTGACATACGTATTTTTGGAAGAGGTGTGCTATTATAGCCTTCTAGTAAATAGTTTTAGTACAGTTGAATACATCTACTATTTCTGCGGAGGAATTACCCACTCCATGCGACCTAGGTACAAGCGAGTATCTGAATGACTCAGTCCTGATAATATTGTTATATTTAAAAATAATTTTGAATCGAGTAGTTCTGTTAGGTACATGGAAGGTAATGCTAAATTTAATCTATTCAAGTGAGTCAGGGCTGTCTATAATACCAATAACAATTTTAAAAATGAAAGTCAAATCGGAAATAAGCCTTCTGTCTGAAAGTGTTAATAATTTTAACTCTTATAATTGTAATTTATGATTTCTATAGTAAGACCAAAACTTATGTGTTAACCATGATAATATTATATAAATATATAATTCACGTGGTCAATGTACCTACCTGTCCCTACAAAGCAGTAAATTCCTGTGTTTCATATTATTTTCTCCCTTGGACGCATCTGAATAGTTATTCGTTTCCATGTATTTAATTTTACCATAGTTTATGGGTATCATACATTGTTTACTAAGATCTAACTAATCACCACACCATTTCTCCGCAGGTAGAGAGGGAATAATATAACACCATTATTTTTTGGCATTTCCACTTGGATTTATACATAACTAAAAATCGTTTCATAACTCATCGTCTTTTCTATTCTTTACACGACTTGTCTCAAGTATTTAATTGTGGCATTTCATATATCCCCGACTTTTTATTTCATTCACTTTCACGAATATTTTCATGACCCACCCTTTCTCTGTTCAATCGACTTACAAATTCTGCAGTTCTTCAAAACGCTAAATTCAAATGTCTATTCATGTGTTTCAGCCTCAAATATTCACAAATAACTTTGTACGAACATGACAACGGAATAAATTAACGTAGCATAGTTGATTACATTATGATGGCAGAATAATGAGTCCATAAGTCAATGGTATTATTTGCACGTATGTAAACGCAAAGTTAACGATATTATCAAAAGTGTAATGTCTGCATGATTCTCCATAATATGGCGGGCAGATTAGGGAAAGCATAGTTTACAACGTGCATCATATTACCTTCGTACGAGTATATTGCAATTCACTAGTAGTACTTAAGACGAAAGTAACACACCTGATCCTCTTAGCCCCCGAGCAATTATAAACTATGCATTTGATATCATATTCCATATGATGCACAGTAAAGTGCATGGGGAGCAGTTTGGTGTTTACATGCTGCTAGTATATACATATAATATGAGTCAAGTCTCGCGGGGCTGACGTTTTACGAAGTCGGAATGGTACGACTCCCTGAGTGAGCCTTATGCCCGCGCTCGAGCGCTGAGTACAGTTCACTATCTTGAGTACAGAGTAGTAAGTCTTAGTATCTCGAAAAGACGCAGTAATACCTGTTAGTGTGATGTTATTAGCTATGTATACATCGTATGGAATCAGCGGCGTAGAAAAACATTAAGTAATTTGCATAATTTTTCAAAAATTCCTAATTTTTGTATCAATACATTAAAGAATACCGCACAAAATTCCCGACTGTTATTGGATCCAGTAGGACTTTGTCACCCTCAGCTGGGGATTTGTTTGAGGCTGAAATGGGTGGGGAGAGAATTGAGCTGGGAAAGAGGGAGGTGGAATTAAAGCAACATTTCATTTCTGAATGTTGGTCTTTCACTACTCAAAATAACCTGGATGTGTAAAATATAACTTGTTTTTCTTAAAAGAATCAAGTTTGTTAGTACAATTTGTCATTAAACGAAGAATAGAATTATAAATAAATGAAAAAATAACTTTAAGTAAGACCACAGATATTTATACAATAATATTTATACAAAGTTATTTTTTTTATTTCTTTAAATATGTCAAACCACAAAATGATTACTTTCTGCGAAAATATGAAAATAATAATAATAGAAGAATTGATATTTTCAACCGTAAAATAAACTAAAAAAAGCAAATACCTTTTAAAAATGTAAGCGCTAAAATAATATTACTCCGCGTCTCATAGCTGATAATCCAAAAGCTAATTAGAAAGAAATGTGTCTAATTTTCTAACTGCAAAAGGTCTTCTTTCTATATAACTTAGCTTATTTTACCTTGATAATTGAATGTATCTTAAAAAGGTTTCATGCAGGTTGATTGCAGTGTCCTTGGTCCGAATTTTAAATTAACTTGATTTAGTTGATAAAATCGATTAAACCAGTTTATTATAACTTCAAGGACTTAAGGGTCGTGTTATTAGTATCTAGCCGATTAGTTTAAATAATAACTAAGACTTTTAAAGTGGTCTTTTTTTCTGACTTTGATTCGATAGGTGACATATTGTAACTGCTTTTTTCATTCAATGTATGGTCGCTTGGTCGTTAAAAATGGTCATCATAGATAATTTTTTGTTTTTGTTGTAAATATATATGTATATATTTTTTTAATTTTTTATGACGAAAAAATTACAAAATTCCCATCACGGCACTGCATTAAATAGATTTAAACTTCCAATGAAACTTCAAGTATAAATGAGCAAGTTACATTGATATTGTACCCCTGAATGCACAAAATACCCAGAAATGAAAACTGAAAAGAAAAAATGAAAATGCAAAAAGATACTGAATCCATTAAAACCAGTATGACATTTACGAAGACAAAAAATTTTCACACATGCTATTTTCGGGGTTTTCTTTGACCGAAGTACATTTCTGATTTTCACATTAATATACAATAATAAAAATGTTTTTATAGCGCCGTTTTTTGTGAAAAATTACCTCAGGGATGCTAAATTATTTATTTTAAGCTTAGACGCTTAATACCACTTACGTACATGATTTTCTTTTTAATTTAGTGAAACCGCATATTATTATAAATATTTCTTATTACCTAATTAGTTGAATAAGTTTATATATTTAATGTTGCTTGATAGCCAGAAATATTTATTAATAAATAAAATATTTTCAGATATATCCATGTGATTTGGTATTGTTACAAGGAACACGTATTTTTCAATCTCCGCAATCGAAGTTGTGAATATTACGATTACAATTGTATTGAGGAGATTCTAACACTCTTATTGAGCGTGCTCGGAATATTCGATAAATTTAGAAGTTACTCTTAATTTTTAATATTATTTATAAGACACTTCATAAACACTCTACACTTTGCTCTAACACTCATGTGTCACAACAGATAACTATAACTTAATCTAAGGTATACAGACGAGGGGTGCGTAAAAAAATAGTAGAGACCTAATGAATAAAAGCGCACTGTCGTACCCATATTATTATTGCAAATACTTGTGTTACCAGGCAAATAAAATAAGGATAATTTTCTACTCAGCGTTAAATTTCAACATGAAATTTTACCTTTTACTTTTGAAAAGCAGTTTCAAACCAATTTCCAGCTCATGCGAGGTACAGTCATATTATGCGAATGAACTAGATTGAATTTATGTGGGTAGGGACAGTTTATTTATATTCAAAAATGTCCCCATTTGTCAGAGCGTGATATTCATTGTAATTTCTATTTACATAATGCATTTACAAAACAACGTAGCTCCGCGCTGATATTACAAGCGAAAACGAATTTATGGGAAAATCGAGCAAAATGGCGGCAAAACTACTGCGAAACTGCGAACCTGGTGACAGCTGTTTGAACTAGAAAGGCGCCATCTTGATTACATCAAATTGTACGTCTGGTGTAAACAATAGACCGGAGAAAGAAAATATATGTCGATTATATTAGTTGTGGGCATAGGACGTGAAAAGCTCACATTAAAAGGTTTACTGGGCGATAATGGTTGTGTCACGTGTTTGAAAGATCTTAATAGTTAATGCTTTGTCAGTGGTGGAGAAAAATATTTCAAATATCTGGAGAGTGCAAAGATTTACCATTTTGAAACAAATGCGGATTAAGTTATTATGTTTGCTGATGCAATGCAGTAATGAGTTTTGCACTGCAGGCAACATACTATTAATTCCATTCTATCTATCTATTTTACAACCTTCTCAGTTATTAACATCAGTTCCCATAAGTAAAATCCGGTCAGTTTTCACGCCACAGATATCGATATTCAATGAAATTATTTATTATTTTTTCCAGAATTTTTACGATTTTCACAAAAGGTTCTTATATTTTATACTTTTTTGAAGAATAAAATAATCCAGTTAATGAGGATTAATTTTAATTCAGGGATAATAAGACTGGCAACATACTAATGATAAAAAAATGTTAACGTTTTGACTTTCAGCTTCAGCGGGCTATCAATAAATAACTTGTTTTAGCCGAAAATAAACTTTGCCACCCACACAGGCCAAGTTATTTTACAAATAATTTATAAATTAATAAGTTTATTATTAAAAATTGGTTTGTTTTTATTATTGACAAGACTTTTGTGTTTTTTATGTGACATATAAAAATAATTACATATTACGCTCTATTAAGTCTGATCAATCTGGGATCGATAAGAACATGTAATCTCCTTCAGCGGAAGCAATCTTCCAAATATGTATTCTTTGAACATAAACGATGTAATTTTATGATCAGCTAAGGTTCTGGAGCATTAAAAATTAAGTGAGCTTCTCAAAAATTGTATGACTTATACGTATACCGCAGATACTACTAGAGCATATCACTTTTGACTACAAACCGCAAAGTATGTCAGGTGAATGTGATTTTTTCCATTTGATCTAAAACCTTTCGATATTTAAAAATCGTTATAATATTCCATACATCACTTTTGCAATTATGTTTTTTTTTTTATAAATAAAAATAAAAGATCTAGAGTGTATTTAAAACATATTACGATATTAGTAGTATTCTGTACTAACCCTGTAAAATGCGTACATTCAATTTGGATAGTGAAAGAGAAAGTGAGCTTTCGGGTATTGGTTGATTCTCAATAGGCGTGACGAAAGTCACATATTGGGACCAAGATAGAAGTTTTACAGTTCAAAACGTGCATTTTAAACTATTTAAGTATTTAAAAAAACACTTGTTTTGGTGACTTGGACAATTGACATGTATTTAGGATGACTACTGCTTAAAATTCTATCGGCATTTTCAGAAGGGAGACGTTCTGTTGATAGCTCCAGACAAATCAGTGGAAAAGAAATACAAAAACTGTGTGACAATAAACTTGACCTACAAAATTGACATAAGCTACTGATGAAGAGCAATATAAAAAACATGCTAAAACATTTTGTTGAAATAATTTGTTCGGATTCGGAAGTCAAATATATTATTTTTATGAATTTGAAATATTGTCATGAAATTAAATGACGAGTGGGTTGAACCAAAACAAAGACCCACCTAAATAATGTAGTCGTCTCAGTAAAAACACTGCTGTTAAAAGTTTTCAACTCGAGCACTAAATAAAACGTGGTTGGAGTAGAAAACTTTCTAACAATAAAACACTTTAACTTTCCCTCAAGACCAAATTCTGTTTTTTCAATGGCATTGAAATAAATCAATGAATTATAATACAGCAATATAAAAGCGTGGTTTGAAATATTGTAATAGTATGTGGATTTTCACAATGTTTATACTCTTACCATCAATATTGAATTTTGTTTGTTATCGTGATGGCACAATATCTAAGGCGAGAAAATTCAACCTTAGCAGAAGTGTTTCCCAAACGTATAACATAATCATACCCCTAGAGAGATATACTGTAACACGAACAAAAAGTATTTGGGAAAAAAATTGTGTGATATTTACACAATATTATGTTCAGTGGCCTCTTTTGTTGGGAAAGTTTGAAAAATATTCAATTTGAAATATATTCCTTAAGATGCTTAAAAAAATACACGATAATTCCTGCTCAAAGTCCTCTGAATCGTGCAGATTTCTGTGTTACAAAAATGATTAACGAAAGGAAAGGAAAAATAATAGAAGAAGGTTGGAAAAACCTGGTAATTCAGACGTGAATATACAGATCTTAAGGACTTCTGAAGTACTGCTCTAAATGTGAATATCGGTACCTCACAAGTATATTGTATTACTTAAAGCATTTGTCACTTATGAACGAAAGGAAAGCAGAGTAATTTTAAATGTTTCATAACTTATTTAAATGATTTTTTACAATTTTTTATTCAAGTATTACAGGACAAATAATAATAATTTGGCTATCATCTATCAAATTCAAAATTGTACGAAAAACTGTATACAACTTTATGAAAATTTTAAACTATGCACGGAATATGTGGTTTAAATACATACAAAAGGTCAAATGAGAAAAAAAAATCACATGTTAACAAACTACCCTCATAAATATTTCGCATACCACTAAGAGTATGCGAAATATTTACGAGGTTATACCATAGGTTGGAGAGCACTGATCTACGGTATTAAATATTTCTTATGTCTTTTTCTTCGGGCTTATATATATTACTTAATCCTACTCATAAATCGTCGGCTTCTTCTCTCACAAAGAGAATAACAATAAATTCAATAAATGTAAGCAAAAAAGGGATGAAAAGTCGCCAAGAATCTTAGGACAGTCTTCGTGTGGCTCAAGATTATTCTTAGGAATGAGTTATTAAGGTGGCTTAAAATACTTTTCGTTACCTTTCTTGCTTTCTAGCTTGCTTTCATTTTGTTAATAATAATCAACCTCTAAATATAAAAATAAATGTTTGTCTGTTCACCTGTTCGTCATTCATTTTACGATTTTCTCAAAAATTACTTTACCGATTTCGCTGAAAAAAGCACAGTTTGTTTCTATTGGTAACTGAAAGGTTTAGAGAGTAGTTTGAATGAAATCAAATATTTAAAAAATCTATAATAGTGTAAAGTTAATATGAAAAACATTGAACCCGCAATTTTCTATTTGGGTTAGCCCATATATAAACCACTCTGGTTAGCCACAGATGGAAAACACAATTTGGTACCTACTTAAGATTTAAAAAAAATATTTTCGTGCATTTCCCATCAGACATGTATGGTGAATTGTTGTTGAGTAAGTCGCATGGACCATGAATCATATTTTCGATGAAAACTTCAAATAAGTCTCGATCAATGTCGATATTTGATATTTCTGCTGAGATGAATTTATTAATTTGATTTGTTGTGACTTTTTCGATTAACCAAATCCAAATCTGTACATGTGACACTCCTCTTTTTTACCATTCAATGGAATGCATCCAGCGGCGTATTTGTTCGAAATCATGATGCCTGACAATAAAATCTTGACTTTTCTTGAGTGGCATTGCAAAACATGCCGGGTACTCGCTAGTCTCTTATATATCAATTCATACAAAATACTTCCACCCATTCAACCATCGTCTCAGATCATTCGCTTTTGGTGACACCAGGGACTGTTCATCCTTCATGCGATCTGCCTTTTGTGATTTTCTTTTTGCCTTTTTTATTTATATTTGTTAAACTCGTCTGTTTTCTAATCGAAATATTTGTTTTACGATCTCTCACGTCTTTACATTCTATAATAATATTTTTTTTTTTTTTTTTCTATTTCAAGCATTAATAGATTTATATGTAGGTACTTTTGAAATGTCCAAAAACATCTCACTCCTGTATTTCTCGACAGCCATTTTAATTAAAAATATGTTATTCGGGTGTCAATATATTGAATATTAAAATTAATGCTCAATATTTAATAATATTTAACGCACCATGAACATAAATTTAGAGATGTGTTTCTAGTTAAATTTTCAAAATTGTTATGAGTTCTTCACATTTGGCCTCACGAGGTTTGAAACTTGTTTCTAAAGGTCACAATATAAACTGATGGCGTATTTCAAATGTTGTGTCAATAACCTTTTTTCTTGGGATTATTTTTACAACATATTATTTATGTAACTAATTACTATTTCAGAATTTCAGTGCGTGTACATTAATTAACTATCAAAAACCGCTTTGTAACACTGTCATGAAGGCTTTAGGGTGTGGGAGAGAATATTTATGGGAAGATCCTTATCATCTTGTACCTTCTACCCTTTAAAAGAGAGGGTTCTACACTTGACACATGTGATATAAATCACGTTTCCGAAGCTTTATCATTCATTTATTCGATATGACTAGTAATTTCTAATATTTCTAACAATAAAAATTATTGTGAGGTTTACTTAAAGACATGTCAATGATATCCCAGCAAAAATATACTCGTGTATTAAAAAAATTAGCTTCTGAAAGTTAATAATATGAGAGGTAAGTTAGTTAAGTGATAAAACTATTACAAATTGTCTTCATTCGTATTTTTAACCTTTCGGGCATTAATAAATTTCGACCCTTCTTGTTTTAAATGTATTTTTAAGCTAATGGAACTATTCCACTACTAATTGACAGAACATTAGATAAGGAAAAAATAAACTAAGAAGGGAGGTTGTTTAAAGAAGTACCTGACCTTTTTTTGAAAATTGAACAAACACTAAAAAAAAAACATTAAAAAAAATTAAAGTCTTTCCAACATTAGAAATACGTTGGAAAGACTCCTGATTTAATTTGAATTTACAAAATTATTGATTGTATTATTGACCCACCTTCTTTGTTGCAACTCATAAAGTTCGACATTTCTTGCCGCATACTCAAAAACAATGAATTGTTGTTCTTCAATCATCATTCTATTGATTATGGGTATCATTTTTCCACTGTCCAGAATGTCGAGACTTATTAATTAAAGCTATGGTCTTGAAATTTTTGGTACCAGTCTAAATGATTTTTGTCATTCTTTACGACTCTACCGAAACTTTGACGTGACCTTGGCTTTGACTTAAATTTTCTTTCTCACATATGTTTCGTCCAATTTTTGTTATTGCTTCATTATAATATTATGTATGTGCTGTTCTTTCTATGCTGTTTTTTTTCCATTTCGTGTAGTGTATTTTTTGTAATTCGACAACAGTCCGTTAGTACATAAATAAATAAATAATCACAGTAATTTAAAATCAATTTTATCATAGTACCTTTATTCGCCCCTCCCTTAATTTCAAATTCCCTGTTAAAAGCCGAGAATTTTGTACTGCACCCAATCTTAATTTTTTGTTTTCTCACATAACCACTGGTTTATCAATAACTGAAGCCATGAATTAATAATAAATCCGGCCAAATAAACATTAAACACTTGTTTTCAAACATTAAATAAATAAAAATAAGTACGATTTAACGTTATTGTTTATAAAATGAAAATAGTATATTCTAACATTTTATGAAATCGGGAGATTGAATTAGGTTAAAAAAAATCGCAATGATCATTTGTTGTTCTTAATTTAACAGTAATAATGTAAATGCCAAAATAAAAATAAAAATCTGTTAGCCCCATTAAAATTGTAGGTTTAATGAACAAACATTACGATGAAGTCACTGAAAATCTCAAATTTTAATTGTGAAACGAATTTTCGAATTTACGCTGAAAATTGCTTACAGACTTTTCGGTGATAATTTTATTTATTTACGGGGAAAATTTTCATCCCCTCGCAATGGGCACAAACTGGGACGCAATTTCCGGCCTAAGTGGTAACTCAATTTGTCACCAATCTAAAGGGTTTTCCTGATTTCAAGCTCGGCGATGACGTATTCTGAATGGGGTATATTTTTAAAGAATGAAAATATTTTTCTCGTGTATTTCGAATTATGACGAACTTTTATGATATATTTAAGGATGTTTTCTGATAAAGATGAATTATTCAAAGCTCTTTACGTGAAAGGCTTACTTTTTGATATGCCAATAGTCACCATGTATGAAATGAAATCAATACCTGTTATTAAAAAAAAACAATTGTTACACAAATGGTAAAAAAAAATTGTTTGAAACATTGTTTCGCTTAGATTTAACCTTTATATGTCCAGTATTATTACTTTGTGAATAGAATACCCAATAATGTCACGGTTATAAAGAAAAATTAGACAAAACATTAAATTAAACTTATTTATAGGGGTTTGGTTGGAAAACGAAGAGTTTTTTTATACCCGACAAGAAATAAAATATACATACCAGGAGAAAAAAAGACTAAAAAAACGATTGTAAACAATTCTAAGCGCCGAAACAACTTTCCAAAATGATTCTCCCCAGCGAATGCTACGTGTAGGATCAAATTCAACCTATAACTGAATTCGAAGTGATATCCTTCAAGGGTAACTATGTGAGTGATTGTATTAAGAAGAGAAAATCATCTTCACCACAAAATCAGTTAATTAGTCATCCTATACCCGTTTCCATCTCTGCTATCGATAGAGTAGTTCCCAAACTTTCAGTACCCTACATCAGAAACTTTAAACAACACTTATTTAAAATTTCATAAATGACAAAAGTCGTTTTAAAATTATTTTATTTTTAAAAAATGTGACGGGCTATATAAAAGGTGTAATTGATGCTAGCCTCGAAGAGGCTTGCATTGCATAAAGATATTATGCATTTATAAAAACAATTCGGAAAAACGACCGGTTATCGTGAAGCCGACATCAACTGAGAACGGGTGTTGGTGTGCCGGCCCGCAGAAGATTAATACTGCTAGATCTTTTGAGCAGCCATCATTGAAATACCCGGAGAACAGACTCAACACACCTTTATTGCGTCATTGGAGGTAATAATCAGTATCATTATAATGGTTTTTCAATCAGACGAACCGCCCTCCTTTATGCACAGAATCAAGCAGGTTTATCAAGTATTTGGGAGCTCCCACCCAGAGGTGGCTCCAAAATTTGAATGTCGGACCAAATTGATTTGGGTATTAAAGTGCTAGCAGCTGGTCACTTTTGAAGATTCCACCAGCCCTAAACAAGGCCACCAGTTTCTTGGAAACCAGACTTACTCAAGCTTCTAGGGCCCCGATACTTCAGCCAGTCTGATATACTTATTTCGAGCATCTCAATGGAGCTTTTTATTGAAAAGAAAACTCTTTCAAATTGCAAAAGACAGTCATCGATCTCCTTTTTGTCAAGAACAGACACGTTTAGGTTTTTGAAATATTGAAGCTTACACCATTTTGGACGGTGAACCCAGGAAGTTGCATCTCATCATTTGCTTATCTCTCTCTGTTACTCTGTTTTTTTCCTTCTTGTGGTCAGTTTCATAGGTATACATAATACTTTTTTTTTTAAACATATTATATGTTTGTTGTTTTATTTATTACTTTGTACTATTACGAAACTTAAATCTATGCGAAACAATAAAACGCTTTTTAAACAGAATTTGGAAAAGAAAAAGATTTCAAGTATTTTTTTCATCTGGGTTTGGGAACCCGTTTCTATTAATATGGTTCGTACATGTATTCTTATATGACCTTCGAATGTATCGTTTCAACCTTTAGAAAATTAATTTGAGGCAGAGAAATTATTTCAATCTTGTAAAGAAAAAAAAAAATATATATATATATATATATATATATGTATTAAGCTTAGCCCTTTTTAGAATTCCTCGCCAATTTTATCGTACTGAGTAGATAATTGATTAGTGAAGTCAATGTTTTATAATTAAAACCAGCCTTGCTTAGTGTTACTCTAGAAGTTAATGATGAAATATTAATACCTACTTAACCTTAAAAGTTTTAATTATACTTTTTTCAATTGGCTCTATCGTTATACAGAAACGCAATATTTTTAACGACTGTGGGATAAGTATATTATTATGCTAAATATAATTGGTTTATATTCTCAAATGCTCTTAGAGAATTTTAAATGCAAAAAAAGATTAAAATATTTTGTATCACAGCCTTCGTTAGATAAAATTGAGCCCTTTTTGTAATAATATCGTTTTGAACACACAAAATTCATTCTGTTCGAATCCACTTTGTAAATCTCCGTATATACAATTTAGTAGAATTGATTGAATAAGTAAACTGACATAATAATACAAATGAATTAATGATATGGGTTAGAAAAAAGTATGCCGAAGAAAAAAAAATAATTGTCGCTGGAAACGCAAAAAGGCTTAAGTGCCATTTTCGGAAATTTACACCAAATTTGCACTTTGAAGTTTTCTTTTTTATTTTTTTAATAAATTCATAAGCCTTCAGTGCCTGGTTGGAGATGGAAAAAAAATGTTAACTCGGGTAACGCAATGCTCTCACTGAGTTACCTGAAACGAAAAAAAGCAACAAAAAAAAATCCCTAACATGTGTCCCTTTCGTCTAGCCTTCTTCCAAATGGAAAATATATTTAAGATGGCTGAAGGGCTACAAAAATCAAACTAGAATTAGAGCGCTCAAAGATGCAAAAAAAAGAACTGATCAAAACTGCATATTTTACCCGTTTTTGACCAAAGTGTCGCTTAAGCTCTTTTGTCTTTCCATCGACGTAAAGTTATTTTTTTGTTTTTTTCAGAATTCTTCTATAACTATAACTCTTAGCCTTTACAAGCGCCATCTTATGATTATACTCTCGCCCCGGCCGCAGTGCGGGGATCAAAAAACAACAAGAATATTGTCTTGTTTACTTTAACCCCCGCAGTCGCGTTAACTTGTTTACTAACTTACCCCCAAATGTCCGCATTGCCGCCAAACATATTATATTTCTTATAATTATTAACCACCCTGTACACGTTCGTAGTTGCGGAAAAGAAACGTTTTAATATTTTTGTTATGTTTTTGTTTTTTCTTAAATTTTGTGTGTCAAATAAAAAATGTATAATTTATTGTGACCCTCAAAACTAGGCATATGTCGGTGTTTATAAATGTCAGTTTTTATTCAAAATTGTGCGATGAAATAAAAAACAGTTCTATAACAAGAGTAAAATAGCAAAAACCTATTATTGTCAAGTCAGTACGGGTAGCCAATGTATTTTTGTATCTATCTCCTTCTAAATCACTGCTAATATTTTCACAATTATAAATATATATTTGATGCGTGGTATTAAAGATTTAAGTCAATTTGTGTCAATTTTCATTTAAGCATTTGAAAATATTTTTAATCCTTTGTCGAATCTGTTAAATAACGGTCGTTTCATAAATAGCGTACCCAAAAATACTTTTTTCGAACACATTACAAATTTCAATTCTAATACTCGATTTCCACTACTTTAAAATTGTTTTAGCCAAAAAATTGGTCTTAGCTCTGAATACAAAACACAAAAAACCTTTATATGTATATTCCATTTATTAATTTCTCATTATATAATAATCATTGAATACGGTTAAATTAATTGACACTGAGAGTAGTGGTTATTCTCTGATTAACGTAAAGTGTAATTTTAATGTTGTTTTTTTTTTAAACTAACAGATGTTAAAAATCAGTTTATTTATGCCTAAGTTTACCATTAGATTATTTTTTCATGCCAATATAGAGACGTTTTAAGAAATAATTTAACTTGAAACAAATATTCTATGAGACGTGTGACAAATAATTTGTTTGTAACGAGTATTTTTTTAATACATGCTGATGTTATATTACTTCTTCATCCAGAAACCAATTGTCAATAAGTTGAACATTGATATTTGCCTTATAGAGTACACAAAATAAGATATTCTAGGCGACAGGCACAAAAAGTAATACCCATTCAAACGGACAACTTTATTGTGTTATTTTAGAACCTTTTGTGCTAATTGCACCAAAGGCAGTGAATTAATGTTACACAAACAACAACGACAAGAAACTAATAAAAAATAATGTCGTACAAAATAAGATATTAAACTGTTGAACTTTTCTTGCAAAGGAAATTAAAATACAAGAGTTTAAACATTTCATGCCACTTTAAAATACGGTTGTTTAATTTTAAATAACGTTGTTAAAACTCAGGTTGTAACATTTTAAGTCACGTTAAAATGTCACAGTTTTTATTAAGCCACTGTGACATAAGCTTCGTTTGTCTTTTGACTTTTTTATTTACTTTGTGAAAATTAATAAAATTTCTTATTGCTTAGTGATTTTCTTGTAGACGATTTTGAAATCATTAATTTTAAAGATGACCCACTGTGTCAATGGTAAAGACAAGCTAGAATAAAAATATTTTGCGGCAAATTTATTGAACTTGAAGTTACATTGATACATCTGTTATTGATTTTTCGTCTCAGTTCCTATTGCGTTAGTCGTATTGACCAACAAAAAGTCATATTATTACTTTATTTCTTTGTCGAAAGGAATCACTTTGTGGTTAGACATGTTTAATTAAAATGATAATGCTTATGTTAAGCGAAACTGGTCGGTCATAATTTTTTTAATAAAATCTGTGGTCTTATACATAGTCACTATTTCATTATAATTTTTGTATTAATAATTCGCTTGTGTATTTTACACATTAGATACAAAAACATTATAACAAAGAAATAAACAAATTTCAAACATCGATACAAGTAGGTACATACATACATACGCCGAAGATAAGCTGCAATACAAGTTTGAATACATTGTGGCCCAGTCAACATGAGTTTTTAACTAGGTGGCAGATACTTAAAGTATCGCCCTGGTGAAGGACCACAATTGAGAATCGAAACGTTGTTTGAAATGGCAATAGTATTTTTAGTGACCAGGCCTGAATAACCAGGTACTTCCTAATCTTCGAATTTCTCATCGCCTTGCCTTCTCCACTACTTTCAGTCTCACAACATACCATAACAATTAGGGATGCCATAGTCCCTCCGGCTCCGGACAGTTATTAGAAGTTTTTTTTAAATTTTCTTGCAGTATTCACATAAAATAAATATATATTCTAAGAAATCAATCACGCCGTGACATGTTGTGAAAATTTATTATGCTATAGATTTTGTAAGTTAGTAAACCAAATCGTTGTTTAAAAGAAAAGAAATACATACATTCCCGGGTCAGTATGTTGCTTGTTCAATGGTGGAGGACTTAACTAGAAAGGTAACCCCCGAGTGGTAATCCGACGCATTTTTCCACTCTAGCTAGCTATTAACCGGTCATCAGTTTAAAAATTGCTCATATAAACACAAGGTCACAACAAACATCGCATTTTGTCCACATAAAACGATTCGAAACTCATCACAAACTCTTTTCCTTTGAAGAAAAAAAAACAAACTTAAAAAATTATATTTTTCGCCGCTGTTTTCAAAGTATTTAAAACTTTGAATGGACCATTATACCATTCTCCGTATTGAAGATAATGCTCTTTTTCTTCTCAATTTCATTTGTAATTACTTCTCAGTTCTTGCAGGAAAATAAAAATATTTTTCAGTCGTTTCAAACAGTCCACAAAAAAGTTTGTTTAGAATGTTGTAAAAAATACTTTCTCCGCAAAACATACTGAATAAAAACTAACCAACCGTTACGCCGTTTTATCGCAAGGGTAGATAGAGAGGATATACAGGCACACAACTCTGTCTTGGCACACACTCTTTGGCTTAATTCATTATTTTATTCTGATTCTTGACATGACCCGACTCAAGTTTTTTTAAATTTATAATCTTATTTATTTATTTATTTTACATTCAGTTGGGCTTTTACATACTGATTCACGTAATCATGATTAAGTCTGCTTCGAGCGTCTCCGACTTCTTATACCATTCTCTTTCGTCTCATATATTCTCTTTACACTTTTTTTTCGTTTATTTATCTACATGCCTAAACCATATAAGTGTCTCTTTTTTATCTTATCCATTACGCATTTTTTTGGATCTCCATAATTTAACACGATCGATCCTTTTATCTCACATAAACATCAAGGATCTCATTTCTACGGCGTTCAGTTTAATTTTAATTTTAATTTAATGCTTGACGTATTCATCAACAACTTAAAGCGAAGTTCTACATTTTCACCTATTTTAATATTAATGGTAACTGAAACCATTACCTATTATGTATTTTACAACACTGTTTATAGTATAAACACTTAACTTTGATTTGAACGAATAATATTATTAATCCACAATAACGGTTTCGAGAAATTTATTGATTAACCGAAGGATTTGATCATATTTTTGTTTTTCCTTTAGAAATTACAAAATTGCCTGTCGACCGCTTTTTGAGCGCCAGAAAATTATTTATTTCCTTCCGATCAAAACATAATTAAACTTTACAAATACACAAGTACTGATCAAAACATTTTTTTAATCGGTTGAACAACACAATAATTTTATGTACCAAAGACATCTAACAGAATAAACCTATTAATAATTAAATTCTAAAATAACATTAAGCCTTTTTTGTGGAAGTTCACTTCAAGAGCGCCTAACAATCTGTCAAAATATGACATCATTTGTCCCAGAGAGATTTAAAACCAAGAAATTAGATTCAAACTTAACTAATCTTACAACTTGCCATCTGAAACTAACAACTAGGTAAACAAACAAAAATTGAAGGACTTCTCATAAAAAATATTTTCCAAATACGTATATGCATACTCCTAATTTCCTAGAGTCACCTCCGCCAAACTACCCCCCCCCCCCCCTCCTACAGAAACTGCTACCATTTTCTACTCCATGATGAATTATTTACAGCATTAATTCTGACCCATCCCCGCGCTTAATTTAATCTGTCATACACTTTGGAATTTATCGCGCGTTATGGGAAATGAATGGTGCGGATGCAGTTATGGTCAGGCGAAACTCCATCTTAAATACCACCTCTGAGGTAATACGATGAACTATTATGATTTACGAGATAAATTTATATTATATTAATACCGTGTTCTACCTACTCTTATTTTGCTTCTGTTCGATGAATTATGATGAGCACTTTAATGCAACAGAAGGAAAATCCGTTTTGTTCTATGGTGTCTTCTATGTAAACAGATTATGTTTACGTATTATAACATTAGCGGTAAAAGCTTTAGAGTATCAGCATTGTAACTATGACCAAATTGATAATTTAAATCAATATGAAAGAAGTCGAAGCAGTGTAAGCGTAATGTACAAGATTGATAAACAACGTTTATATGGCTTGACATGTAAGTCAGGAGTTTTAAAAACATGGTTTGATTAATTTAATCTAATATAATTACGTCATAAATTGGAATAAGTAAATAATACGTCAGGTATTTTGAAAAATGGCGACAAGGAAGAACTTATGAGTATTGATTAAACGATGATTGAAAACTAACTTAGTCTAAAACAGCACACATCGAAGGTACAGGAAAGATATGTTCATCCTATTGAGGTAGAGCAAGGCTAATTGAGGAAAAAAAAACATTTGAATGTGGATGAAGCGAGGATTTGTGGAATCCATCCTATTAATTTCACCTCTGGTTAAAACTGGTGTCACGGTAAGGTAAGATTACTAGTTAAACTACATAAAAAATGTATTATAATTAAAAACTAGCAGAATAGTTGCCCCGATTTGTTAAACATCAGCAACTGTTAAACGCCCATTACGTTAAAACAAGTTGAATACTTTTATACAAAAAGATAGCAATTATTTATAAAAAGTCTTACCTGTATTTGATAAAAAACTGTAATTTATTCATAGATTTTGTGTTTAATTTGTAGAACTCCATATTTTTTTTACAATAAAATTAATTGAAATTTAATAATATATTCATTTATTTCTGTTTTTTTTAGCGACAGCTGTTTTGAAGTTTAATTCCATTACCAAACTGGCCTTAAACGCCTAAACAGCTATAAAAAAAAAAAAACAAAACTAAATAATAATAATATTAAATCTAATTCAATTGAATTATAAAAAATAAAAAAGCTGTAATGATTCATCATTCTTTCAGCACGTTACCCTTTTAAAATATTCCACAATTTGTATGAAAAGTTACGAATATAACCGCCCATTTCAATGGCACACTGTCTGAATGTATAGTTTCATACACCATTACACACAGCACGCAGACAATAAACTTACGCAGATTTTAGACGTTATTCTCGCGAACGAAATAAAAAGATAAATAAAGTTTAGGAAAACTCATTTCATACACTGTATAATATACATACCTCACACTCCTTTCAATTAGGATGAAATAAGACACAACGTGTTTCCATTGTGGTTTTCGTAAAATAAATTCACCCAGCTCGAGTAAAACTTATGATAGGTAATTGGTATTTTTTTCATTCGAAATATACATTTTTTGAGTACGCGTATTTTATGGGGTATGGCGTTTCAACTAAAATGTAGTTACGTTATGCTCAATATTAGGTTTACGACGTCCATTACGCAGCCTGAAAAAAAGGTGAGTGGGGACATTTGGTAAAAGGGGTAGTTAGACGAACGGCCAATTCAACGTTGGTTCATTAACTTTCCGCACGGAGGGGTATGGTCGTAACGTTGTATCAACGAAGAATTATTTATGCAGGTTCGTTGATTTAGTGGTGAGTAAACAAATTTATTTGAGGTATTTTTGTGAACTAAAATATTAAAAGCCTTAAAGCAATATTTTGTTTTAAATACAAAGTAAGAGCGACATATTATTATTTTAACGGTAAATAAATCAGTTTGCAATATTTGATTTTATTTTGATGCGGTGAGAATGGTTTCATAACATGTGCGACATTATATTTTGTACTATAAAAAGCTTGAAAATCCCTTCCGCTTTGCGTATAACACCATATACGAGTATGTCGCAGGAAGACGATATTTTAACATTTCAATTAAATGGAAATAATGACTTTGTTCAAGACCACAGAATTTATTTAAAAAAATTATGACTTTAAAAAAAAAGTTTTAAATTAAAAAAATAAACATAAAAAAATATTTTTATGTTTTTGATTGATCTTCGTTATAATTAATGGTTTAATGCAATTGATTTTTTGAGCCACCTCTTGGCTGGAACATCAAAAATACTCGACTAACGTTATTTACAATGTGCAAAAGAGGGCGGTTTGTCACAATTGGTCGTTAATTGACCAATTTCTATTTTAAGTGCTCCGATGAAACATGTGCATGCTTGCCCTGTTTTAAAAACCTATCTATAGTCTGTTAAGATGAATTGTCAACACTGGTTCCCTACATGCCGGTGCATTAAATAATATTAAAGCGGAATACTCGTTCACATTTGATTTCGGCAGCATAGAAAAGTCTTTTCTGGCTGGTAAAATAGTTCCTTATTTTTTTGTCACATTTAAAAAAATATAAAATACATTACGCTTCTTAACAGCAGATTTAATTACATGTTTTCATTAATTACTTTTATAGCATCATATTTGCTCCAAATTGTATTAAATACATTAACCTTTCCCATCCGCTTCGTTTACCATATTTTCCATTTTAGTATATAATATTTACGCCGCAGGAAAGGACCGAAAATTTAATTTTGAGATTTATATAGGCCTCATAAGAATGTAAGGAAAAAGCCGTAAAAATGATATAATAAACCCGAGCCGTGAAACTTTTTTACGGAAAATAATATCATTTTCGTAAAAATTGTTTTACTGCATAAATGATACGCTATAAGGCATAATGGAAGATACAGGAAAGCCGCTATGTACTATACTATACAAAATTAAGTTTTATTTTTGAAAACATTGTAATAAACCCTAAATGTATGTTTATCGCTATCGTATTTTCTTGGTTCTTTTTAAAACTTAATGAAATCATCAAATTCAGTGTTTTCTGCTGGCATTTCATTGTTGAGTTAGGTGGACCGGTATCTACTACTAAAAGATTTTCGTTTGCTTGATTTTTCCGTATTAGAAGTCTAATGAGTTTTTTTTAAATGTTTTTCTGATCTTTGATGTTAGTAAACCGTTTAAAAGCTAGCGTTACTATGTTATTCATAGTATTTTATTAATTAAAAAGGTAACTTTTTTTTTTTTGGCATATATTTTTACGATCCCCCTAAACTAGGCATTTGCCCATATTTTACGTACAACTGTCCGATAAAATATAGTAAAGTTCGATAATAAAAAATAAAATAAAAATGATCAAGTCTGTCCGGGAATGACATGATATTATGGATAGCAGTACTCACTCATCATTTTAATACATATCTAGATGAGATAAGATAATACACAGGCATCTTCAGAGGACTTTTTACAGTGATAGCAAGGGTTAGTTTCTGCAATTAACAAAAGCAATCCTCAACTCACTCTATCTTTTTTTGCATTTACTCGAACCTCGAACACAGAAGATATCATTTTATTCTATTGTTTTCTCATTGTGTTGATATGGTATATTTTTTTCTCCCCCCTGAATGTATATATAACCGCACACTTTGTATTTTTTTGTTTAGTTTAATTTTGTACCCTGATGATACTTAAGCTAAGCGAAACCGGTTGGTTATAAAAATTAAAACAATATCCGTGGTTTATAGTTTTTGTGTTCAATTTGTAGAACTCCATATTAATTTTTAATATAATTCAATTGAATTGTATAAATAAATAAAAAAATAAAAAATATCCGTGGTCTTATACAAAGTTATTTTTTCATTTCTCTACCGAAGATATTCTTTAGCAAAGTAAAACTACTGATTAATATTAGTATATACGTTTGGCAAGAAAGGGGGTGATGGGGAGCAGGAACCTATATTATCTAATTCACAATTAGAATGCTCTGACAATTGAATTACTCGGCGTGGGTATTTAAAATTAATAACAATCGCCGGCATTGACGAAAAACAACACGCTTTTTAGAACCCCTGCCAATGTGCAAATATCAACTTAAACGTAAAGCTATTAACATTTCACGATTGCTATAAGTAATGTGGGTGTATACCATAGAAAGACGTTAAAAAAATCTATTCTGAATTTTAAAATATCATATTTAAAGTAAAACGAAATACATTTTGAATAATAACGGCAGAAAAAAATCAAGTAATATCTGTTTTTACAGAAAATTTTCAAAAAGTATTGAAAATAATTAAAAACGCATACGTTTGAGCGAATAATATTTCAATCGAAAGACTTATTGGATTTTGGTTCCTGAAATTCTCTCGGTGGGGGGGTTATGCAGACGAGCGAATATTTTTGTTATTAACTGGAAACCGATATATTTACAGAATCCGGCAAAGCATTGGATATTTCAGGAGTCGAGAAAAGTTGACCTTTGTTCGACAAGGGTCAATATTAAACAAGTTTTGCTGTCGCGTTATCCTCTGTCGGTCCCTCTTTTGAAGGTTTCCGGGGGGTAACTAATATCAAGTTGACCATGAAATTTTGTGTGCCGGAACGCCTTTTGCCTTTAAATCTAATCTCTGTTGTCGTAGTTTCATTTTATAATCAGTTTATTTTGTGGAAGTCAAGCATGGATGTCTTTAATATGTTAGATTTTTCTTAGAGACCCTACAATGTATGATTGTTGTGCTTTCGAATTATATACTTATTTTACGCTTGTGTTGAGTGACTAGTTGATAGTCGAATAAGAAATATAACAAAATTGTTAGATTTTGACGACTTTAGTGGCCTTTCAACCGTTTAAAATATATTTACCATTTGGGAGAAGGCTTGACTCAAGCGACACAAGTTTGTATTTTTTTCTCCGTGAAAGTATTGAGTTACCTGAGTTAACTTATTTTTTCAAAATCTAACCAGGTACTAAAGCATTATTAATTATATTGTAAAACAAGTGCTCTGGTGTGAACTTCCCGAAATAACGCTCTAGCCTTTTTGCCGATATACTAAAAATAAAAACAAGTAAACATAATAATACTCGTAAAATCAGAATATGCGAAAATTAATGGTGCGTGATTTAAGGTAGAAGTAACATAATTTGTATCTAGTACTCATTAAAGGGAGAACTGAACCAACCAAAGTAATGACATTAATTCTAAATGTTCCCATGCAATATTAATATATAAAAACATTTAAAAAATATTCAAATATTTTATACAAACTGCCGCAAAACTAAACAATATGCTGGTAATAATCTATTGAATCAGAATTATATATTGAACCTTGGAATGATTATGTTAACTTAATGTAATATTACACTTTGTAAACACTCAGTATTGACTTCTGAATAAGTGGCTTGTTGTTGTTGCAAAGCTCAAATTTTTATTCAAACTATTAAAGAGAAATTCATCAGCAATTGAATAAACACTTTACCCCTTTCACCGCAGCGGTTTGGAAAGCAATTTTGGAAATCAAACATCCGAAATGACCCCACATAAATAAAGTACTGACCCTCTCCTGTCAAGTTTCACTATCATGGAGATTTATGGCATATCTCTAAGGAGATCTTTCGCTGTAGCAGATAGTAAATACTCGTCGTTTTCCTTTGATGGGGGATTATTGATAATACAACAAAGGAGAGATAATAATAGGAACAAAAACGAAAATAAACAAAAAAATGCTTAGTTAGCATTACAAGTTTTATCATTTTGCAATTACTAATAAATCTTCATCACACTGCAAGTTCTAGTCATTATTGAAGGGATGGCACTCAATAAACCAACTTTAATCTTATTTGAAAAACAAAATCAATCGATGTGAACAAATTGTTTACATTTTTCAAAATAAATTGAAACAATCAATTGGTTCAAATACTTTTGATCACTCATACTACATATTATCTACTACCATAGTACGAACTATAAAATATTGGAAGCTATTATTATTTTCGTAATGAAAATATTAGACTTTTCGGGGTGGAAATAAAAGTGTACCAGTGGGTAGTTAACACTTAACCAGCAAATACATTTTACGTACAGAAATTGTATATGTGGGTTTTTTTTAATTTTTTAAATGAACACCGCACAAGAGTCTCAACTGCTCCCAACCGTCTAGAGCCAGTAAGACTATGGCATCCCCGAATATGGTATGTTGTGAGGTTGAAGATAGTGGGGAGGGGAAGGAGATTGGAAAGAGGAAGGTTAAGAAGTACCTGGCTATTCAGATCTGGTCACCAAACATGGCTAAAGCTATTTCAAGCAACGTTACGATTCTGAATGGTGGTCTTTCACCAGGGCAATACTTAGAGAATCTACCACTCTGTTCAATTTAATTAATTGTTCGGGTTTAATTAGGCCCGAAGTCTAAAATTTTGAATATACGAGTACATTTCGTCTGGTATTTATATTTAAAATAACATTAACTGTGTTATTAAAAATAAAACTTTATATTAAAAAATAGTCTGATCTTTCTTTTGTTGAAAAAAACACACATGATTTTTTTTTCCAAGATTGTCATTTGAACTCTAAATATGTATTATGTGTTTTTAAAAAATAAGAAATAACATTGTATTTTTAAGATCTAAATAATTTCTCTACAAAACCCAAATTAAGACTTTAGAAAATGGTAGTTGTTATTATAAAGTATAATAAAAACAACCATTTCTTGAGATTTTTGATGAATTGTAAATATACTTGTCGCATTAACCGTTCGTTGTCAATCTCAGCCATTTTCAAAACATGCTCAATGAATAAATGAAATAATTACGTTATTTTTTTTTAAGTTAAAAACATATACATAGATGGTCATATCTAGCCAAAGAGGGTACGTTGGTACTCGTAACATCGTAACCAGACGCGTATTAGCTTTAGGTGCAGGGTTCTGTCTGAGTGAGGAATACCGGAAGCGGGGTTTGTGAATATTAAATGGCTATTGACTTATGATGGATTGAAAGTTTAACTGGGTCTTTTTTGACCCATGCATACCAGTAAAGGGTTTAGTCGATTCTAGAATTAATAAATCAACTGAAATTCTAACAATTTTACAGACTACATTTTCGGTCACTTAAGTAAGCTTTTTTGTTCTTCAGTCGATGCTATCAGTACAATAACTATTAAATACATACGTTGCAGATGCCACGTATAAACCAAATTTATTGGTATTCTGTTCGTAGAATTATAAAAGACTTATTTTCTTGTAAGATTTTTTTGATTAATTGAGTACAGATAACAGCATTTAAGAGGCAATTTACTATTTTTCTGAATGACTTGCACTAACAATAAGATCTTAATTTATTACTCTACACCTTGTAAAACCTGAAAATATTATTAATATGTTTATAGAGATGTGTCATATTTTTTCTGTTTATAGAACCTGGGCTGAATTTGAAACCTTATGTTTTATTTTTTGCATGCCAGACAGAATTCCACAAAAATTTACTTGCACATATAGGTTGAAAATAATTAAGAGAAAAGATTTTTCATATGTTGAAATGCCCAATTACTTTTTTTTTCATAATTCTGGATTCGGATTTTATTGATTATTTGTACAAACATCATGTTCTGTACTAATTTTTGCGGATAGAAATATTGAAGGTGAAAAACTTATATTTCTATAACCGACACTCGTTTCAAAGTGTCAAACATCTGAAACTGAGATATAGGAATCAAAATGAATACAAAAGTGGTTTACATAAATAGATCTTACTAAGACATGGCACGATCAAGTAAATCAAATACTTGAATCTGGTCATGTGAAGAGTCAGAATAACAGAAGAGTATGTATGAGACGATGTATGAATGTAAATGAAGCAAGAAGTGTGTGCCAAGACAGAGTTGTATGGCGGTCCGTCCTCTCTGCCTACCCCTGCGGGGAAACGGCGTGATGGTTAGTTAGTTAGTTAGTTAGATCCTACGTTTTTATCTCACCGTTTTGACGCGAGTGACGTAGTTTATCTGCGAATCTGTGACTTCACTCAGAAACTGACAGCTTAGGCTTAAAATCAGAAGTGTTTCGTGGCAGCAAAAATGAAATTTATAATTTTTCGTAGAAAGCAATCACTTTGTGGTTTGACATATTTGAAAAAATGAAATAATAACTTTGTATAAGACTACGGATAATATTTTAACTTTTATGACCGACCGGTTTCGCATAGCTTAAATATAAATGTCTCTTTTTCTCTGTTTCTTTGTTATAATTTTAATGTAATTCTTTTGTTTTCTCATTGTTCTGTTTTTTTTTTTTATATTTTGCTATCGCTCTGTATGTATATGTAAGCGCACACTTTGTATTTTTTTGTTTAGTTTGATTGTGTGCCTTGATGAAGCTTAGGCTAAGCGAAACCGGTCGGTCAAAAAAATTAAAATAATATCCGTGGTCTAATACAAAATTATTTTTTTCATTTCTTTATTAAATTTATTATTTGGAAAATCAGAACTAGTCAGAATAGTCTTATTATTTAAGAATACTACAATAACGTCATTAATGAAAAAGATTGTAAAGCATAAAAAAAAATGGTAAGGATTTCAATCTTTGCTTCAGGTTTCAAGAGCTAACTATGTATCATAATAAAAATATGTAAGTATGTTAATTAAAATACATTTTAATTAACATACTAATTTATTCAGCAACTACCTACAGCAATATAAATGAATGGATTTTATTAAAGCATATTTAAAAACATCGCTGTTCTTGTACATAAAACTTTATGTAATATGAATCGTACGGAGGTTAATCAAACTTGACTTTCTTAAAACGACATTATTTTTTATTCCTGATTATTTTTAATTGATTTTTAACCATTTTGACTGGAAAATCACTTAAAATATTTAACTTCAACCATTCGACATTTTCCAAATTGTTGAAAGGTTCTTCAAGCATAACGGTTTAGCAACATCACCGTATAATCAGGAAATTTCCAGCAGCTTACTATTTCCTATTTAGCGCATCCACTGAAGAGAAACCCTGATAGAAGCGTGTCGTGAGCGTGTCAGTTTTCCCAAAATTAGCTCAATTTTTCTTTACTTTGGATGAAATGAATTCATTTACAAAAACTGAACTTCTTTCTTGAAACGATAATCAATTTCATTAGCCTGTCTAGGGCCTAAGGGTTGAAGATCTTTTGTAAATTGGCGAGATCAGTTTTATATGAAATTGATATTAATTACAGTTATTAATATATTATTTAATAATTCAGAGTCAACTTTATATTTCACGCCGGGGCCCATTTACAAGCGCTTTTTAAATTACTTTTGTTATTTTAAATTGTTATTTTAAAAATCAGTCTCTAACCTCCAACTAAATGGCAGTTCATTTAAAAATGTTGACCCCACGCATTGAATGTTCTGTCGTGAGCGTGAATTACCTCTGAGTTACACAGAGATCCTGCAAGTATTATTGTACCAGCCTGTTTAAATGCCTTCACACCATAAGGCATTTTTTTTAACTGATATCTTTCTGTTACACGAATTCAGTGGTAGACAAAAACGTAGAAGAGAAGTGAGTTAAACATTATTCGCATTCTGTTAAAAAACATAATAATTACTATATTATGTTCATAGGCAAACCATCATTAAAACTATTGCAGTATTCCAATCTCGACACTAAAAGCGCATTTATCAAATCGATTCTAGGGATTATCTGTTCAGTGAGTTCATCACGTCTGTCTGGTAGTGACGAGAGGCGCCATTACTCAAGCCACCTATTACGTTGGCAGCCATTTACTTTCATGCCATTTCAACGCTTCCGGTTGCATTTTCCCGCCTTGTACTGACCCCTTCCGGAACGTGATACCGGATGTCATGGGATTGAAGCTAGATTCATCATTCTGTTTTAATCGAAGGCAATGAAAGCTTTGTGCTTAGGATTTTCACGATAGTCAAAGAAATGTTGGAAAATATACATATTTTTTCTTGCGGTAAGCAATTTCGTTTTTGATGATTTCACAATTAAATTCAAACATTGATGAATACAATAGATGAAAAATTTTGAATTTCTTTTAAGTATCTCTCATGGTTAAATATTTTACAATAACTAAAACAGCGCTTAAAAAAGACCTATATATGGTACATACTAGGTAGTAGATTAAAATAACTACACAAAAATAACATATTCTATGAATATTCAAATCAATGTTATAACTAGAAACAAAATACGAATGAATCCCGGTACAAAACTAATTCTATTGTTAAAAAATAATTAACCTATCAAATTGATTTCAATAATTCGCGTTCAAATTTAAGAACACTTCTTTGTTCCCAGCTAGCTATTAATAAACACTGTTTGACCAAGAGGATTTTTTACTAACAAAATAATATAAAATTGAAGAATATTTTAATGAAAAGAAGGTATTTTCACAAACTGATGAATTTCTAAGGTACTTACTTATTAATAAAAAAAATACTGAAAATCGGTTTTCAGAAAATGTTTTAGGTTTTTTTATTTTTTCAAAGATACTTTGATTTACCGAAAAAAAGGGTATTGGAATTGAAATTAACTTGAAAGCATTAATGCTTTTTTTTCAATATTTAAGTAATATCAATAATCAATGTTGTTGACTTTGAATCAAATTGATTTCAATAATTCGCGTTCAAATTTAAGAACACTTCTTTGTTCCCAGCTAGCTATTAATAAACACTGTTTGACCAAGAGGATTTTTTACTAACAAAATAATATAAAATTGAAGAATATTTTAATGAAAAGAAGTTATTTTCACAAACTGATGAATTTCTAAGGTACTTTCTTATTAATAAAAAAAATACTGAAAATCGGTTTTCAGAAAATGTTTTAGGTTTTTTATTTTTTTCAAAGATACTTTGATTTACCGAAAAAAAGGGTATTGGAATTGAAATTAACTTGAAAGCATTAATGCTTTTTTTTTCAATATTTAAGTAATATCAATAATCAATGTTGTTGACTATTGATATTATTTAAATGTAAAAATAAATGTGTTTTTTATTTCAGTACAACAAGTATGCTTTTGTTTTTTATTATTTGATATTGAACTTTATCATTGTAAGGGTTAAATAATACATTCTACAATATCAAATCGTTCAAAAACAGCTGAAGAATAATGTCCCATATAAATTACAATCTGCCCAGAGTACAAGGAAAGAGGACGCAATCTGAATCACAATGAACCTCTTCTCGTCCCTTGCAGAGCCTAAAGTCTTTGGAAGTATTCCTGAAATCCTGAAACCCACCCCTCACCCCACACAGCCTTTCATCCCCAGTCTGTTTCCCCTAGTATAAGTAGCAGAAGACTATGGAAGAACACTGCAGCAGAATACCAATTCCTCGAGACGTGAATATTAATATGTTATGGTTTATTCTGTACGATAACACATGAATTATTATTTACTCTTTGTTGGTTGCAATGCGTCATCTGTCTCCATGTTTCCATTGGACAAAATATAAAGGCAATATCGAAACTTGAAAACAAACACAGAATCTTCCTTGTATATCGTCATCATTGATTTTTGGTAATGTAAAAGTAATCGCCATTTATATTTCTGTAGAAAACGAAACGATTTTTCATTTAACAATACCACTAGACATTTTCGACTCAAGGACAATAGACAGACTAATGAAAATGAAACAATAACTTTGCAAAGGACCACGGGTTTTATTTTTAGTTTTATGACTGACCGGTTTAGCTTAGCTCAAGCATTATCAGGGTAGAAAATTAGACTAAATAAAATACAAAGTGTGCGGTTATATATACACACAGAAGGAGAACACAATATAAAATAAAATAAGAGAACAGTGAGAAAACAATAAAATAACATTTAAACTATAACAAAGGAAAAGATAGAGATAATATGAATTAAAAAAGGCAAAACGTCACCTGAGAAGCTGATTAAGTAATAATGAAAAATTGTATGAGTTTTCGGGAAATATAACTAATATTCGACTACGGGACGAATGTATCTGATTTTTAAGAATATGACTATTTATTTTAATGACTTTCACTATTTTTAGTGTTTTTTAATTATTCAATCTGCTGCTATGGCCATTTTTTGGAAAAATATGAGCACGGGTGCTTTTATCAAAGGTATGATCTTTTTCAATAAGATTATTGGCAAATTCAAAAAAACCATGGTTATTTAAACATTACTTTTTTTGAAGGTCTATGAGAACTGATAATCAACCATATACCAAATGAAAATATGTATATATTAGTCGTTTTACGAGTACATATTAAAATCAGTATTTTTTATTATATTCATGGTCAAAAGTGTCATTTAAAACCTTCGTCATTAAATTCATAAAAACGTTCGTAAAAGTCATTTTGAAAGATGCTAATTATTTGTATTTTAGGGGCCAAGATAAATTAAATCCATTAAATTTTGAATTCTCAACTAAGCATTTAAATTTCTATTATAATTTCGATTAAGTTATAACAAGAAGAACAACAAATAAAGGAAGAAATCCTCAAAATATGTATTTTAAGGGATTTTCAACTTAAAAGTGATTAATACCATTTAATCCTCGCCGACGGGCGAATGTTTCACTGGAAAATAACACTTAATAACCTGAAATACCCCACAGCGGCAGCAATACTAGGGATGAATATTGTTCATGATAATTTTTCAGGAAATACTGAAATTTCTGCACTTTTCAGTGTAGCCAGCGGGAGCCTGAAACTAAGTTTTTAAAGGCGAGATGTTTGAATCATTAATGCTCTTCAAAGAAAGTTTAAGGGGGAAATGTTGTTATAATGTTAATTGCTCTCATTTTGTTTCGAAAGAATATTTCATCCGCATAAATGAGACTAACTTCTCATTTTTTAAAACCTTAAGAGAATTTGGTGTGATTTTTAGTGCAAACGAATAAAAAAATGTAATAAAATGTAAGTAACCATGCTTAATTTTAATGTTTCATAATTTTTTATTCCTTTCGGTAGCCATAGTATGAGTTTTTTTTATAAAGCGTGTATCGGAATCTAGCCCGCAAGCTTCTAACCCAGAGTCAAATTCAAATATAAACAAAAATAGAGTGTAGCAATGCCTTTGGAAGACAGACAGCTGGAACCTTAAATAACAACTAAATATCAGAACTATTAAGAAGTCAATTTAAAAATATATCAAATAATAAAAGATGGTAGCCTAAAATCGAAAGAAAATTTAAATATTAATAATTTCTAATATAAGTATGCGATCGTTTAAAAATGCCAAAAGTTAATGAGGTCTTGATGGCTTAATTAACAGAGTTACTCCTGGATAGAGAAGTGGTTCCGAGTTTGAGTCTCAGTCATTACCATTTTTTCTTTATAGTTTCTGGCTTTTTTCTGTTTCATATTTGTGTTTTAAATTATTAATATTATTTAAATATTTAATAAAAAGATCATTGGTTTACAGACACGTCCAGCAATTTAAATAATACAAGCAATTTTTATAGGTAAGTCGACTAATAGGTCCTATAATATTGATGTTTTAGGCAATCATTACTTAGACTTAAGAGCACTAATAACATGGTACTATTTAAATTAATTTTTATCTTAGGTGACTTCACCCTTAATAAGATTTTTCACGAAAACAGCACTTTACAAAATTATCCAAATATTATTATTATTTAAATAAAATACGTGAGCACGATGATGAAAATTCATTCTCCACATATTTTGCTACCTGAAGGATTACGTGATCTCTTGTAGAGCTAGATGTTAATATTTTGACCACACAAAAACATTATAATATCTATTATTTTATCACATGATTCTGTGTGAAACTGTTTTTTCCACATTTCTCGCAGATGTTTAATAATGGAAAACCAAATAACGATCATCATTTCTCATGATACTTGTTCTTTAGGTCGCACACAATCTATTCTATTTAATCCTCACTAAAGTGGGTTCATTAATATATTTCTGGAGCTCTTTCTCTTAATCATATCTATTAAAACAGGAAACCCTGGCATAGCGCCAGGAGCTTTGATGTCGAGTCAGTAGTCTCGAGTTCGATTACTGACAAAGCTCAAGTTTCCTTAAAACATTTTTTTTAATGTGATACGAAGTCATGACCGTTAAGACAATGGCATCCTAACCTACAGACTGTTGAGATCAACTCGGAACTATATTCTTACCTGTATCTAGGATGTTATAGTAAGCATATAATCAAGATCTTGGTTGGGTACAGTCAACAGTTATTTCTAATACTGGCTCAAATTAGATATATTGCACTCAAATAAACCCTAAGTATTTTTGAAAAATATTGTCATGGCAAGTATAAGTGGGCATCTAGTAATACATTTCTAGACGTTTTTGTATGGTCACACATTCCCAATATAAACATCGTTTGGGTAAAGTCAAAGGTTAATTGGACGTAGTTATGCAGAAAGTGTCCAACTCACAATTTGCCAAAATCGAGTTTTACATTTATTTATTTACGAGATTTATATTTGCTGAAAAAATCCAAACTCCCATTGCAATAGATTTTTGGTAACTCATTTTTTTTATTAATGTACATTATACGTAGATTTTCATAATGTACACTGATATTCACATCAAAAATGCCGATAACGCATATTAATGCTTTTGTATCGGCATATGTTCAAACACATTGTACTTTGTTTCATCTTTTTATGGTTGGATGCTTTCTGCAGAACTACGTCCAATTTCCGATACAGGCTCATAAGCGATAAAGCACAAAAACATACATCCATTTCCAGATATAGAACATTTAGAGAACCGTCGTCAAAGTGTAATGTCATGGAAAGAAAGTTATTTTAGTCCTAAGTAGTCATTTTTGCGACGGTAACGTTATCAGCCCTAGACTACCTACAGCCTATGTACATCCAAAGTAAACTCTTTTGAGGCTTGCTGTAAAATTCAATCTAGTTTTTGACGTTAACTTTTCATAAAATCCTGAAATTGTCTCATTTTCTGTCAAATCATCTAAAAATACATTCATTCCTTCCCCGGCACACACTGGGATATTTGCAAAATAACATGACAAGAACTTTTTTAAATATGATAGCAAAAGTCTCAACATTATTATTTAAATAAATTGTACATACATCAGTAAAAACCTTTTCTTAGAAATTTTAAAATTTATATCAAGTCATAATAATCATCATCAGCAGCACTATAAAATACTATGTTGGTAAAAACACCACGATATTTCATATTGTTTTAATATCATGTTTGCCAAATTGAATGCGGGTTTTCCCCAGACCTCTAACACAATAAGAGTATTCAGACTAGATTGAATAAAAATTTACCACACGTTAATATTAAGAGGTAAAAAACATCATCAAAGACGAAAAACATGTTGGTTAAATAAATAACGTGTCTAAATATTCGTAATGTGATAGCTTGAAAAGCTATAATATGGCTATTCAAGGTTATTCGAGATACCATCTCAGGACGATATGAGATTAATTCCAGATAGTAATAATGAAAACACATACAAATAATAATTGATCCTAACCATTTTTTTTTTAATTCTAACTTCTTGCAACGCTATTCTACAATAGCTACTAAACCATAAGCAGTTAAGGTGGTTTTTAGACAGAGATAATGAGTAAAAACTTAATACTCGTAAAATGAAAATTATTAAGGCAGTCTCACGCTGCCAGCGGTATTTTATACTGGCAAATAATACGCATTTCAGGGTTTTTGGGAGCGCGTGACGTTTGTCTGTATTTTTTCAAAATCGGCAAATCATGTTTGTGAAAGTGAAGCAGTTTTTATAAAGTTTTTACCAAAAAACCATTTAGTTGATTATTCGAACTGAGAGTGCAAAAAAACAGATTTTAATAGTTAAAAATCTACACCTATTACCAGCAGCTATAAACTGTCTAGCAAAATAATAAAATACCACCAAATGGAAGCGGACTTCCATCACTTTAGAAATGGAGCGATGTGCATCACCCAATATTATAATCACAATCGGAGAAAGAAATAATATAATATTCTATTTATGACCAATAATCTGTTTTAGATAACCACTGTGAGGCGCCTCGCACCCTGCAGAGTGAAATAAGTTTACGTCAGCGAAACCCGAGAATGGAAACCTAATAAATGCCTGTGATATTAATGACGAACAAAGTAGGCCAACTCCACGCCGAGTCGCATAGCGTCTGGTGCTCAGCTATCTACCAGCTGACACGCCCATATGTAAGACAGTTATCATTTTTATGTTCATATAAAAATATACTACTCTGTCTGTTTTTAGATAGCATTTTGCATGGAGTAGTTAAATATTAACCCTTAAGAATAGCCTTCAAGTAATACCAACATTCAACATTCTTTGTTTGAGTTTATGTTCATAGATGGAACAATGCTTGTTATTCAAGTGTAATGGGGGAGACCGCTTATAATAAAAAAGGTACGGTTGAAACCACCATAAAACAGCTGATCCACACGGTTAAAATCTTTTTGATTAGTCAGATTGGTTGATGATGGCAGATTCAATTAGTCAGATGACGGCCTCAGTGGTCGAGTGGTTAAGACGCTCGACTACAAATCCCGAGGTGTGCAAATAAATTGTATTTAAACAATAAAGCGTATTTCAAATCTAAATAATATAAAATTACATATATTTTATTGGCGGCACGTTCCAGAGTGGTAGAGAATTTAGGTATACCCCGCTGAAAGATTACCATTCAGAATCGAAACGTTGCTTGAAATGGCTTTCACCGCGTTTGGTTACCAGATCTGAATAGCCAGGTACTTCACAACTTTTTTTTTGACCATTTCCTTCCCCTCCCCACTACCGTCAACCTCACGTCACCATTCCCTGATTGGGGATGTCATAGTCTCACTAGCCCCAGACAGTTGGGACTCTTGTGCGGTACTCACTCAAAATAAATAAATAATAATAATCTTTTATCAATCAATCGTTGGTGAGTTTAGTTGTTGAAACATTTCAGATCAATCTGAATAATTAATTCGTATAAAATATGAGTTTTAAAGCTTCAAGGTTGAATGAAATGAATCGATTTTAGATTAACATATTATACGTTCGTTTCTGAATTACCGATAACGTCTTCAGATAATCGTCGAGAATACCATCAACATGAATTTTCACCAAAATATCCCACATTCTGTTGACATTCAACCGGTTTATCGCCCCCTTTGTCAACCATCCGGCACCATTTGGTGGTGAAATTTTCAGAATCTTCGATTTATTAGTACGATCGAAAAGCTAAGATATTATTGAAAATACATATATTGTGGAAATGTCGGTTCTCTAATGATTTAAAGATTTGAACGAATATCATTATTTTTATAAAAACTTACGTAAACAAACTAAATCTTCAATGTAACGTTGCATTTAATAAACAACTGCCGAGTTTTTTTATAGCCATTGTCGATGGAAATTGTAGTATGTGTTTATTTTTAAATTTCATGTTCATTTCAAGCAAATTTACATTAATTTCAAAAATATAAAAATTCAATACAGTGTACATACAAACATATAAGTATTTCCGGACCTTATAGTATATATGTCATAGATTTACTCAAAATTGTATCTGAAGATGCCCGTCATAAGGTGAAACCGGTCAGGTCTTAAATAAAAAATAGTGGAACAAAGTTTAAAATTTGGTATTATTAAAATCATAAATACGTACGTTCTTCAACTTCATGTGTATTTGAGGAAGGGCGATATTAAGATAATTTATTAGACTAATGTGTAAACAGCAATATCATTGATTAATACAATTTTTAAAAATTCCACTTGAAGTAATTTTTCACATTCACGAAATGAAAATGTTTTAAGAAAATTCTGCAAATCCAGTACAGATAGTTTCCACTGTATGAAGTCACTGTGTCTTATCCTTTGGAGGTCAGAGTGAAAGTGATCACGTTCCCAGCACGATCTTTGATGACCGAGCAGTTGTAAATTGGCAGCCTACGGTCTTCGCGGCCGAGTCTGGGCCCAAGGGTATGCTAACAACCTTATCTGGGTTAATAAGGACACCCGGCGGCGAGGGCACGAACCGACATTTGCATCGGGACGTGGCCTGGATATTAAAGTATGAAACGTGTTTGTTTTATATTCGCTGTTGAAAAAGGGGTGGATTTTAAGATTTTTGTAACCACGCTGCATCTCGGTAGAATATTTTTGCAACTGCTTATGCCGCATTTTTTGTCACTGAATTTTTATTCGCATATTTTTAATATGTCATTGAAAAAAATAGCAAAAAAAACTGTAAAATGGATGTAGTTATACATTAAGCTTCCGCAAACCCATAATTTTCCTAAATAGAGTTTTACCTGTTTTCCTCGGTAACTCAATTCAAATTTAGTTTAAAATTTTCAATTTAACTTTAAAACCCGCTTCAAAAAAGACGTTGTAAGAGCAGCAAATTAAAAAATAAACAAATATCTTTTACTTACCATTAATGTGACGACATCTTCAAGATCTAGTCACCCATGTTTTCAACACCTGCAACAAACACTATTTTTATATTTTTTTTAACAAGACACATAAATTGGTAATACGATAACATTTTCTCGAACCTGTATAATTTCAATCTTTAACACTAAAGGTACTGTTTTTCTGTACAATCTAAAAGTATAAAAACGATTCAGTAAAAAAAGGACATCTTAAAAATAGTAGTGTTAATACGTCATGCTTGTACCTGATAATAGTTAGCTGTTAACTCAAAAAAGTGGTGCCCATAAAGGTATTTACAATCGTAACAATATATAGTTTTTTGGTCTATAAGATAGAAATCACCAATATTTTAATCAGTGAATCTCGATTATGCCACAAATTCAATTAATTAGCATGACTCGTTTGGTGGCGATGTAGATAAAAATTCCAATGTTATATTTTCGTGAATATCAATAATTCTGATCGTTAAATATTATAGATTTTATCCTGCAAGGTTATTCAGTTAACTACGTAACACAATACACCAGTGTCAATTATCTAATTTATTTTCTCGCCAAACAACACCCCCATTCTGGAGTAATAAAAACTTTGTAAGCACGTTCACCCATATCAGGAAAAATAATCAATTCAATGAAACGAATTGACATTGAGAGTGATTCCCGTTTATAAAGTTGTATAAGGTTTGTGAAATTTGATGAGTAACAAACCTGTTATCTGCATCGTAAAGTTTAAACATTTAAGCATAACTTTTTCTCCATGGAGATAAAAGAATGTACCAAATTTATAATTATTGCTGAACTTCGTATTACCCATCATTGTGAGTGCATATCTTGTAGTCTTGCTCTGGCCTTAGCGTGTTTGCATTTTGCGGTTACCTGCACCTTGTGGTTACATTATGTTACACGGAAATATTAATGACTGGTTCTCTGCCATCATGCAATTATCTTAATTAATTATGTGTTGTTTGCGCTGTGAAAGGATCTAAAACTAGTTTATTGCTTGAATAAATTCCGCTATCTACCTTAGTGGCTGAAGACAGAAAGATATTACATCTTATTTTCTTCTTCACGAATGGTACTGGTCGGGTGATACAGACAGTATTCTGATTCCAATACTATTCATATATATTCATAAATGAAACTTGGTTCAAACGAGAAGCAATCCTGCTATTTGTAAAATTATTCCTTGGTTTTTAAACATAATTTTGATGAAATATATATATTTGTACTCGTATATATGTTTATTTACTGTCCTAACATAACACTCATTGTAATTTATATTTCTTTGAATTGATTGATTGTTTTTTTATTTATGACTATTGTGAAGTTTTTAACACACCTAGTCACTTTATTTTAAGACACCTTAAAATAATAAAAAAATAATGTTTTTAAAAAATAATTAATAGAATTGAAAAACCTTATCGGAGCCCGGATTTCTTTTTTCAAAATGTTGAAATTTTTTTTTTGCCCATCGTGAGGTGGCAATTTTCCTATTAACCTTTTCCGGTCCACAATAAATAAATAAATGTTCCATCAGGTCCACAATAGATTTACAGAATTACAGGGTAAAACAATACATCCAGGTTTTTATTATGACACTAAACTGTATTTTGACACTAAACTGCTTGTATTTTGACACTTAAGTGATGAAAAAAAATGTCGAATAACATTCGACTATGTCGAATGTTATTCGACATTTTTTACTCTTTGACTCACTGGAATAAAGTCGATGTCGAATGTCATTCAAAATAGGACCGGAAAGAGTTAAGCTATTAACAAATTACTAGTAACTTGTCATAAACGTGTACGAGTATATGATAATACATCAAAAACATTCTGTCCATAGTAAAACGACAAAGTCACAGTATTCGTTTGTATTATAACTCTTAGAAGGATAAAAGCGGGTGCTATACTTTGCTTCTAAATGCAATGCACTGACCTCAAAGTATATCCCAACATACGCGGGCGCCAATGGGTCCCATAATTTGTGTTTTTACAATCGCTAGCAGCCAGAGATCCTTAATTGGGACTCCATAGCACTAAAGCAGCTCTCAACGTTTGTTTCAAAATGTATGTTTTCCAACTAAACATATTTAAAAACATTTTTTCATATGTTTCCAGCCTTTCAACTATCTGACGAAAAAGTGTACTTTTATGTGAATATGTGAGCAGTGTTGTTTGTTTTGTTTTCATCACTATTTGTTTTGTAGCTTGTGGATTTTTGTAAAAAAAATATTTTGTATTCTTTTCAGAACAAACACTAAGCGAAATCAATGGTAAAATAATTGAAATGGTTTTGGACATAAAACGCATTTTTATGTTTTTGGTAGGGAATAAAGTATTATTAATGGTCGAAAATATAACCGTTGATTACTGTTTGCTGTATGTTAAAAACCCTCTCAGCATAATTTAGACAGCTTATCTAAACAATATTTACACTACCATGGTTTGTTTGAACAAAATGTCTCTGCGTTTCTTATAAATTTACTGACAGTGGTCAAGTCAGTGGATTTGAAATTATACGATTCAGCATTGTTTATTTCTTTTCCTCGGAATTATAATCGCATCAAAAATATTCTCCCACGCGCTTAGAACTTTTTGAAAATGCCGAGCCAATGGACTATTGGTGATAATCAACGTTATACCAACATAAGCTTTTATGAATAAAATGGAGGATTATTTTATGATTATGATTTAATCTTGCAATTCAATCTGATTTAGATGGCTACGTTGCTGTTAAAACATAAAGCGTTTTCTTCGATCTTCATTTTAAGAAGGTTAGATATATAGCTCGAATAAAGCTATTTTTTTATTATTTCTGGTGAAATTAATCAAATATCAGCAGTCGGGAAGTAGTATGTGTATTTGTGGTATTTTCTTTTAAATAGATACAGATCACTCTTCTTAGGATTATCTTTTCAGTGTTACCTTCCTTTGAAACAAAATCAATTACTTTTTCAATGAAATTAAAAAAAAACTTTGTAAAAGACCACAGATTCTGTTTTTTTATGACCGACCGGTTCCGCTTAACCTAAATATAATCAGGGTATAAAACTAAACTAAACAAAAATACGGCTACATATACATACAGAGAGAAAATACAATATAAAATAAAATAAGAGAACAGTGAAAAAAAAGAAAAACATTTAAAGTATAACAAAGAGACAGATGTTATGAATTGAAAGAGGCAAAACGTCAACTAGGAAGGTGATTAAATAATATAATATTATTCTCTACCAAAATTAAAAAATAATTAAATTTAAAAATGTAGTTCTAGGTAGGTGAGCATTTCTCAAACATAATATTAAGACAATACAATGTATTTAGTTTATGCATATTCTTGAACGTTATTCGTACTTTTTGATATTGAGAGAATAGTTTTCGACATGAATCAGAAAACCCAAAACTGGTTATGTTTAATATCTAATAGTCCCTATTGTACCAAATCGTGCTTCTCTGCAAATAAACGAACTGTGAATTTTAATCCAACAAAGTCCATAATTTTACTTATGATGAAATATTCAACCAGCAGAGCCGATATTAAAAAAAATCGTCGACGAGCGGGGGAGAAAAATGGATATAAAATAAACCCAACGAGTAATCACACATTTTTTCCATCGCTTACTCCGCTCCAAAAAGCGCCCATCAATTCAAACATCTACGTTAGAGCGCCTTAAAAATACGTTTACTCGATAAAACCATTCTCACACTCAATTTGTTTGACTAATATATAAATGTCTCGAGTTTCTTGGGGCCTTCGAAATATCTCGTGTATTTCTATATAGGGTCTCCCAATTTCCACGTTGGGCGGAAAAACCAGAGAAATAATTTTTCACACGCTGTTATATGGGGTCACATCTCTTAATTTACGGGTGGGAGGCTGAAGAAACCCTAGATGACTAATGATCAGTATTTAATCTTAATTAACCCGGGACAGGTCTGTAGTTCATAGCACGTAGCTCGCATTGCCGGAATATTGTTGGATATTTTATGATATCTTGCGAGGGATGTTGGGTTTCTTGCGGAGGGTTTTAAGAAAATGTAAAGCCTGAAAATTAATGTTTCCTCTTCTTTGATTTACAAAAGCTTTTAAAGACTCAAGAATATTAAACGTAATTTTACTTATTTTATTGGAATAACAAAAAACCGTGTAAAAATAGCGTTATCTTGAAGAACTTAAAACATTGAATATTTAAAAATTAATTATGCTGTAATTGGTGTAATGTTTTAATAAAGTTTGTCGAGAAAAGGGGGAAATGCTTACACTGCAGATGACTTTAGCCAGAAGCGGTAACTGCAAATATTTTATGAAGTTAAAACTATTTTCATAAAGATGGAACATTCTAAAATTTCACATAGGCGTTGAATGATGAGTTTTTCTAATAGTTTTGTCATGTGACTCTTAAAATTAGGGCAGCTATTCGTTGGTAGTTTGAAGTATGTTTATGTTTAAATTAATCTGATTCTCTGTTCTACACCGTACCTGTCTATGTGCCTACGAGATAATTTCGATAACTTTTTTTGAGAATTCTTTTTTTCAATATCACCACTTTATCCACTATTCAAGACCCATATACCGATAAAAAGATTTATTATTAATATGTGATTTATAAAACATCAGCTTTTTTAAAAAACTTGCATGGCATGATATTCCCTAATGGACAGTCCAATTGTTTTTTTTAATTTTAAAATGTTGTTTGGAATGACTAAGCTATGTTGAGTGACCTGGCTTTTTCATCTCCCGTCCCTACTCCTCTCCCCACATGTCCATTTACTTTATAATGTTCACAGTATAAAGATGGCGTCCTAGTACACCCTCCGGGCATCTGAAACTTTTGAAATGGAAATCACTTAAATAAATACACAGTATTTTTAATACGAATTTTTCGTAGTTAGTTCCATGTTCCAAAAACGTTAACCACACCCCTATAAAAATATTTGAAAAACCGTTTTAAAATTAAATGCTCAAACGACGAAAATTTAAATACGTATTCTGAGATAAATTAAAATGTAATGAAATGGAAAAAAAAGAGTTTCCAGAATTCGCCAATCATCTTATTGAAAAAGATCATACCTTTAATAAAAGAATCAGTGCTCATATTCTCCATAAAAATGGTCATGACAACAGATTTAATAATTTAAAAGCACTAGAAATAAAGAAAGCCATTCATATTTATAGTCATATTTTTATTAGCAGTTAAATTTTCCAGCAGTCCAATATTATTTATATTTCACGTAAACTGACAAAATTTCTCATTATTCTTTAATAACTATTTAAAAAAAAAAAGAATGGCAAACATTCACGAGTTACGAATAACCTGATAGTATTTTAAAAACTCGTACTACCATCAGTGGCGGCTCGTGAGTTCTTAATGTGCTAGAGTGCTTAGACTGAAAAATACGTTATTGTTAGTGTTGTTGTGGCCGAAAATGGTTTTTTTTTTTTACGAATTTATTTTTTGTATGAAGATTTTCAGGATTTTTCAGTTTTAGTGGTGCACTGCACGGATTTCTGAGAAATCCTCGAAAAAAATTTTTTTTTTCATTGTTTTCGGCTACAACCACATCAATAATGACGGTTTTTTTATCTTACCACTCTAGCACACTAAAAAGTCACGAGCCGCCACTGACTACCATCATAATAAGCGAAAAATGTTGCTTGTGAATGATGAAGGACCTAGCCAGCAGATGAATTGAACGACGTCCGGGTGGGAATCCGACGAGTTTGACGACTACCGACCGGTCAAAACGTTTTGCCTCTTTCATTTTATATCATTTGTCTCTTTCTCTCTGTTTCTTTGTTATAATATAAATGTCATTTTATTATTTTTTCACTGTTCTCTTATTTTATTTTATATTGTGTTCTCCCTTTGTATGTATATATATCCGTACAATTTATATATTTTGTTTAGTTTAATGTGTGGTCTAAAGTATTTTTCGTTTTATTTTTAATATGTCAAGCCACAAAGTAATTGCTTTCTACGAAAATATAAATAAAACTTGTGTCATTTGAACCTCGTTCCGTAGTAATTCAGATAAGGGAGGAAGCAACGGATTGTGAACTCTAAAAATATTTAGATACATAAAAAGAAATCATGTTTTTGACAAACCTAACACATTAACGTATTACCCGTGGCTTCTTATGTGTTATATTTGCGAAAGAGTGGTTCAAAATAAGTATTAACGAAACAAGTACAATCAACCGTGTACCTACCGAGCTTGACACATTCAAGTCGAAACTCAATGCTTTTAATTATCTTCTTCTTCTTTTAGCACACAGAACAATGAAAATGTGAAAATAGTGGCTGAGTAAGTTACTAATGTTAGTTATATGGGGTTATCCTTATTCTCTAGAGCTGGAAACGAATTTTGACCAGTCGGCTTTTAAAATGAATGTGCACTTAAAAGTCTTTTTAGCTTTGGTATTCTTCAAAATAACTTTGTATTACTGTTGTCGGTCTGCAACTGGCTTTTTTCTCTCGCTAAATTAAAAAATAGTTTTTTTTAACACAAGGTCAAAAGAGCCCCAAATATTAATGATCTATCTTGATAAAGAAAAACTATCAAAATTCTAGTCTATTCTTTTTATTTAAAGTCTGTCAAACTTATTACTCTATTCTGCCGTTTTAATAATTTTTTTATTTGTTGATTCTAACGCTAATATTTAATATATAAAGCTAACTAGAGATAATTTATGTTAACGTTAGGCGATATAATATCTGGAAATTTGGAAAGCTCCCCCAGCTTTTCATTAATATTGTTCTCGTTATATATACACTTTACAACCCTCGACTAATTGACTAATAGACTTTATTCGTAGACGCTAGACTTAGAGTGGTTTGAATTAATGAATCATGGTTTCAGTTTGATGAATGAGTTATTAAAATTTGAGATGTATTCACATTTAGTTCATGGTTTTTGTTTATAATTTGTGATGGCAAAAGGATTATCTAAAGAGTAGGGAGTTTTATCAGCAATAGCGTATATACAAGTGTAATTTATAGCTATTACAAAATCTATATTTTTCTTCATGAATAACTTTGGCCGCAATGCCTGATTTTTGACATGTCAAATAATGCGTACTAAACTCATCGTTATAATTGTTTAAGAGACTCTAGCTAACAATTTGTATTGTGATTAAAGTCATTATTATCAATACAATTGAAATGCAAATTTTCCTTGAACTAACTTTCTTGCATCTTTCCTCCTAGAAGAACTAAGAGAGATCACTTATAAGTGGAGTAATTTATTCAACTCCTGATCAACTTGTCCAATTTCATTATTTTTTATCTGCATGATTTTAAATGAATACATATAATTGGTGAAAATAGCTTTCCTTTGTTAGTTCTATACACCTTTATCAAAAAAACTTAGATACATACAAAAACAAAGTCGTCTTGTTTCATAAATCTAAGCTTCCTTCCTAAGCTTTTGCTACTTTGGAGAGATTTTCCCTCTATGAGTCTACTCTCTCAAATTGCCATGTCGTGTGCAAGAAAATACGCCATTTTTCAGTATTATATGACAGCACTAACAAGGTTCCAACGGTCTCAAGACATATGGTTTAATAAAACGGAAAACATCAAACAGGCAACTAATTTTACTCCATGAGTACTAATATAAAGATCGCAGCTCCTTTTTAATTACCTTTCGAGAATATAAACCTTCTAACTTATAATAATGCACTCAACTAAGACAACCAAAACTAAGAAAATATTCAAACGAGTCACTTTTAAAGAATAGATAAAAACATTTAGGATTTCAACAGATTTTTTGTTATTACAATATACTCGTTCAGCTTTTACTATAATTTTTATACAAAACTAGAGGAAATTTGAAATTTTTTTTTTACTTTCGAGTATTTGTTTCATGGATCGTTAGAAGATAGGTACTTTGCAATCTGTGTAGTCCTATTTTTATTGCTTGCACATGAAATAATATAATGGTCAGGTAAATATGCAAAAGACCCATAAAACAAACGATTACACTCTAGTTTTGAAAATAAAAACTTTGAATTTCCAACATTTATCTACATAATTCGCAAAAAAACGTTTTGAAAAAGTGGTCATTAAACAAAATTTAGGTAGTGAATAGTGACAGCAGATTTAATTTCTATTTACTTTAAATGGGCTAGGCCATTTATTCGGTATAATTTAAAAAAATCTATATTATTGATAATATTATAACAATTATACAATTATTACAAATATCACTGACATTAAGCAACGTCGGTAGACATTTCATTTCATCACTGAATAAATATAAAAAATTGTTGTTGGGAAATTTTTCTATTCGATTTTTTTTACTAAATTTATCTTTATTATATATTTTAAATAAGAATTAAATTTCAAGTTTTATGCTTATTATTTTTATACTAGCAATTGAAATACAATCAATAATCTTCAACGTAAATATGAAACAGAATAGAGTATAACGATCGCCACCTAGATAAAGAATGCTGGTTTCTTATGGTCTCGGTGGCTGAATTGGCAGAAGTATTACTCCCGGATAGAGTAGAGGTTCCGAGTTCCATCCTCAGCCGCGACCGCTATATATTTTTTTTGTTTCATATTTACTACGAAGATTATTGATATTATTTCAATTATCAATATTTATTGTATATTTTTGTATTTTTTGTTTTAAGTAATATTTTCATCTGGTTTTTTTTTCTTATCCTATTTTATGTGTATTTTTTTGTATTATATTATGTATTTTACATGTTAGTAGGTACTAATATAACATCAAATTAAATACGTAAATACATCAAATGTTATATTTACGTGTTTTTGGAGCTTTAACCAATAATTTAGGAAAAGTTTTTTTTATCAAAATTGAGTTTCCAACAATTACATTTTGTTTTCAAAACCACCTAGTGTTTGAAACGTTTGATTTGTAATAATAGCATATCTTCAACTGAATACTTTTTACTTTTTAAATACTCATAGTAATATTTTTTGTATCATTGGTAGAATACTGTCTATAATAATAATAAAAAATACATATATTGTTGTTTCTCACATAACAATCACCGCATTAGTAAAAAAAATATTCTTTGAATAATATAAAAACCTTTTTAGCATGAAAAACTAGTATGGAGGAAATATAACTAAATTAATGAATAGAGCGAATATGGGATTGAGTAAATAATTTAAACACTTCAGAATTTGAAAAGGGTATTATTTCCTAAAATTCAAATGAATAAACTTCTAGCTTTTAAATCAACCCTTCATTTTTGGATGAAGTATATTTTCTATTATGTTGGCCATTCCTCACTCATTCTAAAGATGAATAACAACTAAGCAACTTGAATAAATTAAATGGAATTCTGTAAGTTTGAAAGCCTACTCGGTAAGTATTACTTCCGTTTAGTATTTGCGGCCGCAATGATACATTTCCTCGAATAACTTGTTACCATAAATATGTATCTGGTGAATCTACGGTGAGTAGTTAATGTTTCAGACATTGTTAGCCAAAATTCTGACACTTTGTAATTAAAACTTATTGCCCTATCGTTTTCCTACAGTAACGCAACAAAGCTGCTGTACTAGGATGGAAAAAAAAACTTATCTAAAATAATGATATTTTATTTGTTTGCCTTGTATTTGTAATGCTTACAAGATATCATCCTAACGGAGATTTTAAAATAATTTTGACGTACAACAGTGAACCATGAAATTGAAAGAGAGAGGAAAATATTCTCTTACTGTAATAGAAAGAATAAACCCTATATGTAGTAAAAATATGTAAGAATGAGGAAATCTGATGTTATAATGCTTAACCGATTAGAAAGTGAGTTAGAGTTTTGAAGAAAATGAAGGGAGAAAAGAATGTTCGGAAAATATATGAAGTGCTAGTGAATTGAAAAAGAAGTTTAGGATGTGCTGAGAAGACAAAAAGATCATAGAACCATTTCATAGATTCATATCGAGAACTATTTTTTTTATATATTGGTAAGGCAAGAAACATGGGACTGGGATAAAAATGAATAGTTCTTCACCCTTTTTCTCCACCGTGGGGTGAAATAAAGGGATTTTATATTTTACCATGAAACACCGCATTTACAAACGTAATTCAGAAGATAAAATTTCTAACGAATAAAACTTCGCGGTAAACACATTCACAGATTAAACTCGGTTTTTGGTACTTCGGTGTAGCTGTGAATTAAAATCCAATAATTTGTGGCCAAATAGTGATAAATCAATATGGATTTGAATGATTCTGATTGCGTAGAAAAGGGAGACAATGGTGAAAAGATATTTACTACTGAAACAATATCCATTTGTATTACAAGCGTCGCAGGAAAGGAAACGATTTTAATTTTAACAAGGTTTTGGAGTAGTGGTGTAAAAAATGTTTATCGGAACTATTATCAGATGGAAGCAAAATACGACAGAAGTTAAATTATGTCAACATAACTGTAAATACCTAATGCAAAGCTCTTAGTTTGATGAATTTAACATTTTGTGGATTTTGTCAAACAATGCAAATGACTATTAAACCTTTGAATTCGGGTTTGTGTTTTTTTAATGCCAACAAAATTGACAAGAATATTTTTTTTAATTTGAAACAAAAAGTTCTGTGTACAAAAATTACAATCAATTTAGTTTTCTTTCTCTTTTTCTAAAATCGATTAAAAAAAGATCGCTTTTACCAGCAAGTAAGTATATTTTTCCAGCTTCTATCCCATCAGTCTTTTCTGGAAAACGAGTTTGTGGCAACTGATTACTATGACTCACTAAACAATAAGAAAATCACAAGTTTTACTAAGATGAGGTTTAAATGATTGCAATTGTTTTATAATATAGTATTATCTTTGTCTAAGTTGATTTGGATGTTTGTGGTTTATTCAGCTTTAATACTTGTGTAATGTATCTAAACGCATTACATTGTCGAAAGTCTACGAATTTTATTATTATTTAAACCCTTTTTATTTGATATCAAAAAGTTATAAAAAAACTGTCTTCCCAGCTGAAATTTAAAATTCGATGTTTTTTGTTAAATCAGATACTCCATAATTTTTTAAACTTCTAATGCGTGGTAATAACCAACATGAAAATATGCGAAAGATTTTTTGCTCAGCTATGTTATTCGATACAGAAACACCCGACTGAAAGTCAAATGCGGTAACCATTACGCCACGAAATCCGAAACCGAAACGCCGCAAAAGACAGGTCTACAAACAGTTATACCAGGTCAAAAATTTAAAACTCTTCTTCGTCGATATAAATTTAACATCTGTCGATAAAATAGTACAATAAAACTAACTAACTAACCATAACGCCATTTCCCCGCAGGGGTAGGCAGAGAGGACGGACCGCCATATAGCTCTGTCTTGACGCACACTCCTTGCTTCATTCACATTCATACATCGTTTCATGCATACTCTTCTATTATTCTGACTTTTCACATGACCCGATTCAAGTATTTGATTTACTTGATCGTGCCATGTCTTTCTCGGACGTCCTCGACTTCTTCTTCCATTTACTTTCGCATCATATTTTCTTTTCACACTCCTTTTTTCGTTCATTCACTCCACATGCCCAAACCATATAAGCGTCCCTTTCTTGATCCTATTCATTACGCTAGTATAACATATTACGCTACAAATTATTTTTCGATTTAGGACACCTTTTTTTAAATATGTGTATTTTTTGTCATGTATCAGTATTAAGAGATAATTGTTTGAATTCAAATACAATGAGGATTTTCTTTCATAAAATATTGTCTCATATTGTATTTCTTACTCACTAATGGGTTTTATATAAAGCCTTTAAACCACTTTTTGTCCAGGAACCTTCTGATTGGCCTGTTCTTCATGTCTGGTTACTTTATACTTATTACGAGCGTCTGCTTCATCAAAAATAACGAGCGTCATAAAATTGTGAAGATTTTCCAAGCGATTACTGCAGATGCGGGGCCGAGACGAGTAAAGGCTTTTATTCCATTTCCTTGTTTTATAAGGGTAGAAAAGGAAACAATAGCACTCTCTGCAGCGCCTTTGATCATCCGCAGAGGAGAGGGTTGTATTTTAATACTAGTTAGAGGGGGGTGAATTAAAGGTGATAGGTTACTTTGCGGATGGAAGACTTACGACAAGCACTATCTTCTGCCCAGACCCAAAATATGAAAGTAAAGACCGTGTTCAAAAAAATATCCCAAATATATCAAAAATATTCTCCTGTTTTATGATCGAATTCCCTTCTACGAGTATATCTTACATAGTTTCAAAATAAACAAAAACCTTCGATTCTGTTGATAATAGAAACCTGATAAGAATTCGGTATGTAAGATTTCTCAAACATCTTCTTTTCTAACTCGACATAAGAGACTCACCCAACCAGTAGAACTACAGCATCCCTAATTGGGTTATGTCGCGAGGACGAAGTATGTAGAGGAAAGGCTTCTCAGATCTGGTAACCAAACACGGCTAATGGCATTTCAAGCAACGTTTCAATTGAATAGTGGTTTTTCACCAAGGCAAATAGACATCACTTTTAAACGAATAAAGAAAAAAGGTTTAAGTATTTGGATTACCATAAACAATATGTAAGTAAGTATTATATTTATAATGAATACCGCACAAGAGTCCCATCTTCTTCCAACCGTCTAGAGCTAGTGGATATATATGGCATCCCCAATTAGGGTATGTTGTGAGTCTAAACGTAGTGGGGAGGGGGAAAAGATGGGGAAGAGGAAGGTTGGGTTGGGCAGATTTGAGTACCTGGCTATTCAAATCTGGTCAAAAAACACAGCTAATGCCATTTCAAGCCACGTTTCGATTCTGAATGGTGGTCTTTCACCAGGGCGATACTAAGAGTATCTACCACTCTGGAACGTGCCGCAAATATACTTTTTATTATTTAATATGAATTAAATGTGTTATGACACATATTGATTAAATAAAAATTATTTGCGCACGCTGGGTTTGAACCCGCGACCTTTGGATTTGCAGTCGAGCGTCTTACCACTCGACCATGGAGGCCGTCTAGTCAAAAGTATTTGTGTATAATTTATTAACCCTTGAAGTCTTGTATAAATTGTTCAATAACATTTTTCCCAAATACATTTACCTATTCTGCTTTGTTTCACAAAATAAATACATATTAGGAACTAATAGTCAAGATACCGTTAAAATTATTATTTAACTACTACAGTTAATGCAAAGTAACCGTAAAATTTTGGCCGACTTAAATTATAATTGTACAGCTTTCTACTTAAGGGTTTAACCTAAATAAGTCATGTAGAATATTATAATCTCTGTGAATTATAAATACTTTGGTAGTTGGTTTTGATGAAAAAATGAAATTCTCCTCTGTGCGTAATTTGGCAATTAGTATTCAAGTAGAGAAGGCCTAGAGAATACATCGCAAAAAAATCCTACATTTTTTTTTCAGAAAAATCTTTTTACGTGTTTTACACCAAAATTGTATTATGACGGTTCTAATTTCAGCTTTGTACAAAATTTTTTTTTTTTTAAATTCTCATTGAATAAGTGATAAATATAGTACAGCCAATATAAAGTTTTTTTTATGGTGAAATAGAATTTTCAAAGCTTTATATCTCATTTTGAATATAACACTTCGAGCTGAAAATAGTACCATCGAGCTAGGAAGTTCAAACATAAATTTCGCAACATGAGATTTCACTGTTTGCGACATGAGTTTTAATTGATACGTGTAAATATATTGATTTCTTCATAATTAAGATATACTAGTGATGTATCTTATGATTATTAATTTATTTTATCATAATGCGATAAAATGTTTATTGCTGTATATTTGCATAGAAAAATGTTATAAAAAACCCTACATTATGTACAAAAAAAAATACAAAGCTTATTTACTGATAATATGATTCGAAATTCGTTCGACAATTACCCTATAAATTCCAAAATATCGCACATAGTTGGCTTAAAATATTGGTCACCGTATTGTTGAGTTTAATTATGTTGCCGAAAACTGTAAACCGTCGACAGATAATAATAATTGTAAAGGTACCGGGAGATTATTACAGCATTTCTCATGTTTCAACCCTTCTCACAAATTTCGTACTTTAAATATTCTCGTCTTCCACCCTTACTTATGCCTCTCGTTAATCGCATTGTAAAAAGATAATTTCCAAAGCTTAGGCGAAGTAGAACGAGAATCTTCAAACGTAAAACTAAAATTAACGTAATCCATGAAATGAGCAATGATGGTTTCAATTAATTCTTAATTGAACCAATTTATTAGAAACAGGGCCGTTTAATTAGTTTTAAAGTTATTGACAAACCGGTATTTAAACCGTCTTAGACAAAAGTATAAAAGAAATCATTGAAACTCTCTCCTTGTGATTTAAAATAAACGTTATTTTTGAATAGGTACATTTTTATCAGTGGAACGTGTTTTGTGGAATAATTGAAAAAAAGCAATGAAATTGCTGCTTTTCTCTAAATACTTTTATCGCAAAGATGAGGAATGAAATTATTTGTGAATTTTGCTTAAATTTTTTCATTTGAATATACTTATAAAATCTAGCAGAAAATGGTTTTTAATTAAGTTTTTAAGTAAGAAAATCTGAAATACAATACTTACAACGCAAAAATTGAACAAACGTGCAATTTCCTGTAGAAGATTTTTTAATGAAAATTTATTAGCTGATGAAGCTTGGAATAAAGAGAAACCCTGTTTGGCTATTATAACCATAAATAAAATTGTGTATTACTGAAGGTTTTTATTTATTTATTTAACATTAACTGAATTCCAGTAATACGCTTTATTTTGTGTATTTAAATTTTGCTTAAACTTAACCTTACCTGAAGTTCTTGTATCTTTAAAAAAGTAGAACTGGTAAACTTTTCGTTTAATTTATATTACAGAGATGTACATATAACTATAAAACAATTCGCATTTATGAAATTATATTCTCATTTCATAAAACTTTATAAAACATCAAACTATAAAAGCTTACTATAAGGAGGAAAAGAGATACATTATCCAAATGTTTAAACAAAGAAATTCAATAAAGATATATTAAAACTGCGTTTACATATACAGCACAAGAATTTGTAGATGGAAACAATTTTACTAATTGGTTACATAACAAACGTCACTATCTTTCGTAACTAAGTTAAATCTATAATTAAACAAATAGGTGAACATTGGTGGGCAGCATTAAAAAAACAAGCTATGTTAGTGCTCGGAGAAAAGCATTCACTTGCATATCCCCGGTATTATTCTACTAATTAAAGCGACGCTAAGTGCTTTTAAGGTGCTATTCTACTGGCACGGAAAGTGGCAAAAAAAGTCCAAGGTGTTGTATAAATCTATGAGCCAGGCATTAGACCCGGAAGTTCTTCTAAAGACCAGCTTACATTGCAATGTTGTCAAGAAATCTAGTTTTTTTTAATTCTTAATTTGCCATATAAACCATTGCAAAAAATCCTTGACATTATTTTTGTTATTTGTTTTTCCTTAGTTTTGATGATTTGTATTAAGAAATTTTTTTTTTCTATGAGTTGAACTAAAAAAAGTTAGATTTAATATTACCGCTAAGGCGCTTTATAAATAAATAAAAACTTTAAGCTCATCGAAGTTTATCTTATATCGATGTCAAAACTAAAAAGCCATTCTGCTTTAAATAAAAGAAGTTAGTAAAATCTTAGGATTTTTTTTACATATATAGTTAATTGTAAAAAAGTTCAGATATATGCAATAGACTTTAAATCATAGAAATATTTTTTTAAATACTGAAGTTCGATAGTTACTTTCTTTTTAAAGAAAGACAAACATTCCTGGGTTACAAATAATCTGACAATATTTGATAAACTCATCAGATGTTGCTTGTGCAATGAAGGAGGACTTAGGAAGGAGAGCAATTGAACCCACGACGCCGACGTCCGAATGGGAATCTGACGCGTTTGTCCACTCAGCTACTAACCGTTAAAAAAATAGTGTATAAATCTATCATATTGCAAAAAAGAGACCACTTTTTTGTTTACGAATATAAATCACACAAAGTCTTTGAATTATTTTATTCATTTTTTGAATTTGAAGTCATTATGACAGATTGTTGTTTATTTGAAGAGAATTATTCATAAAACTGAATATTGTCACTTCTAAATCAGCACGTACTTTCACGGCCTTTTAATATTTACCGTTTTGGAAATCTTGCGTTCTGTTTGATGTTTCTGAAATAAAGAAATAGAAGGAAAACACTATACCCTTCTTTAATGTTATGCAGTGGGTGGGTAAAAAGCTCGAATAGAGAAGATAAAAGACTCCGGGGAGGCAACTACCTTCTTCCATCTATATTCTATGTTTAAAAAATTGGGCAAGTGCCTACACATTTACGGAACCTTCGAGTCAATGATTTTTCATGCGTGCAAAGTATTCCCATTTCCAGAATTTTTTATTTTCACTTTGGAGTTCCCTACTCTATTTAAATTATAATAAAAAATGTAAAAACTTCTGTTATGGCCGTTCTTTTTTCAATCGTGTTCTGACAAATTTCGCTGAATAAATATGATATGTATTTAAAATTTAATGAACAAGCTCGATATGTTTACTTTGTTTCTTGAATGCAAACCGCTGGAACAAATCAATTCCAAACAAATTTAGTAATGTGAATCGTTTCAAATATGAAATGTAATAACACAAATTAGGTTTTTATAATAATAATTACGTAACTTTATAACACTGAACAGAAAAACTCTAGAATGTGTTCCATACTGACTTTAAACAAAAATAATTTACATAAGACCTTTCGACTCCTAAGCTACTTATAGTAAAGTGTTTTTTTTGTGTAATAAGGAATTTCGATGTTTGGAAAATTTCGATCTATTTTAGCCGAACTAAAAAAAATGTGACCCTACTTCAGCAACCCTCAATACCTTTACAGGACACTTTTATTAGTTTATATCTTCAGTGTTTTCTAACGTTCTTTGTTTCACATATTTTTCTCATATTCATAAATGACCTTGGTTCAAAATTACACTGTGATTATGCCTTTTTTGCTGATGACCTTAAAATTTTTCGTAAAATTAAGTCGATCTCCGATCATCAATTGCTTCAGAATGACCTCAACACACTCAATAACTGGTGTATTGACAATGATATGCACTTAAATGTTGATAAATGTTACACTTTAAACTTCACTCGAAATAGAATTACAAAGAACTTTTCCTACGTTATTAATAATACTATCCTTAATAAAGTTTCTTCGATAAAAGATCTAGGAATCACTCTTGATTCTAAATTCATATTTGATGTTCACATTTACGACATTAAGTGTAAATCATTCAAAATGATGGGATTTATACACAGAATATGTAAACCATTCAAGGACCCACAATCAATTCTAACCCTTTACAACAGCTTGGTTAGAAGTAAATTGGAATATGGTAGCACTATTTGGAATCCTCATTACCACAAGTATGTAAACACTGTTGAATCTGTTCAAAAAAAATGCTAAGAATGTTATCTTTCAAATGTGGTCTACATGACCATCTTAGATCATATGATGCACGCCTTGAATACTTTAACATGGATACACTGAAAACTAGAAGGCAATTAACTGAGTTGATATGTCTACATAAAATAATTCACGGTCATCTCGACACTGCAATATGTCTTAGCGCTATTGAAATTAATGTACCCAATGCTCATTGTTTAAGACGCCATAGTACATTCCACCTGAATACATTCAGAAACAATATTGCCTACTTTAGCCCTCTATCGCAAATGTGCCGACTATATAATCTAATAGAGTGTGCTGATGTAGACATTTTTGTTGATGGTCTGTACGGTTTCAGACGGAATGTCATGTTATTGCTTAAAAGGGTGTTAGAGTAATTCCCTAAGTATATTTTGTATGTATCTAGTAGTAATAAGTACAAAAACAACAATTTTTTAAAAATTTAATGTATCTTGTCTATTTGTATTGTATTTATCAATGATTGTACACTAACTGGTTTTTTATAACTGGATTTTTTCACGTAAGTGAAAAAATCTGTTAAAAACCAGTATAAATAAAAATAAATAAATAAATAAAGTAAGTGTTTCTTTAGAAAAATGCTTGCAAAAGTAGACCATACGGCGAACATATTGTATATATGGAAGCACATTTCTAAAATCGGAATAAAGATTCATTTTTTTTAAATATATCACTTGAAAAGATTTTTTTTAAATCATTTATCTTTTTTTCAAATGTTATTATTAACTTGACGTGGTACTTTTAAAAGTATTACTGAAATTAAAATTAAGTTTGTGGTCGGAAGTTGGATTTTGACAGGAGCCATTGAAGCAGATGGCCGTGATGTATGATTTTGGGAAGTTCATTTAACCGATCGGAAAACAATAATTAAAATGCTTGAGCTTGTTAATTCCTTCCATAAAGATATTTTATATAGTTAGACATTATTATTTCCATCCATTACCAAAAAGCAATATCAAGGTTACTTCAATATAAATACGACACGTTTAATTAAACGTTTTTTTATAACACCATATTTATATTCATACTTTTTTTTAATTTTTGATAATCACTTTTTTTTTTCAATTTATATTTCTGATTATATTCATTTAAAAATATTAAATTTTCAAAGTGTTACAAATGCTGAGAGATAAAAGAATCATAAGGGAATGACGTTAAAATGATGGTTTTATGAGTTTTTTTTATCGCTAAAACAAAGGACAAATATTTGAATCAAACACTTATATTTTGTTGATGCCTCCTCGATACTTTATCAGTTTTCCCACAGGGACGGATTACTTTAATAAAAAGCTAACGCCTGGGTCTAGGGACCATATATTTCGGTAAAGGGTAGAATTTCGTATAAACAAGAGATTCGGAAGATTTCCTTTTATAGTGACCTTCCCTAAGCCTTCCTCCACCTTACTCCATCTACGTCATTGTGGAGCTGTCATATCGCATTTGTACGAAAGCGTATACGTGAAATACAGTCGACTTGTGAATTTTGACATTTCACATAAGAAGTAGCATTTTTGATGGGATAGACTACAAAATTACATAACGAAAATTCATAATAACTTACAATTTGTAACGTTATGTGTTTATTCAACGAAAAATAAAACCCTTTGATATTATTATTTCATACCTATATTAAAATAATTCACATCAAATGCACTAAAAGTGTTCCTACAGAGGGCTAAAAATTCATCTCAAGTTTTACAAGTCAAGAAAATGTATAAATAGCTTAAACAATTGTAATGAAATATAAAAATAACTCTGTTTAAGACCACAGGTTTTATTTTATTTCGTTATATAAATATACATTATGTTATATATATTAATAATATTATCAGTTTAATTTTATACCCTGATAATGCTTAGACTAAACGAAACCGGTCGATTATAAAAATAAAAATAAATCTGTGTTATTTTACAAAATTATTTTTTCATTTAATAGAATATGTCAAACCACAAAATAATTGATTTCTTCGAAAATATAAAATAATTGTGTTGAACATATCTTGTTGATATTAAGTTTTTTAAGGTTATGTCTACACATTTTTCATTTATTGATATCTTCAAACTGACAGTCATCAGATGGTTTAACTTTTGTTTCAGTATCGTAATGCTTTCCCTTAGTAATACAGTCATAAACCCAACAATTTTAATGAAAATTAATTTAAATTAATTATTCGAAACGTAAAATGATATCCGCGCAAATTTGTTGATTATTTTTATTATATTACTTTGATGGTATTATCAAACCGATACAATTTTTCGCATTTTTTGGTGTGTAACTCTATAAAAAGTTAAAGTTTGTAAAATTAAATACAAAAAACACGCATAAAAATAGCAAGAGATTAAACTTTTTACATGTTGTAACGCAAATTTGCACTAAATAGAGTCATTAATTAAGAAAACGAGACGATGATAAGGTCTAACTGCCTCACGTCGGGCAATTTATACATGGAAAATAATAAACTTCTCTAAAGTCCTTAAAGTCTAAAACCTTCATTTAATATTTTAAAATAACATTACACACTTTAAATATAACATTGCATTTTAAGGCAAGATTTTTTTTATTACAGATGTTGCAGAATGATTATGGCGTAACTATTTTGTAAATAGTTCCACTCCAATGTCGAGTGTCACTCAGTATTGATTTTTTTTCAAGCTTCAGCTCCAATATCAATGCGACCGACTAATATGCCACATCATTATGCTTCGAATCATAATATAATATCATGCAATAACTCTCAAGACAGAAGTACTTAGATAAAAAAAAAAAGTTTATAAAAAAGGTAATTTTAACGATGAGCTGGTGGAATAAAAACAAATAAAATCTTTGAGTGGAAAGGGTCAAAATTCAAAAGAAATAGTGTTAGAAACGTTTATACATTGATATGTTGAATAACAACCGAAGACTAGGCAAAATATATATTTTTTTTTACTTTTTTACTATCAACTTTTTAGGACACAGTACATGTGCTTATAAATTAGGGATGAATAGAATTTTTTTTCGCAATGATACAACTTCAAACAAAATTGCTTTCAGCACAATTACTGTTATTATACAAAATAATATCGACGTCTCAGAAACAGCTTTGTAATAGCATATCAAGAGAAACAAGCTATTTGCGGAGATTCTCCAAGAATTTAGCTTTATTATTTCATGAGTTTCATCAAAGGTTCTAATGAAGTTGAACAGGAAGGAATTGTGACATTTGAGGCTCTATAAACTATGCAATAAGTTTATTAAGGGTTATTACGGACACAGCTTAAGCAAAATTTTGACAATTTAAAAGAGAAAGGATTAGACTGAAGTATTCGCATTTTATGTTACTACCGTTGAGCTTGTTTCGTTGAAACTACTTGTGGCCGGAATACACCCAAATCTGAGACAATATGATTCCAATATAATATACTCGCAGTACGATACGTACTAATCTTCCAGCTTACTTGAAATGTGAATACTGTGTGCATGGTTTCAGCTTCCTTTTTTAGTATTTGTGATGATCACCTGCTTGAAACCATTGAAAACACGTACTATAGCAGTGAATCCATTTCTATCAGGCTACACTGGTGATTTTTCACAAATGCAACACTGAAACTATAGTTTACCTTGGATAGCGGACATTTGAATAAAATCCCAAATTATTGATGGTTACATTTTAAAAATATTCTTATTTTTTAAATTAGAATCAACTTATTAAAGTTTAATGCTGTATTTTAAAATTTATTTTTAAAACAACATCAATAATATAGATCAATTATTAGCAGAGACGTTACTCCCGGATAAAGTAAATTTTCGAGTTCAAATCTCGATCCAATCTTTTTATTCTATCTGTCTTCTGTTTCATATTTCGCAGAAAATTACTAACATTATTTCAGTATTACTTAGCTTAATTACCTAATATGTAGCTAACAGAACCATTTGATCAAAAATTCTTTTTAAATGTAACAAATTAATATTAGGACTGCGTCATTTAGATACTCGCTTGAACCTAGATTGCATACAATGGGTAATTCTTTCGCTGAAATAATAACTATTCAACTGCACTGAATCTAGTTACAAGAAGGATATGATAGCATACCTCTTTCAAAAATATTGCTGTTAATTTATTGCATTATAATATTTATATTAACTAACTTATGTTTTTGGGTGCTAATCGTTTACTCCAAGTTATTTTTATGTCACTATTATTTTATATTATGTATTATACAGTTATGTAAAAAATCAGAAGGGCGTTTTTAATTAAATAAATAAATAAGTATTTAATATAAGATATATGTTAATGTGTTAATTATTGTATACGTAAATTAAGGAAAATGACCAAAACAGGGATTTGAACACAGGATTTTTTAATTTCTGAGATGACTGCTGTAAGTCACTGAGCTAAGGTAGCAACCTTTAAACCCATCGTTATTCTCTAATAAATATTTTTTTTCATATTTTCGTAGAAAACAATCATTTTGTGATTTGACGTATTTGATGAAATGAAATAACAACTACGTATAAGACTACAGATTTAATTTTTAAGACCGTTTTGCCCCTTTCATTTCTTATTATCTGTTCCTTTGTTATAATTTAAATATTATTCTATTGTTTTCTCACTGTTCTCTTATTTTATTTTATATTGTGTTCTCCCTCTGTATGTGTATATAATCGCACACTTAAATTTTTTTGTTTAGTTTAATTTTGTACCCTGATGATGCTTAGGCTAAAGAAAACTGGTCGGTCATTAAAATTAAAATTAAATCTGTGGTCTTATATAAAGTTATCATTTCATTCTCATGAAATATTTTTTAGCGAGCTTTAATTATTATTACGTTTTGAAAGGCTATCCACTTGGACCAACGCTACTTAAATGCTGAATCTGTCTACTTATATTCAATTTTTTCTGGTTTTACGTTTGATGTTAATGTAATCTTCTTTCTAACTGTATCAAATATTTCACCATATTCATGAAAATGTGAACAGGTATAAAGAAATAACCGTCACTTTTGCGGAAGCTTTATTTGTAGCTTGATATTTTCCAAGGCAGCATGCAAGACCTGGTATAGGAAACTTATGTGAGTAGGTCTATAAAGACCATTTGGGTGATACAATTTTTTTTCCGTGTTACGAAGTATATTTAATTTCATTGAAAAGTGACAGTAAGGCATAAGCTATTTAGTTAAAAGAATCCCTTTTGATGGAAGATTTTACGTCTTAGAGAAAAATGAGCTTGTACCATTGTTAATACCAAACACGTCAAATATATTTTCTTTATCGCTTGGCATGAGAGAATGAATAATATTTTTAAACAAGTTTTCAGTTATGAAATAGGAAAGAGGAAATGTATTAGCAATGTAAGAACTTTTTTGGTATTAATTTTTAGTACTTTATTCAAGTAAATATTAAGTGTTTTTTTCTGTACTTCTTTTGTATTAATCGATACATCAAACGAGTCCCAACTGCTTGGAGTCTGTAGAATCATAACATTTCCATTCGGGGGGTTTTTTTGGGGGGAGATTTTGGAGAAAGAAAGGGAAAAGAAACGGAGGAGAGTTGAAATGTATCTGATTATTCTTATTTTTTTATATTCTACGCAAAGCCGATTTAGAAAGTATCATTAATTTTTCAATAAATTGCATATTTCCATTAAAAATACATAAACATGATATCGTTGCCGGAAAGGCAAAAAAAGCGACATTTTGGGAAATTTACACTACAGCACGTTTTTTTTTTGTTTTATAATAAATTCGTTTCAGTACCTGGTAGAATTTTGAAAAAAAAAGATAACTCAGGTCACTCAATATTTTTTTTTCTTTAAACAAAGACAAAGATTCCTGGGTTACGAATAACCTGACAATATTCGAAAAACTCCTACTGCCATCATAAGAAGCGGAAGATATTGCTTGTGCAATGATGGAGAACTTAGCCAACAGAGGAATTAAACACACGACGCCCGGGTGGGAATCCGACGCGTTTGTCCCCTCAGCTACCGACTGGTCAATGCTCTTACTAAGTTACTTGAAGCGGTAAAAACCTAAAACAGTCTAAACTTATGTCGCTTGAGTCAAGCCTTCTCCCAATCGGTAAATATATTTGAGATGGCTGAAGAGCCACAAAAGTCTACAGAATCAAACGAGAGACAAAGCATTCGATGCAGAAAAAAAACTAATCAAGATTGCATTTTCAACTCATTTTTGACTAAAATGTCGCTTAAGATTTTTCGCCTTTCCAGTGACGATATATTCAAACGAATTCCCATTTAGCTTTTACACTAACGCCGTATTTAAATACTAAAAAAAATCTTATTGCGGATTTGCTATATTCAGCATCTGTCAATTTCAGAGGTTTTTCGATGGGAAAATTTTAATAGGAAGTCGGTGTTGCCAGCCAGTTGAGGCTTTTCATCAGCCGGGCAGGTACCTTCCAGGTACCTGGTCATGCCTACTCAATCATCCCGGCTGATGGAGAGTGTCCGATTTGATGGAGTGCTCCAATCCTTGAAATACGCTGCAGATTACATTTTGAAAAATCTGAGCAGTCAAGTACTTTTCTATTGCGTTTTTTTTTTAGTTTTTTCAATGAATCACATCGGTTGAATGTTAATCTTACTAGTGAATGCGCGAAAAAAATAGCTTTTCAATGATCTCCTTGAATGATTTGTTTCAATAAATCTTTATTTAGTAATGCAGGGAAATGAAATGAAAGGTTTTCAAGAGGGATTTAATTATTTCAGTTATTAAAACAGAAATGAATTGCGCAGGATACTTACTTCGTAAACATTTAAAATAAAAGAAAAAACTTGATAATTTTGTTTGATTTAATATTTTATTTTTATCGATAAATTATAGATGAATATTTTGTTTGAATCGAAATTGGTTTAAGGTGAAACATGATTAAATGTCGCATTAAAAACGCCCTCAAGTAAAGAAGCACCCAAATGCCATATTACAAATCCAGTCAGATACAAGAATCCGATCACTTAAGAGTTTATTACTTAAAAAATAGCAATTTGAAAAAATCAAAATATTATTATTCTTCAGTGAAATTCATAAAACATTATCGAACTAACAAATTGAAAAAAACTGAAAAAAAAGGTTCGGTTGAATTGATTGTATTTTACAATTACTGTTTTATGCTTAAATTCAATTTTCTGGATTTCTACATTTATAATCAATATTTTTTTATAAGCTACTAGCATACTTTGATTGCAATAAAATATAACACTGATCTCTTTAGTTAAACAAATACGTACGAATGACAAATAAATACCAAAAAAAACCTACATATAATAAAAAAAATATTCGAAGGAAAAATTTTAAATGCTCGTAAAAAAAAAGTTTTGCAACCTTCAAAGTTGACTCGAATCAGTGAGGAAAAATGAGATGTTCAGCACAAAAGTTTGTTGTCTGTAAAACAAATATTTAGCAACTCAAGATTTTTTTTTTCTTTTTATTTCAGTGCATTTATTTGAAGATTTATTGATGATTCCAGCTAAATCACATTGGATGTGTAATCTTTCGGAAGAGGTTGTGTCAAGATTCAAAACGTCACAATCAGTTGGCATTTCCGATAAAAGGATATGAAAATAAAAGCCACCCCAGAGATTATTTAGTACATGTGACAATATTCTTAAAAGCTTTTGTATATGGAATTCGTCTCTTTTGTTGAATAGTGAATTAGTAGCGTGGCGATTATTTCACATGTATATTTGTCTCTTTTGTTGAATGGTAAAATAGTAGCGTGGCGATTATTTTACATGTATATTTGTCCCCTTTGTTGAATGATGAAATAATAGCGTGGCGATTATTTCACATGTATATTGTCCCCCTTTGTTAAATGATGAAATAGTAGCGTGGCGATTATTTCACATGTATATTTGTCTCCTTCGTTGAATGGTGAAATAGTAGCTTGGCGATTATTTCACATGTATATTTGTCTCCTTTGTTGAATGATGAAATAGTAGCTTGGTGATTATTTTACATGTATAATTGTCTCCTTTGTTGAATGGGGAAATAGTAGCGTGGCGATTATTTCACGTGTATTTTTTGTCTCCTTCGTTGAATGGTGAACTAGTAGCGTGGTGATTATTTCACATAAATAATTGTCTCCTTTGTTGAATGGTGAAATAGTAGCGTGGCGATTATTTCGCTGGTATATTTATTTTGGGACCTTTTCTCGAGACCAATATCGGCGCTTAATAATATCGCTGCTCATTGTCATCGTAAAGTGTTTTTCTCTTTTGGTTCATGTTTTTTTGTGTTCGGTGACCAGATTTTAATAGCCACTTTCCTCTTTCTCATTTTTCTCTCCCTACTCTTTTCAGCCTCACAACATTCCCCTATTGAGGATTACATAGTCTCACTGGCTCCACACATTTGGGACTCTTACGGAATTCACATTTGTTTTGTTTATTTTCTGTTTATTAAAATTATATAAAGAGTATATATAAGTGTGCAAATATAAAGAGTTTCATGTTTTTTGGGTCAGATCTACAGCACAGGCTAGAAAATATTTCAATATGATAAAATAAAAAGATAAGGTTAACAGTATTACCAATTCGTGGCATTTCCACAAAATTCATGTCATTTACGAGTACCAAATTTTCTAATAAACTCACTCAACCGTGCCAAAATAAATTGAAATGTTCTAGGATTCGATAATTCCTCCCCCTAATGTCAATAAATGTGTCCTTCGCCAGGAAGCTGCTGAAAAGTTAAATTAATTGACTTTCCGGAAAGTGTCATTTGCAATCAAAATTTTAGTTAAGCCTTCTAATTATTTGGATTTTCGCATTTCGATTAAATTGGAGTACATTATTTGGTGGGTTATTGTTTTATTTACAATAAAGGTTTTGTTTACATACTATAGACAAAATGGTAGGAAATATAGTTAGTCCTTATTCTTGACTTTTATAACTCAGTTTTCAAATGGTACCTATCTGACTCTGCGCATAATGCAATAGACAGAATGTTTCAATAGATATATTTTTTTTAAAGAAAGAAAAATATTCTCGCGTAACAAATAATCTGTCAATATTTGAAAAACTCCAACTACCATCATAATAAGCGAAAAATATTGCTTGTGCAATGTTAGAAGACTTACCTAGCAAAGGAATTGAACCTGTGATGCTCGAGTGGGAATCTGACGTGTTTGTTTACTCGGCTACAAACCGGTCAATAAGCAAAATTATTATTTTTTTATGCAAATACCGCCATAGAATCCAAACTGTACCCAACTGTCTGGAGTCAGTGAGGCTATGGTATTGCCAATTGAGGTATATGTTGAGGCTCAAAATAGTAAGGGTGAGAAGAAGATGGGCAGGAAAAAGGTGGGAAATGTCTGGCTATTCAGATCTGATCACCAAACCCGGCTAAAGTCAATTCCAGCATCGCTGCCATTTTGAGCAGTATTCATTCACGAGGGCGATACTGAAAGTAACAACCACTCTGAAACATACCACAAACATACTTTAGATTATTTTTAAATAATTCAAAAGAAAAACAGATATATATTTGTGCACGTCAGGATTTGAACCCGCGTCTTCTGAATTCATAGTTGATCCTAATCGCTTGACCACGGAGATCATCAATTTATAATTCATTAAGAATAGTATTATTTTTGTGAGCTTTTGAAATTAGGAATTGATCTTTTAAATTATCAAATTTAAAAAAAGTTTCTCCAAATCCCCAACTAACTAATAATGTGCTCACCTACACTGTATTTTAGCAGACATTATTCAATATTTGAAATGGAAACTAATATTTTTTCTTGGCATATTCCCTTCCTTTTTTTAAATTATCTCAACATTTTTGTTTTCAATCCAATGAGTACAAGAAAAAGGGAAAATCTAAATTATTGGTAAATTTGTCACGTTTATTTCCAAGCCCACGAATCGCCTTAAAGATAGAACCACTATTGTTCCTTCAATAAATTTAAGTACTTTAACCTTCTGTTTTTGTAAGCGAAAAGTATCTGCTCGTGACTTTTTGACACAGAACAAATCTCAGTAAGGTTTTTTTTTTTATCGGGTTTACTGTCATTAAATATTAGAAATAAATCGTTCGGTCTCTGCCGCGAAGAATACCATGAATCATTTCTTAAATTTTCAACTCATTTGAGCGAGGTTCTAGAGTGGTTGAAGGAATATGAACTTGTTTTAACAATTTTATCCTAAATCCAAATAAATGAAGATAAGCTCATGCATCACCTGCCCAGGTGAGTAGTGGGCGGAACAATCAAAGCCTTATAACCCTCGTTTACCTTTAAAAAATATTAAATAGGCCGTACTTCCACCCTTTTCGTACGCTTCATGATGTTGCATCGACGTGTTTAAGCATAATTTTCGCTCAGGGGAAAAAAAATCTACATATTTATGTGTGCGCAAGGAGTCAATAAACGCAGATGACCAGGAAAGCAAAAAAAAATTGGGACTTCGATTTTTGTATGTGTTCATGTCACATGTCACAAATCTTTTTTCAAAAAATTATTGCACACTACTTTATTTTCTGAAACATCTCATTTATCCAACATTTCATTTGTCTAAGAAACAATTCTGCATACTTAAATCAAAACTTGTTTTTTTTTTTACTTATTCCGTTTTTCCAAGCGCACACAGATTTATCTTCCTTTGAATTCATCTTTACCATGCGTTAATGTGACAAGGTGAAAGCTTTAAGCTTCAAAAATGGGATTCACTCACAAATAAAATTAAGTTCAGTTGTATTTACTGAAAAAAAATCTTATCGTAATGTTTCAACAAAGTATATAAACCTAGTTCATATATGAGGGGCTTAGAAGCAAAAGCAGCAATCTCCTTCATTTTAAATTATTTTTTGGAAAGTTGATTTAATGTTTAATGCACTTTTATTTTGTGAATATGTTGATAAATTTAAATACAGTTGTTTCACATTGTTCTTAGTTTAATGTCCACTAACATTTTTGTATACTTCATTCTCCATTTCTTTATAATAATCATTCAAAAGTTGACAATGCTACAGAACCGCTTTTGGAGATTGCTGCCTTTGCTTCTAAGCCCCTCAATATAACATAAGAACAAACTACCAAATATTACTTCACTGTCTACCCAAGCACTAAATGAGTTTATAGGATATGAAAAATATTTACCTCTACGAAAAGTGCCAAGTTTCCAATGTTTATTAATTAAAATATACGATTTTATTGCAACAAAATATTAAGCTTGTTGCCACATTTTACTATTAGACGTTCCTGGTTTAAGCTAGTCACGACCATGTTCATACTAGAGGTGGCGGTGACAGAATTAACAAAACTGAATCTAAACAATGAACAAACAGTTTGAAAATTGAAGTATGTTTTAAATACATATACTCGTATATATGTAGGCAATATTTGAGTTTACTTTCATACACTAATTTATAAATATTTTGTTATGAAAATTTTGACTATCTGTTTATTGGACGGTCATTGTTAATATCATCGGAAAGTTAGTTATAGTTGGTTCAACGCAGTTATTTTGATCTCCTACACAAGCGTCGATGTTCGAAAACTTTGTTAATTCGCCACCAAAGAACCGGATTACGGGGCGCCAACTTTTTCTTCGCCCGTTTTCAGGAAAAACTTTCCCAGCCGTTTATTTCTTGTTAGATAAACTCGCCTCGTGATATTGAGAAAACCCAGCCAGATTACTTAAGCTAACGAACAAATACTTATTTTTCGATTTCAGAAATTTTTGGAAAATCAAAAAATATTTTTTTTTGATTTTCCTTAAACATATATTCACTACATAACGATGTTATTTTATATGACAAAATAATTTTAGTATGGTACTCAGTGCACATATTTTAGAAAGAAGCATTATAGAAAATACTTATCGTAAAGGATAGTTGTAGTTGAGGAAAACGATGCATTAGAAGAGGGAATGTTGTGCGGTAAAACTGTGGAAATTAAAGAGGTGAGCAGAAGTGTGGAAGAAATATGGCAATTCAGATTTGAAAATTATTTTTTGATGTATTTTTCTATAAAGTTTCCAATTTGGGATACACGGTGAGGTTGGAGAGGGGATGGAGACATACAGGGAGATGGTTAAGAAGTATCTGGTTACTTAAATCTGGTTGCTAAACACAGCTGAAGCTATTTCAAGCAACGTTTTGATTCGGTTTGATGGTCTTACCAGAGCGATGTTGAGAGTTTGCCACTCCTATAAAGCCTTAAAGAAAGAAAAAAGTCATTTCAAGTAAATTACTATAAATAATGACTTTTAATGCTGACCGAACTTTTTTACTGTGAATATATTATATGTATTAAAAAATGTATTATTTGTAATTTATGCCAGTTTAGTTTAGGTATTCAAGGTTTATTAAAAAAAAGACAATGAACGCTATGGATTGTGTTTATTTACCATCATCTGGTTACAAAAAAGCTTTTTTTATTATTATTACGGCTTAATTTCTTATGTTAGTCATTCTCCTTACCAATTCACTTACTCTGAAAGAAAGTACGAAGGCATTATGTTTTCATGTAATTTAGAAATAATTTTATGGGATAAAATCATCCTAAAAGTTGTAATAATAACTTATGAGCAGTTCACGGGCTTAAAACTGGTGACCTCTGGGCCTTAGGGTAATGCTTTTAACGTTCTCCACGAAGCCGATGTATCTGAAAATTATTTTGCTCTAAGTTGAATGACGCACAATATTCTAATACATCCCTTCATGTACGGCTTTTGCTGAATTAATGTCTTACTGTTTTGTTTTCACTAGTAGTGGCTGTGACAAGAAAACATACGTACGTCTGAAACATTATTATGAAATTTCATATCTGATTTATCACTGTTTGCCAGTGAGTAAACAAAATATATCGCACTATCCTACCAAGGAGTACTATTTCTTAATCTCTATTGATTAGTTTAATTACTTTGAAAACCCGTAGTAAATACACACATATAACAACTATTCAAATCACATTTAATATGATAAGTGTAAAGCAACGTGTAGTCTAAATTTACTAATATTTATTTTTAAGTTGAAAATTAAGATACTGCCTGTACAATTTTAGTTTTATAAATGCAATTCGTAACTACCCTAAAAAAAGTTAACGGGAACGCAAAAAAAAAATTAAGCCCCCTGTAAATATAAAAAAAGCCAAAAGCGTTGCTATGTTTCGTGGGTTATGCTTCAATGTTGTTAAAAGCGAGTTTCAGTAAAATAAAAAACTTTAATAAATGAAAAAAAAACTTAAACAATATTCATAATGCATTGAAAAAATAGGCAGAAAAGAGCTAATTTAGATAGCACCGGAATTGGCCGATGTTAATATGTGTATAATCGGTAAAAAATGGATACGTTATTGAAATTACGGGATATAACTTGATTTGCGAAGAAAAAATATCGGTTGCATTATATATTGCAAATAACATTTAAGCTAGGAAGATATTTGAAAATATTAACATGTAAATTCGATGATTTGAAATTTACATCAGTTACAAAATTGAAAAGTTCACACTCGTATGGTCGTACGTACTCGTAAAAAAGTTATTTATTGGTGATAATTGTCAATATATTCAAATGTGTGATTAAGAACATATATTGAAACTGTTAAAAATATATATTGCCAGTGGCTTTACCATAGTTTAACAATGCCTTCAGAAAGCGATAAAGCTGTCAAGATTCGACTTAAATAAACCTTTTATTGTAACATTAAATTGCTTTTAGTATTAATATGTTTCTGATGTTCATAATAGACAGTCAGTAAATATTTGTTACGGTGATGGAAACCTGCAAAAAAAACATCGAAAAAAGAAAAACCTTTTTTTAAATTTCAAGTAAAATACTGAAGTAAAATTCAAAGAAGTTAAATTCCAGCCTCTGTTGAAAATATATATTTTACGCAACTAACTAAGTGATACCTTTATAACATGGATAAGTTTATACATACCCTTCAGTATTGGGTTAAGGTCAAAAGGGTTTCAATACAACCGTGCCCTCTGCAGAACAGATGTAAATGTAATTAACGTTAAAACATAATTTATGACTAGCGATAGTATTAGTAATAAATATAACGTAATTAGGTCAGGTGCAAGAGAGCGAGCAGTAACAAAAGACGAGGATAGATAAGGGTATGGCAAGGAATACACAAGGGCTTCCCATAAACATGTTTTTTTATAAAGCTGACTATTTATGGTGCTATCATTATTATTAAAGGTTTTAATTATAAATAAAAGGTGCTTCCAGTAGGTCGAATTCTATATTTTTTCTATCACAGTGTAAAATATTGGTAATGATGAAAAAAATTCTTCATGTTTTTTTTCATAGGGCAGTCATGTCGAAACCGTCTAGAACAAGTGGCACTATGATATCCCCAATTGGGATATGTTATTCGTCTGAATTTAGTGGAGACGGGAAAGAGATGGCGAATAAGAAGGTGGGACAGTACCTTAGATATTTTCACCAAACAGGGCTAAAGCCATTTCCAACAACCTTTCGATTCTGAATAATGGTCTTTTACCAGAATGAAACTGGCAATATCTACCAGTTTGTAACATGTCGAAAATATACTCAATATTTTTTTTCAAATATATTGTGAAACAATTTATTTATAAATAAAAAAAAATTATTTAATGTATTTATGGTTTTAAAGTTTATTTTGTAGAACTCCATTTTAATTTTTAGGTTTTTTAATTTTATTTAAACAATAATTATTATTTTTTTTTTTTTTTAAACAGTTTTTAGTTAAAAGCTCTGCGATGTAATTATTTTGATACGATGGACACAGTTTTATAATGCCCTCAGAAGGCGAAACAGCTGTCACGCGTAAAAATAATTACATCGCAGAGCTTTTAACTAAAAAATGTTTTAAAAAAAATTAAAATAATAATAATTATTGTTTAAATAAAATTAAAAAACCTAAAACTTAAATTTAATGTATTTTTATAAATTAATTGTGAAACAATTTATTTACGCACTCCGAGATTCGAACCTCTGGTTTCATAATCAAAGACCTTAACCATCGTGGAAGTCATCAAACAAAACACCGTTAAATCACCATAAAAAACACTAATCTATTCATAAAGGTTTGAAAAAATAATCAAAAAATCGTATTTACAGTTCTCGCAGGCTGTGAAAGAGTTTAGATTTGTGGAATGGATTTGTTCAAGAATGATATAAATAGAAGACGCAGGCTAAATTTTGCATTGCAGTAAATATAAAGAAGAATTTTTTTGGAATCAAGTATAGTGTGCATTGTTTTAAATGGGGTTTTAACCTAAATGTTTATTTATCATTAGTTTAGAGTTTGCTGCTGCATATAAAGTACTAATTAGTCTGGAATGTGTTCATTTTTACTATGTTTACACTTTGATCAAAAATTTTATAATTGAAAAAAGAAACAAAAAAATAAAGTATTTATCGTCATTTCCAATTTTAAACAATGCATTTTTAATTCACATGCGTCTAGAATAAATTACTGAAATGCAAAATATACTATTGATAATATTCTTTTTACTGAAGATTAACTATAAAAACTTTTATTTCATGTAGTATTCAATTCATTGTTAAATATTATATTCATAATATTCCACTACAAACATACTTAATTTTTATAATGAATCAGTCCTATTTATTAAAAAATTCACTTTGCAAAGAATCGTCAAACTCGACGTATGAATTTAAAGAATGCGGACAGTTCGAGAGATAGAGATGAAGTTACTTACATCCAGTAGGAGAGTACAAAAGTAAGGGTAAAGTCAGTCGGTTAGTTATATCGAATGGCGATAAAGCTCATGAATCAAAAAAAGCAATCATTGTTTGCAAAGGCTTTTCAGGTCACACGCACTCATGCAAAAAACATCCTCATGTCACTAAAAAGGGCCTTTATGCTAATGTGACCTGATTGAATCTCCCTCCGGTGAAAATCTGTAGGGTTTCGGGAATGGAAAATTACTCCGGTGAATTGAGTCCCTTATTCTCCTCGGGGGAGTATAAATAAATACAGATAAGGGTGGTTTTGGACCCACGTGTGCAGCTTTGCGGCTGAAATCGGGATTCAGTTATTATAGATCACAGGTTTTATCGATTTTGACTTCGATTTTTATTCAGCTTTTTACAGATAATACTGCTAATTTTGAAATCTGAATTGATTTTAAGGTGAAATATTGAATTTCCAGAAGGGGACCTATAAAAAACCACTGATACGAGATACGCTAAGCCAGCATTTAGATTTTCAATAATATGTAATAATAATATTGTAAAATATCACCCTCAGAGCGCTACATGTCCAACAATTAAAAATATGTAAAAAAATCGTCTCAGTAAATGTTTGATATTTTTGTTTGAAATTTACCAAAGTTTTTATAATTGTTATTTCTAGGTTGCAGGCATTTTGTGGTCAGGAGTAATACACCCTTGGAAAAATAAATACACTTCTTATATTAAAAAAAAAAAAACGAATCTATCCCAAAAGCTTTATATCTGCGGAAATTTATTTTGGCTACAAAAATCACTAAAACTATCGTAAAATAAAACTTTCCATCGAAGCAAATTTCAGACAAGCATTGTTTAAGCTTTACTCTGTAAATAGTTACAGGCTTAAAAAAAATAATGATAATTTCTGTGACAAGAACTTTGGATCTAAATTCAAAGGTCAGGCTTTCAATAATCGACATACCTGAAAAAAAATACAAATTAATTATAATTATGCTGCATATCAGAGTTTTTTTTTCATAAATTACCAGATCCGCTCCGCTTTAAGTATTCTTTCGGTGAAAGTAACTACTCGAACACTAAAATCTGATTCAAATAACTTGAGATATATTTAGTAGAAAGTGTTATAGTTGCGCTTGATCCGTGTAACAAAACTTCTGTCAAAATTTATAAAAAACGCAAAAACATTTTTACAAACACCCTTTTACATAACTGAATTAACCCTTTAATAAAAAATTAAAAAAACCTACACTAAAATTATATTCGTAAGACTTAATTTAGGGAATAGTTCTGAGTTCGCTTAAAATGACCAATTAAAATTAAGGACTCGCAACCTTTCCCTTAAATAGAATACTTTGGTCGTGGTCCATTAAAATTAAATAGTATTTAGGTAATTTAGAAAGCCGCTATTTATTATTTATTCAAAACTCCCCTACCCGACTACAACCCTTTCGAGTAGTGTATTTTGTTGTGTAATTAGTATTCATGAAAATCTAGATTTTAGAAAATTATTCATTCCCATGTTAATCCACTAATATTGTTCAAAGGTTTCTCACTCACTGCGGTCTCCAAATAATGATATTATCAGAAACGTGGATTAAATAAATTGAATTACAGCAGTCATATTAAGCTTACAAGCTACGGCGATATGTGACGCACTATATCAGTATCACAAATACGATGAAATTACCTGTGTATTTTTTTGCAGATTGAAATAATTATATTATTTACAAAAATTGGGGTCAATTTTGTTTCCATCCATTCCATTTCATTTTTATTTAAAGTTCTTATTCTTTCAGTGGAAAATAAATAAATTGGAAAGTTAAAATTTTCGAATTTACTCTAAGCCAAAGCATCATAAGAAGCAAGAGGGGTGCTATGATTTTTTCGATTTTAGCAACTTTAAGAAAATAATTATTTGACATGTTTTTTTTTTTATTCTAATTCACCGAAAACTGTCAAAAAAAAGAGCATCATAAATTATATTTTTTTGATAAAACAGGTAGGAGTGGTAGATACTCTAAGTAACGCCCTGGTGAAAGACCACCTTTCAGAATCAAAACGTTGCTTGAAATGGCTTTAGTCGTATTTGGTAACCAGATCTGAATAGCCAGGTACTTCCCAACCTTCTTCTTCCCAACCTCCTTCCTCTTCCCACTACCTTCAGCCTCACAACATAACCCAATTTGGGGATACCATAGTCTCACTGGTTCTAGACAGTTAGGAGCAGTTGAGACTCTAGTTCGGTATTCAGATAAAAAAAAGAACAATGAGACAAATAAATAAATTCCCAATCGTTAAAATTTTACGTGTGGACAACATCGTAAGTAAAAAAAAAACAAAAATTATTAAAATGTTACTAAATTATGAAATTATTTTTAAATGACAGTTATAATCAAGATTTAACAAAAAAGTAACTAATCACAAAAAATGTATACACTTTAAAAATGACACAACATGATTTTTGTATACATCCGAGGGTGACATTTTTTCAATTAAAACAAATGTTTAAGTTTAATATTTTTTTTAAACGAAAAGAACATTTTTCAAATCCAGATAGATATATTGACATGTACAGTATTTATTTTTGTATTTTGCTTTGAATTAAAAAAACAAGAGCAAGGAATGTCAAAATTAAAGATTTTTTGTTATCCAATTTGTTCTTAAGTTAATAAAAGTTAAATTGAAAATGTGTCTTTTAAATGTAGAAACTTTTCAGAAATCCCTAAACTAGCGTTGGCAACAACACGCTTCGAGTAATATTTTTTGTTTTATGTGGAACCAAAATTCTTCAGTTTTCATTTTGAAAAGTCAAGTTAAATCCCATGAGAGGTAATAACTAGTCAATGTGACAATGTCTCGACACAAGAATATCCTAGTGAGACAGACATGGACTAAACCCCTTGTTTTTTTTATATTTAAGCAAGAATAAATAAATGAAATAGTGCATTTCGATGGAATTACTTTGCGGATAGACAGTTACGTTTACTTAAATAAAGTGTGTTGAGGTACTTAATAATTTAAGTACGCATATGAGTATTAAACAAGATGAGGATGCTTTAAGAAGATTACATAAATAATGTATTTACATTTGGATCCGAAGCTAAGTGTGTTTAGAGAGCGCGTTCCTTAATTAAACCGAATTATATAATAATTAAAACATGTTGCGTTACATTTAAAAATTATATTATAAGCGAGTACATTCAAATGAGCGTTAAATATGGCGAAAGCAAGTTGGTTGAAGCCTCTTCAAAATACCGTTATTTATTATAAAGTTGGCGTGGTTTGGAGCCAGAAAATGAATCGATGTTCTTTGAGATTATTTACATGGGTGACGAGGTGGTGTATCTCCACGTATTTGATTCACTTACGCCTTAGTGCCTCGGTTTATTGAAGATTGCGCATCGAAATATATCGTATATAATTTCGGTCTACGGTTACTGTTCACGAAATTCCCGATAACGCCCTTGTGATGCCTTTGCCTGTAAACCTAAGCTTGGGTTTTCGTTTCTATAGCGACACATGATTGATCTTGAATCGAAAGCAAAGTATGGAGTGTTCATTATATTTATATCATTCATAATTTCCAAACATCGGTGATGGTATTAATTTACTATTTAATCTGTCTGTGAGATATACTAGGTGTATGATAACCTTCGTGGTCGTGTGGTTAAGATCTTTGACAACGAATCCAGAGGTTGCAGGTTAAAATCCCGGCGTGCGAAAATAATTACCATTTGGTTACTTTATATTAGATATGTACTTAACATAAAATAAATATTAAAAAAAACACAGTAGATATATTTGCAGCACATTCCAGACTGTAAGATACTCTCAGTTTTGCCCCGGTTAAGGACCATAAATTATATCGAAACGTTGCTTGAAATAACTTTAGTCGTGTTTTATGACCAGACCAAATATCCAGGTTCTTTTCAACCTTTCTTTTTCACATCTCCTTCTTTTCCCGACTCTTTTAACCCTTACAACAAACCCTATTTAGGGATACCATAGTCTCAGTGGCTCCAGACAGTTAGGACTCTTCTACGGTATTCAAATTAAAAAAAAAAGTGAAACAATTTATGGCTGTATAAATGTACACTTACAAAATGCAATGTGATAAAATAAGATAATCCAAATAGGTCAAAACCAAGTATTAATAATTGACCTTTTGGCACCCACAGGTTATAAATAAATATGATACCGGGAATTACTTCTTCGATCAAAACAATGCTAACGAATTCATGATAAGAAACATTATTAATTGTAACATTGTTCTACTGAATATTGTATATACCATTTCAATAAAAATGTTCTGTTAAAAGAACTAATAATACTATTTAAATCTATTACATATGTTTGATGTGTGGATAATATCAACCATCCTATATTTAAGGATCTTCCAAATTCATGCACCACGTGGCAATGGATTGATACATATTCCTTCTTCCTTCTAATCCTTCTGGTCAGTATTTGTTTCATCTTGTCTCGACTGAGGCCACTCTCTCGTATTTATAGCATCTTCTTAGAGATAGGGAATAATTCTTACTGACTGGATCTCTATTGAAATATCTAACCTAGATGCCCACATCATATTTCAGCAGCATTGTATTTTGCCCTTACTCCCACTATAGCAAATTACTTTTATTCGCATTATTTTTAGTAGAAGTGGCTTCAAGTTTGAGTGGCTCATCACGAGTTGCCGAAAAATTAGACAATCTCACCAACGTGTTTCTTTTCCTCACTGTCTATGGATTGTAAACAACTGCTGAATTACATGGATATTAATATTTTATAAAATTACTATGAGAAATTATCTGAGTACTGTTGATCTTTAAGCAACAGTATTGTGAAGTTTATTTTAGCAGAGACAGCAATACTCTGACACAACTAAAATGCGTATGAGTCTACAAAGAACCGCTTTTCGTGTTTACAATTATTCGCATGACTGTATAAAAGAGAACTTTCCTTGACATTGTTTCATGCCTAATGTGTTTTTGCTCCTCATATCTACCTTGAAATAGTGTCTTATTTTGTTGTACTTTTTTAGGCTTTATCGGATTATTCGTTTTCGAATAATTCTCAAGCATAATGAGTTTTATTATATGGGTAAGAACTTCGGAGCAGAATTTACTTTTAATCTCAATGTAAAAATTTTCATTGATAAATCAAAAGATGCATTGTTCTCTAGCATTTTTAAACAAATTATACTTTTATTCGGTAAGTTTGAATATATATTGGCGTCGTAGTTTATACCCACATTATGCAAGTGGGTCCCCTGTAAATTGCAGACCATGTTGTCAAAGGGATTGAAGAGAAAAAAATATCACGATGAAATGCGCGAAGGACACAGAACACAAATAAGATTTTTTAAAATACTGACTTACATGGCCATGCAACACTTTAATGATAATGTTAGTAGAAATAATATTTTTTATTTATTTTAAAAATAAATTAATTATGAAAAAATATATTTTAGATGTACACTTTTTTTAGTATACAGTGAATACCCCACAAGAGTCCCAAGTGCTCCTAACTGTCTAGAACATGGGTTCCGAACCTGGGGGTAATTACCCTTGCGGGGGTAAAGCAGCTATTCTGCGGCGGTAATAATTCGGGTAATTTTTGGTATGTAGATAATAGAATTACAGACATATTAAGACATTTTTTAACGAATTTTTCGGACTACGTGAGGATAGCACTTTCAAAGTGGAATTTCAACTTTTGCTACCGCTTATAGATGTGAGAGTGGTTTCTCAACTTAAGTACCAGTCCAAACAAAGACCAGAAACCGCCTCAATGTGGAAAATGAATTGAGATGCGCGAAGTGAAATCAAACCTAACATAAAAAACTTGCGAATGCAAAACAATTCCAACCTTTACACTAACTGTCATTAATTAATCAATGAAGGAAGTACATTGAAATTGTAATTACATATTTTTTGTGCTATTTTACGGTTGGTAAAATCTATTTGTATGTACGAGTATGTGTTATTTTATTCGATAATATTTTAAATGGGGGTAAAATCAGTTTCCCTGATAGGTCATAGGGTTAACAAAACCGAAAAGGTTAGTAACTACTGGTCTAAAGCCAGTAAAATTATGGCATCCCCAATTGGGGTATGTTGTGAGATTGAAGGTAGTAGGGTGGGTACAGATCTGGTCACCAAACACGGCTAAAGTCATTTCAAAGAACGTTTCGATTCTGAATGGTGGTCTTTCTCCAGGTCGATACCAAGAGTATCTACCAATCTGGAACGTGCCAAAAATAAAACATATATTATTTAATATGAATTAAATGTGTTATGAGTTATGAAATATATTTATATGCATATTAATTGAATTAAATTTATTTTCGCATGCCGGGTTTGAACTCGTGACCTCTGGAAACTTATTCAAGCGTTTTACCACTTGACCATGGAGGCCTTACATAGTTTGGACATGTAGAGCAGATCGGAGAATAAAAGTGTTTCAGAAACAAATGTGACGCAAAAGATAATAGTAAAAAAAGTCGGGGAGCCCCAGGGTAGACATGGCACGATTACGTGAATCAAATACTCGATTTGGGTAAAAAGTCGGAATAACAGAAGAGTATGTATGAGACCAAGTGTTAAAATTTGAAAGAAGTACGAAGTGTATGTATGCTATAATATCCTATCTGCCTACCTCTGCAATGAAACGATGTGATGTTTAGGCAGTTTTTGTCCAATTGCTTCACTGGAGTTTTGATCACTAGATACAAGTGCTAAACTTAGTTGTACTTTTACTAATTCCTTTTTTTTCTACCCTAGCTTTTGACAACACGGGTTGATAACCATTACATAGGTATGCAAATATGTTAGTTATAAGTTACTAGTTATAAGTGTGAGGCATAAGTCTTTGTTGTTAGCCTAAATTTTAAGTCACTAATCATTAATTTTACGTGTTATTACATTGTTATAAGTTATAATTGATACGCTACTAGTTATAAGTATTAGTGATTAAGTTGTAGGTTATGTTAATCGAGTTGTAAAACGTCCTCATGGTGATATTTTTTTCACGAAAACGGTGCGATACAAATTAACTATTTATCAAAACTATTATTAGTTAAAACGTTTAAAAAAAAAGATAATATTAACTAACTAACCATTACGCTGTTTCTCCGCAGGGGTAGGCAGAGAGGACGGACCGCCATACAACTCTGTCTTGGCACACACTCCTTGCTTCATTTTCATTCATACACCGTCTCATAAATACTCTTCTGTTTTTATGGCTCTTCACATGGCCCGATTCAAGTATTTGATTCACTTGATTGTGCCATGTCTTCCTCAGGCGTCCCCGACCTCTTCTTTCATTCACTTTCTCCTATGTATTTTTTTACACTCATTTCTTCATTCATTCACTCCACATAAATGCCAAAACCATATAAGCGTCCCTTTCTTGATCCTATTCATTACGCTTTCATCAACCTTGCATTCTTTCTGGATATCCACATTTTTAACATGGTCATACATGGTTTCACAGGACATCGGCCTCGGGGATCTCATTTCCACAGCATTCAGTCTGAAGATTATAGTAGATGAAATAAATAATGATGAAAAAATATATATAATTGTCTGGAAGGAACACGTAGCAAGGAGGAAGCAATTTGTATGCAAAATGATAGGGACTCACAATTAGGAGGAGAAATGAAGCAAATCATTAAAACATCCCTCGAAATTAGTTATTCAGCCTCCCTTACTTTAGTGCTGAAGGAAATGTTGAAGGAAAACGGGAAATCGAAATGCGACATTATCAAGTTGAGGAACTGGAGTGGGGTATATGTCTCTCCTCTCATTCGGTGTGCAGTGACACTTTCAAATGGTTCTTGTCAACCTCTGGTAGGAGGCGGCGCCGCAAGATGAGGCAAACATTCAAAACGCCGTTCATTGAGTTTATGAGTCCGCTTAGGATGGCTTAAATACTAGTACAATTGTAGAACATACGCAGCCACATAAATAATTAAATCCCGAAGAAGTAAACTTGAAATCCAGTAATTATAATGAGTAAGTGCTAAAAATGAAACTATGTACGGGTATTTAATTTATTTTTTATAGTGAATACCGCACAAGAGTCCCAACTGCTCCCAACCGTCTAGAGCCAGTGGGACTATCTATGGTTGTGAGGCTGAATTTGCTTTGTTTCGGTTTTCTCCTTTCTTCTATCATTATAACTCAATGTCCTCACTATCTGCTGAAAACCATATTTTTATTGTCATAAAATATTTATTTTCTTTTTTATTTATTTTATTTTATTAGGAACATAAACAAAATATTTACATAAACATGTTAAAAGTATTATCAAATAGAGAGATGACTCTAAATATTTCAAAATTAATATGTTCACAGCATACATTATAATTTTGTAATTACTTAATTTATAATTTTGTACACTACGCGCATCATTGTGCCTAGGTAATTGACACCTGATGCATGCAACAATAATGACATGGTGGCCAAACAAATAAAACATAATTATCAAAAACAGTGTTGAATTAAAAATTAAATTAATTAAATTAATTATTAATAAAAAAATAATTATTATTTTTATTTTTCACTGTATTATATTTTTTAAGTTAATCAATTTTATTATGCAAATTAGATTTTTGTAAAAAAAGTCATCAGATATAGCTGTTTGTATCATATTTTTAAAGGAAATAATAACGATACATTGACAGTAAATTAAGTATACGATTCGATTGAAGTTTCTGGTGCAAGATATGTTACGCACAGCTGAATAGTTTGCCTAGATGTTGCATGGTGTTTTATGCATATCCAGATTTCTTCCATTGATTCGGAGTTACATTCAAGATTTTCAAAATATATGAGACTCTTGTTTATCGCGATGAGAACTCCTCCCCCCTTTTTTTGGTGGAAAACGACGATTCTCTGTCCCGCCTAAAAATATTGTAGCGATCGTCTATTATTTCCTTATCTAAAAATGGTGGCATCGAGCCAAGTTTCTGTCAGACAAATTACATCATAGTTGCAGCTTAAGACTTCGCAATACAAATCGTTCAAATTACTTTTTAAGCCTCTGACATTTTGGTAGTATAGTGAGAGAGCCATGTTTGAGAAGATTGAAATTAATCGTGAGCCAGTCAAAACTAACTATTTAGGGGAAGACTTATCTTTTAGCATTAACAGTGTGTCCTTGCTTTTTACGAAAACCGGTGCCGATGTATCATTCTTTCTTACATATATGCGCCCATTTCTGACCCACACATATTTGAAATGAAGGTCTTTAGCTGCATGTCTAGCAGCTGCATGAAGATTTGTTACTTGTTATATTTACACTGTTTGCATTTTTAGAATCGTTTTCTTATAATACTTGAATATTAATGTTTTAAGTGCCAACATATTAACTGTCCTTACTCACATTTCCTTTTCTTTGATTTGACAAATGTGTTAATACGAATTCATATGTTTCATCTGAATTTTTATACCCTTAGCTCCTGGTAAATTGTTTTTTAATCTGTTGATGTACACATACACTGTTATACCCATATTTGAACCTTTTCTCTCGTGGTTTATGATAACGATCATGATTTAAGAGAGTTTTAATTTGTATACATATTATGTATTATTTTCTCCTTGTTAGTTAATCTTAATAGCATAATTAATTTGGCACGAAGCGCACTTGAGGTGAAATATCACAAAACTGCGCTATATAAGTTAACTGTTATTATTATTATTATTATTGAAGGTAGTGGAAAGGGAAGAGATGGGGAAGAGGAAGGTTAGTAAGTACCAGGTTATTCAGATTCGGTCACCAAACACGGCTAAAGCTATTTTAAAAAGAGTTTAGATTTTAAATTGTGGTCTTTCACCAGGCCGATACTGAGAGTATCTACCACTCTTAAATGTTCCAGAAATAGACTTCATATAATTTTATATGAATTATATGTGTTATGGTACATATTATTTAAATAAAAGTTATTAGCCCACGCTGGGTTTGAACCCGTAACGTCTCAATTAGAATGTAGATGGTTAGGTCTCTTCTCATATCCATGATGTCAATCGACGTTACTTGGCTTCTAATACCTTCGTGAGCTCACTTAATTTCAGTCTATAATTATTTGCTATTCCTAAAAAAAGCATTTTGACAAATAATCTACAAATTTTAAATTTATTCTACCGCATACCATAAATTAATTTAAACAGTCATTTTCTTATTTCGAATTTTGTAACTGTTAATTCATGGTGGAATTCCATTTTAATGATTTAATAAAAAAAAATTATAACTTTATTCCACTTTTTTATTTTTTGACTGGACCGGTTTCAGCCTATAACGGCCATCTTCAGACTAGTACAGGTTGTTCTTATTCTATGGCTTATAAACTATTTTTGGGATGTCAGGGGTAGTAAACCATGATTTTATTTTAATTATATTTATCAGTATTGCTGCATGATTTTACTAGTTACAAGTTAGTTTATTATTTTATATATCTATCTGGTATGATTTTTTATTTAAGGTGGGTTACAGTTGTATTTCTCATTGAAACATTTTATATAAAGCTAGAAGAATATTATTGCTTTTGATATACAGTTCACGGGGGTAAATATTTAACACGTGTATGATCATCTTATTTTAGATTTGATTTGATGTAATAAATTTAGTTTGTATGAACTAGTTTTTACCCGTGAAAAATCACGAGGCGTAACTTGACTTGCCAAGAAAAAATATTAGTTGCTTTAATCCACCTATTCTCAATCTAGAAAAATGTCTGCCAATATGTATTGTATTTTTTTAAGGGATTGTTTTGGAAATTTGATAATTTCAAAGATCAGTTCAAATTTGAAACACTCGTACGGCCGTAGTTACACACATTAGAAAAAATTGAAGATATCACATATATTTTGACGTGTTAAAAATTTGAAATCTTGCTTTTTTGCTTGTTGTTATTTTTGAAATGATTTCATTTGATTTCAATTTATGTTAATCATTTAATTAAAAAAACTAATTAGCTTAATGAGAAAACGCATTCGGTAATATCACATATTTAATTCAAACATTATCATTTAATTCATATCATTTGTTAAAGCAAGTAATTAATTAAAACAACCATCAATAAATCACTTGTTCCTCAATTTCAAATGATTACTCGATTTACCAGTAGAACGTTTTTGTGATATTATAATGAATAAAGTTATTAATTTATACACAAAATAACGGAGGAATCTGTGTCATTTATTTACAAAGCTGAATTTAATAAAGTACATTAGTAATTATACCGTCAATATTATTTTCACTCAAGAATAAATTATTTTTCAATGTTTCAACCATATTAACGTATGATTCCACAGATTTTGGCTACCGGACAAGGTTTTTATCGTTCAGAGCCAGCAGATCTAAGACATAAGTAATTTAGAAACCCTGATAGAAAAAGAATGCTTGTGAATAAGCTTGGGTATTCCCAACCTCTGTTATATTTTATTTACGATCAAATGGACGATTGACGCCATTCTGATTTTTTGAATTTGAACATTGGTCGTCAATTCTTCACCCGATTTGACTTTTGATTAAATTTTAATCAGCGGTCGAGTATTATGGCATGACTGTTGTGCTTGATAGCGGATCAAAATTTGATCAAACGTTGAAATGGGCCAAAAATTGGTGTTTAACGGGGACCGTTCAAATGGCGCTAATCATCGATCAAAAATGACGAAGGTTGAAATATCCTAACCAAAAGTTGTTAGGTACAAAGCTTTTGATATTGGTTAATAAACATGTTTTTGACGATCTCCATTGGGTCGTGGACTAGGTATTTGGTGTTTATTCAGTCTTTATTTATTGTTTTTAGGATTTTTTAATAAGTAGGTGTCATTATTCATACTTCTTTCTCAAAAATGAACCACACTGCAACGGAGTTAAATTATCTAAAATTTATGACTAATTATAATTCAATAATTGTCTTCTAAGAAGAATAGAAATCTGTCAACTTGCAATTAAGAGCTACAAATAGTTAATTATTTACCAAAGATTTTAAATATCAACTCTTTTATTTGGTTGCTTTATGCTTCAACAATAAAAACACTATTATTTTCTTTGAGTTATGTTTAATTGAGTGGTGTTGTACATATTTGACATCACTCAATAAGTTCGTAGGATGACATATACTGTTAAAAAATGCATTTGTTTTATACAAAGCACCAACTTTCCAATAATACGTGTTAAAATTTCATAACAATCTGACGTTTAGTTCACAAGTTACAGTGGTTTTAGGGACACTACTTTTGTTATATTCAACACAATGGAAAAATCTGAATTTCATGTGTTGATACAACATTATTTTTTAAAGAGGAAAAATCATTTCAGCAAAGCGATTGCTTGATCAGTGTTATTCGGACTCTGTTTCATATTTACAAATGGTAGAGATTGCTGATTTTAAGCGCGGCCGTACAAACATGTTTATCAATAAATTCAAAATACCCTGTAAAAATTATTTAAACGCATTTAAATCAATATAATCAGTAGAATATAAGTTAAAATATTATAAAGTCAAAAAGAAAATGAAATAATTAGCTACTTGTAAACTTGAATGTACAAAGTAACAAATATAAAATAAATAAAACTAAAAACTCATGATGATTTGTTTTACATATTTTCATATTTTATTTGTTTTTAAAGTGGTTTACTTAAAACCAAATATGTACCAATTAACATTCCCAAAATGAGTTTTGCTGATAACTCTTGAGAGTGTAACTTTGTTGCATGTTTTATTTTAAGTAAAAAGAAATCAATAAAATGTGATATTTCTGCAACCTATAAAATCAAATATCCTTTTTTATTGAAACAACCTTAAACATTCTCTTTTATTTTATGAGTAAAAATACGAAATAAATCTTAAAATCGGCTTAGAATACTTCCGAGATCACAATCCTAAAAAAAAATATTCATTTCAAAAACACTTTTCATGTTTATTTTCAAGCAGAATCGCCACGAACAAAAGATTCGTACGTTCTTATAAATTAAGAATATTACATTCTAAAGGCTTACAGTTACTTTTCTTTTGCTACAACTTTCGCTAAGGGAGCGATTAGAAAAAAAATCTATCAATTGGCTAGCTCCCTTTTGCAGAAAACCAAGTCTCAAATTTACTGATATTTTCTTTGACAAAAAACGCTGAACGTTTCTTGTAAGCTTAGCCACTATAAGAGTTTATTCGTCTCTTTATGAAAGTTTCCTTCTTATAGAATTAAATTAAGTATAACTTTTTAACATTTGGTCAATCGGGCGAATCTTTTCCAATAAAACTTTTCCTATAAATAAATAAGCAAAATAGTTTTTTTAAACATCTGCATCACTAATTTAATATTCCCTTTTATGTAGGAATACATTGAATTAATTTAAAAGATGGTTTAACGATATACTCATGATTTTTTCCCCGATCATTGCTTTGTCAAATATATGGCGTGCTATTCTTCTACTATTTCTTACCCGTAAATAATCACGTGATGTAATTTGACTTGCCAAAATGAAAACAGACACAGAATTTTGGTTTTACAAATTAAATATAGAAAAAAATTGTTCTATTGTAAAATATATTATTCGTAGTTACTTTGTTGCTTGTGTGGATTCGAAAAGAAAATGTTTAAATTGATATTTTTTTCAACACATCTATCAATTTCGATTTGGGAAAGTTCACGTTCTTACGTGCGTACGTACTCACAAAAAATCGTGATGTTTAATTTGCCGCTTACACATAACGCAAGAGAAAAAAGTTTTAGATTAAGCACAGTCATATTAATAATTAACGTATCCCGAGAAATATAACTTATTGACTGACGAAATAAAAAATTATCAAAAATATTGTAAACAAAACGTAGGTACCTACTGTAATTTCATAAATTTCAATAAATTGTTTATTATTATAACAACGTGAAATAGTTTCAGATGCGACTGTGCCTTTTTCAGTGGCAGGTGTATGTTTTTATAAAATATTTCAAAAAGTATGTTTTAGGTCGTGAATTCACTATTTTAAGACATTTTACTGTTTGCTATGTGATTTTTTTTGGATATTGTAGTTGATATGCGTGGCACCACCCTAGTCTGTTTTGTCACATTTTCACGCTTGCGGGCACGGCGTACCAGCTGTTGCGTAAGTAACGTAGTTTAGACGTAGACGTAGGTATATCTGGCTTAGGGAATACAACGTCAAACGAACTTCTAGTGAAAATTATATTACAAACCTACGTTGTTTAGCAGTACCAAAAGCTGTGCTTGAGGCAGTTTCTTATTTTTAACAAGAAGCTTTTTAGAAAATGTTGTTTTTATTTATAGTGAATTACAAACAAAATTATGAAAATTGTGGTAAAATACAAAATTTCTGAAAGAAGGTAGTATTTTTGTAGTTGTTGGTATTTGTAGTTACTAAGATTTATAGAATAGATCATTTAACCAAATATTGAAAGCATCTGTTGAAAGGGGTGTAAGTCAATAACCGATGTGAGTATAAACTCGACTTGTTCGACTGCTAGCCTGGGCTTTAACACAATGAATGTCAATGCACTTCTACGAAGACATGTTTTGTTATCGTTGAGACACTCCAAAAAAATTAATCGCATTTGAAAATTAAAAGATATGTTTTCTCACAACTTCAAATGATTTTTCGCTCAATTACATAAATTAAACTTCCAAATTTATTTAGATATGTTAGAATTAAGCGAGAAAAGGAACCGTTCAGCTAGAAATAGGCTAAATATATATTTTTATTGAAGAGCTTTGTACTCTCGAGTTTTTGAACAAAACTATTATTTGTATATTCGAAAATATTCAGTTATTAAGTCAAATTCATACACAGTATGTAAAAGAGCTCAACAACAAAGAAAAGTGCCTCAGGTATCTACAAAGTCATTTTAATTACATTTAGGTTTGTGGTTGCCAATACAATAGACCAATAGAGCATTTTATCAGAACAAAGTATATTACAAATATTTGTTTCATTTGCGGCATATACTTTTAAATCTCTTTTCCGTTACCTTGTTCTTTTCTTTCATTCTTTATTACTGTTTTTCTTTTTTATGAATATTATTTGTCTTTCTGCTTTTTTCAGCCATATTATTGGCACACTGTGTTGTACAATATATTTTATTATTTGCATGAGGTGAACATAAGTTATTGGGTTCGCAACCTTTTTTTATATAATTTATGCCAGAGAAAGAGACAGATAATATGAAGAAAAAATAAATACATGTATATAATCTAAAAGTAAACATAAAAAATAAGTTTTTAATATCTACTCTCATAGGTTCATGCTTCCTTCCAACAAAGTCGCATTTACATACGAGGAGGGAAAATGTGATAACTGGAGCCAAGAATTAACGTGAACCCACCGGGGATAAGCGTGCAGTCTGTTTCACTAGACACCAGTTGCGTATTACCTGAAATTCGGGCATTTGCTAATGAAATTCTAGTGTGTGCTATATGTTTCGTTATTTCCATAATTTATTCTAGTTGGATTTTTTTTCTTTAAATGTAATAATTCATAGCTGAGCTTTTGTATAATACAGTTGACCAGCACTGAATAAAAACAGACAATTTTGATAAATGTAATTTAGTTATAGAGTTTTTTTTTAATGTCAAATGTCTAGTAAAACAGATTTAATACTGAAAAAACACGAGCTGTACATTTAAGTTTACAAATAAAATAGAAATCTTTGAAGAATTCTGCACCAACTAATGCTGCTAATAATTGGTTTTGTACGGCTCCCTAAATACAAGTAGAAATGAAATATAATTATGATTCATGAAATCACATTAATGTTTTCTAAAAAAATTATAATTTTGTATTTTTTTAAAACATTTTTTACAAGCATTTCCATAAATCTGCAAGGGAAAGAATCACAAATCTGGCTTAATGCAACCTAAAATTACAAAAAAAACTGAGTTTTTTGTCCACAGCATATGTTTTCATAACCAGTACTGTATATTATGGTCATAACCAGTATTTTATTATGTTAAAGCATTCAAGGAAAAAAAAGAGGTGACGCACTATAGAAATTATCTTTTTTTATACCCACACAATTTTTATTAAAGAATATACCCTAATCTAATAAAAAACACACCTAGCTGGCTCATCAGACTTGTATTCACTGAACCCCCCTCCCCTCCCCCCAAAATAATAATCTAAAATTTAACAACCGATTTCAGTAAAAAGTCACATAATATTTCACCTTTTACCTACTCTATTGCGTTCTCATCAAATAACAGTAAAACCGCAAATGTTTTTTAAGGGAACTTTTATACCATCTTGAAGCACGCTCGATTAAAATTACATTCTCTACTAAGAGGAACAACTTATTCAGCTAGCCTTTGGATGGATCGTGTTTGAAGTAAGATATTGGCCCCATCAATCTTAACGCTGCCGGGATGGACTCCCTCTTGATGGCATTTTGCAGAAATGAAACCTAAAATCCTCCATTAATATTTCAATTTTCCTTTTTTTTATTTTATTTTTCTTGTGTATTTATGTTTATTTTCCTTTATTATTACTTTTACAACGTTTATTTTATTATTATTATTGCTAGGTATTATTAACAATTATGGAAAGTATTGCATTGCACTACTCCTGCATACCTTCTGGAATAAAACTTTATTATTATTATTATAAGTGCAATTTTGTTGCAGTACTTAAATAACAAACATATTTAATTAAAGCCCACTCCGTTGTAGTTGAAATTTTTAAACAAAGCTGCTAGTTTTAATGCTGCTGTGACAAAAATGACGCATACGCGTGCATGTGGTCCGTAATTTCACCATTTCTATGTAAATTCATTGCATTTTCGCCCTGCAAAAAATTCTTTAAATTTTTGCACTTTTCGAGGTTTATTTTGCATGTTCTCTGAACCGAAAATTTAGTCGCAAACATATAAAAAAAACTTTTTTTTTTTCAGTACGCCGTGTGGAGTTTAACTTTTGGGGAATACTAAAAATGACCACATGCAAAGTTTCACAAAGGAAAGCTCTCAGGTATGTACATTTTTGGTGGTGGACTTTTTCATTTAAAATCCTTTTCAATAAGCTTAAACTCCACAAAATGAATGTTTGGTTACATGAACATAAATAATACATTCATTGACTACAAGATACCAAACGCGCCATAGTTAAAGGAAACCTATTGTTTTTTTTCTGTGTATTTTCTATTTTGGATAGATTGATTAATTATTATCACAATGAAACAAAAAGCTTCAAAAGTTGGTTTTGATTTAATAAGATGAAAAAAAGTATGACAATTTTTTTATTTATGCAGAAAATAATGATTCGCAATTACATTTCTAAAAGTTTCGAACCATACCTGTATAGCCAGTTGTATATGTATCAAATATATCAATCTGAGATATATCACCCAGATTTGAAAACGCTCGTGTATTGATTTGAATGTTTATTTTAATATATTTTTGCGCTACTTCTCAACTCAAATTCAAACACTTATACACGACTACGCCACATGTATATTTATAACAATATAATATACAATGTAATAATGAGCATTTTAATGACACTGGCAGACAAAAAAAAATTATATATAAGCTTACAAAAGTGGTGGTTTCGCCAACTTCTATGAAGTTATTCTTAGATTCTTCGGAATAAACACGATATAATATTGCGATTGAAAAACCCAATAAAATCATAAAAAAACATTTGAGTTCATTTTTAAAACATTTTTACTAATTAATTACAGCCTTAAACGAAAAGTATTATAGGGTTAATCGGATAAAGATCGACGTTATCAAAATTCTATATTTTTAAATAAGATTTTTTTTTGAAAAATAAAAATAAAATTATCTCTGTCTGCACAAAATATTCGCATTAATTTACATAATATTTGTAACTTTAGTTATTTGAAACGATCACATTTGAAGAATAATCTTTTCTTCCCTACTAAAGTACCCGTCCATAACGTATTTTAATATAGATGATTTCATAGTTCAAATGGGTGAATTAAAGCAACTATTTTTCCGATAATTCCGATTTTTTACGGGTAACCGGTATAAGATATTTTTTAAATTAACAAACAAATTGCTGATGTTCTTTTAAACTAATAAAGAACTATATATTTTTTAAAAATGTGATTTTTGGTTTATTTTTCGTGAAGTAAAAGTTACTTTAAATGACATGCTTATTTTATAAACAAACAAATTAACACGTGTAAAATATATACGTGCGCCGTGCGGGATTTTTTTTTCTTATCAATCAATGCGTTTCGCGTAACCATAGAAATAATTCTGAAATCCATATTTTGAATGCTCTTTTCGTCAAAAGGTATGTAAGCTATAATATTGGAAGTGAAACACTTCAACTGATTTTCGATTAAATTAAGTACTTCACTCTGAAATCTTTCGAGCTTTTAATGTGTCTATGTTTAGAAAGCAGCTTAATTCAAGCTTTGGGCCTAGTGCTCTAAAAGCTCGCTCTACCATGTTCATATCTGAGTTGCGTTTTGGTTCGTTCAACCCTCTGATTACGTAACATATCAAAGAAATATTTCTCATGGAAAGATTTTTGTTTGGGAATGTAATGATTTCATTTTCGAATCGGTGGTATTCCGTTAATTGCTTTCAAAGCCACCCAACGATATTTTGTCAACGGAAGTCAACTTTTTCAGAACTTTTGAGTCAGTGTAAATTTAAAAAATTAAAACATAAACGTTTTTTTTCAAATCCGGCCGATTTGTATTTTTTTGAGACAGCACTAGACAAGTTTTCTACGGTCCGAATCGATTGCGACTATAATATATCATAAAAAAGAGACTGTGGGTAGGAAACAGTAGTGAATGGAAAGAATTTTCCTTTCTATATTCCTTAAGATAGCTCTATAGCTTTTATCGTTTAAACCTAACTCAGCAGCATACATAAACTGGTAATATCCACATATGGGTAAAATAAGATATCATTTATGTTTGTACCTTACGGCTCGAATGTTTTTGTGAATACAGATTCCTGATCCAGTAGCTCCACGGCTACCCTAATCGGGGTTCGCTGAAACGCTGAGAGAAGTGAGGAGAGTAAGAAAATGGGGAAGAGGAAGATTGCGAAGTACTTGACCATTCAGAACTGTTCAATAAACACGACTAAAACCATTTCAAGCAATCCCAGAATCTATCCCCTCCCAACTGATAGTATCAGATTTAAGGCATTTGCGTAAACCATTACGCTAAGTAGACCATCAAATACTGTACATCCTAACGTCTATTTCGAGGTTTTGGACTTGATTTATTAAACCCTCAAATCGAGTGTTTATACATTACGAAACCACCGTGTTTACGAATACCAAAAAAAATTGGAAAATGCATTCCCTGAAATACTCAAAATTTTAGCTACCATGCACTTTCCCCCATAAATATTTAACAATTAGGGGAAACATCTAACACATAACCTGTTTTTGGTTATAATTTAAATGTTTTTCTATTGTTTTCTCATTGCTCTGTTATTTTATTTTATATTTTGTTATCCTTTGGTATGTTTATATAACTTTTGTACCCTAATGATGCTTAGGCTAAGCGAAACCGGTCGGTCATAATAAAAATAATATCCGTGGACTTATACAAAGTTATTTTTTAATTTCTAAAAATTATTATTATAAAAATTATAAATCTAAAGCTATTACTAAACATCCCTCATCTTGAATTTTTCTCCATTTATTTGTAATTTTTGTACACAATACGCAACATCGTTGTAAAAAATCAGTTAGCGTATTCAAAGTGAACTTCTAAAATATTGATTTATTTCGTATTTAGAACACCCTATTGACAATTTTCATCATTATACGAAAATATATACGTGAATTTATTACTTCAAAGTAAGTATGTATAAATCATCGAAGCCAAATAACGAAAGCATAAACACCGCAGCCCGAGCTCGCTGTCCTAAAGTTGCAATAAAATAAAATCCAGTTCAGTGACTGCAAGCATAAGTACGCAGTAAATACCCCGGGGCGAATTTCTGTCAGTCGCAGTGCACTACTGCACGCCGCTGTACGAACTACGCCACTGTGACCACGTTTGTGACGTAACTCCCCCATAGTGGTGAATTTATAACAATGGTTGACCATACAGACGAAAATTCTCTCATCCCGAATTCGCGTTTTATTGATAGAATTATAAAATATTAGAATCGAGTTGTTTGTTCAGGTCTCTGAAATTTTTACACCCGATAAATAAAAATGAACATTTAAATAAACGTAAATGGCTAATTTCGTTTTGAAAGCCGATAAATCGTAGGGTGAATTTAATAAATCGCCTTATAAATACCTATTTATTAATGCAAATGACATGATAACTTCGTATAAGACCACAGATTTTTTTTTTTATGATCGACTGGTTTCGCTTAGCCTAAGCATCATCAGGGTATAAAATTAAGCTTAACAAATAATACATAGTGTGCGGTTATATATACATACAGAGGGAGAACACAAAGTAATATAAAATGAGGGAACAATAAGAAAACAATAGAATAACATTTAAATTATAACAAAGGAACGAAGAGAAAAAGACAGATAGTATGAAATGAAAGAGGCAAAACGTGAAGGTGATTAAAGAATAACGAGAAGTTTTATGAGTGTACGAAAAAAATACCTAATATTGGGCTACTGGAGAAATTTAATTGATTTATAAGACGACGCATACTAATTTTAATGAATTTCTTTATTTCTAGTGCTTCCAAATTATTAAATCTGTTTCTATGAACATTTTTATGGAGAATATGAGTACCGGTGCTTTTATTGAAAGTATAATATTTTCAATAAGATGTGGTCTAAGTTCTAAGTTATGTTCATTGAATATGTTAAACCACAAAATGATTGCTGTCTACGAACATATAAAAAAGCAGTTTTTTTTCATATAGAAAATTAATAATTTGTAACTATTAGAGAAATGAGGGGCTTAGAAGCAAAGGCAGCAATCTCCAAATACGTTTCTGTAGCATTGTCAACTTTTGTATGATTATTATAAAGAAATGGAGAATGAAGTGTACAAAAATGTAAGTGCACATTAAACTAGGAACAATTTGAAACAATTATCTTTAAATTTATCAACATATTCACAAAAGAAAAGTGCATTAAACGTTAAATCAACTTTCCAAGAAATAATTTAAGACAAAAGAGATTGTTGCCTTTGCTTCTAAGCCCCTCCAATGTAGTTTGATGCGTAAAAGTGGTGATAGAGGAAGTTTTAAATGTTTTTCACAGTATAACTTAATTAATTTTTTTCAGTATTTATAATGTTGTAGCCTTAGCGCTAACATGTCTATTACTGAATTAATCTTACGCATTGTAAGATATACTTGCTTAGAATCTAAAGCGTTTAATGACCTCAGGATAATGTTTTGTAATAATATATCTTTCGGTTCATCTCGAGCCACAGAAATATTTAATAATTATTTTTAAGGCACTAAAAGAGCTGGCGCCATTATACTGGGCTTGATCTCCACGCAAGGAAACTTCCATCCAAGTCGACTAAAGCTGATGTGTTTAACAAACTGGCTGGGTCCTTCTTATAATTGCTTATTGGACATTTACCGCATTGGGTACATATTTTGTCGATTATCTCTCATTTATTCTGGCATTATAGACTTGAAAAAAAATACTAAAATTTTATTACGATATAAAGCTTTTCTCAGAATCTAATTAAAACAGATCTAAGCAAACTCATTCAATAAACACATATCTAGTTTGGCTATTAAAAAAACAACCAAAACGTGAGAGATAAACAGAAAGTGGAATGGGATAGCAAAAAGTGCTATAACCCAGTAGAAATGTGGATCCATCGGAGAACTTTGCTTGTAAACATTGTGGCTTTATGGTAAACCATAAGAGAAGAAGAATAAAAATCGACAAGTTGTGTCTGCTTCAAATACCTTGAGTTCTCTAAACAATTCTAAGGACCGTCTTCATCCCACCTTTGTGAATCGTTTTTTTTTTATAACCTTTGCCATATTTTTTACTACACCAGACTGAAGAAACTCATAGGGAAAAGGAGTGACATTTTGCAAACAATTTTAGGTGTATCTATATAAAAGATAAAGCAAACAGCACATTCACGCGGGATCACCACCTTTGTCACAGAACTTATGCATTTAAAACTATCAATTAATATTAAAAAGTAAATGTTAAAGCACTGTATAACAAAACTTCAAGACAATTACTGCTTTATAGTAAGTTCAAGATTCATTTTTACTTACCATGTATTTCAAAGTTAAGGGTCTTAATTTTATATAAATGGTGGGTATTGATTTTTGAAGTTAGCGTATAACAATAAATTCTACAGAAACGTTTATTTAAATGTTTTGTTAACAGCAATTTTTGAACATAAACCTCCTTTTATTACTCTTTTCCAACTGGAATTAACAAAATTACGCATTTGGGAGCTAAAAAAGTTTGTTAACATAATATTACTTTTTAAGCTTTTTGTGTTGACTTTTTTAATACTTGACAAAACCGGAGTTGTTTGGAAGATCTGCATTAAACTTTTTTTGCTCTACAATCTCGAATATTCATTCATGAAAATTAGTGCCGCTGTGTTTTATTATTATATTTGGTTTCATTTGTTTTTAACGAGAAAACGTTTTGTTCGTATTCATTGTAAATACTAAATCGAAGATTTAGAGCATTTATGAGACGAAATTGAAAGCGGTTCATCAATTTATTTTTGGAATCAGATGTATTTCAAAGACAAACCGAACATAGAAACCTGCGTTTTTTATACACGTCACGAATTTGGTGGAATAGCTGATATTTTTTCTGACGAGTTTTTTCCTCTGAAATATTTAATTGTTGTATTCCAGAATAAACGATTCTCTTGAATTTGAATCCAATATACTTCACTTAAAACTTTTTTTTCAAGGAACTGTTTTCCTTTTTCCAAGGACAAGGATAATAATAATAATATTTGGATAACTTGTGTAGCTCTGTTTTTGTGAAAAATCACCCTAAAAGCGCTTTGAGAATTTCGTTATTTATTGTAAATCTATCAGTTATTATTTCAAAATTCAGTCAACGCACATTACGTCAAAATTACATTAACTTAAGGGTAGGTAGATTATATTTTAGGTTGATGTAATTTCACTTTTCAAATTTTGATTTTGTATGGTAGTGTCACTTTCATTCTTTATTTGCGTATCGTGAAATCGAAATCCAAAATGTATTTTAAAAGAAAAACATTGTTTTTTGGCATAATAAAATATGATTGCATTTGAGATATCGTTTTCAATTGTGGGTTTGTTTCGGTTGACAATAAAAGGCTACAATCCCCATTAGGGCCCTCCCCTCAAAACAGGACAGGGTGATAAAACGTGATACCTCAATCTAGGTGCCTTCACCCCCGAGATATGAGGCGAGAAAACGCGATAAGGCGTCGACGCCTAAGGCTCTGTTGGGTCTCAAAGGAGGTTCTGAAAAAAACAGTCTTTGAAATTTAAGTATTTCGACTGCTTGCAAGATTTTTCGAGGGGTGAAATCTTTTATAGCATTAACAATTACTTGCATTGTATATGAAAAGGTTAAACAGAATGATGAGTGCTTTAAAGAATCGCGTTTTGTGTAAGGGTAAGAGTTCCCATCAATAAGTGGTTTTATTTGTAATAATTATTGTTAAAGAAACAACACTTAAATGAGTTCTTCCAAATATGTATTTAAGACTAATTAAAACCTTGAACCAAGCTTTTAATGATATGCATAACTACATTAGCTTAAAAAAATAATCATTCCCAAATTTATCCTTTTTTAATAACACAGATCATATAAAATTAAGCTTAATTTTTTTTTGTACGTTCTATAGTAAAGTTGTTGTGATGGATATTTTAAAGGTTAGGTTTTTTTTCAAAGCTGTGCTTGGATTTTGAAAAATGCTGGAAAAATAAGCGGATTATTTCATCGCGGAATAAGGAATCAAAAAATATTTTCGGATATCAAAATACCAACCAAAATCGCTTTGGTCGGAAAAATTGCCAGAATCAACAAAGTATCACTACACACCGATACTTGATATATTTACATTTCGTGCGAATAAAAATATCAAGCAAATGAAAACAAAGTTGAATTATGTAAAGTTGGTTAAAAAAAACTTTTAACCTACTAATCAATGAGACGAATTTTAATAATGATGACATAGGCCCCAAGGGAAAAATTTCCCCCGAGACCTTCAGTGTAGACTTAATATATGAAAAAAAAATTTATGTACATTTATTTGGATTTTTAAGGCTTCAGCGTTGAAAAAAACGAGAAATAACATCAAAGAGAAAACGCAAAAGCAAAACTAATTCAGATTCGCCCCCGACATTAAAAATAAGAGCAAAGACGCAAAACTTCTCTGATTTGAAAAAGCTGACGGAGAAGAAAGAAATCGAATTGAAAAAGGCCCGACGCTTATTTTTTGTTTTTGCTCAAAAGGCCACTCCTGTGGCGACAGATATTCGCACCGAGGTCAAGCGGACCCACAAGTAAAATAAACTGAAATTCAATTATTTTTTTACTGGTATTTTTCAGCATACAAATAATCAACGTAAACACAAGTGTTATAACTGTTTTAATACGTAAGTACGAACTTGAAACATACCTACATTAATTTTAAAAATAGAATATGGAGGATGTTAACATCATAGTTTGATATCGTGGTAAGGAAGTTGGGATATAAATAAAAATATAATATAGGTTTTACAAAAACGTACTGCGCACTGACCCAACGGTGAGTTTACTTACTTATTTTTCCTAAAAACAATGACAAAAAAAAGCATTGCGAAATTAATTAATCAAATAACACGATCATAGGAAAAGACAGAGTAAATAAAAAGATACCGAGAATCCAACTCGGGACGTCTTCTAGATCTGGGAGTACAGTTGAATAGAATGTTAAAGGTTCAGATAGAACTTTGTTTACGATTATAATGATAGATGTCAATATTGAAAGAATGAAAAGTGAAATAAGAATATTAATGGTTTTAAAGTATTATATTTTTGATTGATTTGACTGACAGTGAATAAAGAGATTTAGGTAGTTCTGTTGGTAGAACGGTACTTCCGGATAGAGTAGAGGTTCCGAGCTCACGTTTTTTTCACAACCTAATCCTTTTTTCTGGTGCCTTTGTCTGTTTACATATATTTTTAATATTGTTTATTATTTTTCAATTATTAATTTCACAATAATGATTAAAATTAATAAGTTAATTTTAATTGTAAAATAATTAGATTATTTCATTAATTATAATACAAACGCTTACCCTTATAAATTTGAATATACCCTTTTTTCCTTTTTTTATTACGATGCTCTGAATTAATTTACAATGTATTTATAAAACACATCAAGAATATAAAATCCTTGTGTACACCGTAGTATCGTAGCATCGAGTTCACACCATTGCTTACTTGCTGAGTGTTAACTCATGTGGGTTACGAATTAAATAATGAAATGTTAACGGTTATTAGGCAAAAGCCAATTTCGCAATAACAGTGCTTCTCAATGTTCATTCACAATAATTATAGACATTTTTTTTTATTTCTTAATAGTGACAGAGACGGTATTGCTCAACTATCTTCTAATGTATTATATATTTTATTTTATTATTAATTCTAAAAAACAAACATTTGTACAAAAAAAACCACCATTAATTTATTCCGTGTTGTATTATCTAGTAAGAAAATGTCACCATTAATTTCTTCCGTGTTGTATTAACTAGTGAAATTTCCGCTGTATACAAATATTTATTTGCAAAGAGAAAGAAAAACATGATAAATTAAAAAATAAATAAAAACACGTTAAACGATATCAGTCAATAGCCAAGGGGATAGTTTGACACTCGATTGGTAGTTAGATCGAGTTTGAATCCCCTAGCAGGTACCGAGCTGTCCATTTTTAAGTAGAAAGGTGAAAAGTCGAAAGGTTTCCACAAATCAAGTTTTATAGCTTTACTCACAAAAAATAAATTTACTATGTGTGTATTATTTTATTTTTTTCCCACATTCAATTGGTTGGTTAAAATAGTCGGCTCTGTAAAATGTTCGCCAACAGAATGGGATACATTTATTCAATCATTTTGAAAACAAAAGCGTGATTTTACATAACTCAATCCCACGTCGAAAACAATTTCATTTTTCCAAGAATTCCGCCTACATTTTCCACCTACATAATGTACGTACATACATCCCAATACATTATATATACTAGTTGACACAAAAAGTTACATTTTCCATTCCAACCCATGATGTTACATATAGTGTGTTCCAAAACAGCGTACTCTTTCTTCCAACAGAATCTTCTTATATAATATGAATACAGGCAAAAACGTCCCCATTACATTCATGTAGGTACAGAAGGCAGATAATATTGCGTTTCCTTAAATAGTTTACTCCTTTTGGGCGCTAGAATATGGGAAGATACTTCCTGCTTGAATATACAGGGCGTTCCAAAATCGTATTATAATTAATTGATTTCTTTACCAGTACCTTTGAATAAATCAGTAGGTACCTAAAAATGATAAATTAATACTTGTTCATACTTATTTAACAACTGAAAAATATGGAACAAAAAACCGGTCGTGTAGTCTTATTTTTCAACAGACAATGGATAGTTCAAAGTTCAATACCTCGATGGTAAAAATGTTGCCAGCCGAAAACAGAATATAGAACTCGTTGACTTTTTCCCGTTTTAGAAAACAGATTTTTTGATTTGTTAAAATTATTTGGATTGTACATGGAAATGTCATTTATTTATTTATATACTTACGAACTATTATTCAATTACAAAAAAAAAAACAAAACACAAAATAGGCAAAATAGAGCAACAGAGAAATAACAGCACATACATAATACTTCAATGAAGCAATGATAAAAATAGGTCAAAAATATACATTAGAAGAACATTCATTCATTATCATATAGATTTCCCGAATGGACATGAGAATGTATTCCTGATTACAAAGTTTATGCAAATTTGCCGTATTAGCTTGCCGATATACGAGTAAAATCATAGAAAAAAAATTGAAACCACGAACGCATGTCCTGCATCCGTAGATGATTAATTTTGTTTGGATGACAATGGTGTTATCTGCTCAATCATGAAGTTAGGATAAATAAGATTTATTTTCTAATTTAAAGCTTAACGCTGGTTTTCAAAAGAACGAATGAAATAATGACTTTGTACAATACCACAGATTTTATTTTTATTTCAATAACTGACCGGTTTCGCTTGACCTACTCTGTTTTGCTTTTTTTTATATTATCTCTTTCTCTGTTTTTCTTTTGTTTTTTTACTGTTCTATTTTTTATCTTATTTTATGTTGTGTTCTCGCTCTGTATGTATGAGTATATATAACCACACCCCATGTATTTTTTGTTTACTTTAATTTTGTACCCTTGGGCTAAGCGAAACCGGTCGATCATAAAAATTAAAATTAAATATGTGATCTTATTTAAAGTTTTATTTCATTTTCATTAAATATTTCAAACCGAAATGTGATTGCTTTCAACGAAAATATAAATTAAAATTTTTTTTTTTTTTGTAAGCCCGCTTCCAAAATATGTAATTTCGAAAAAAAATTCGGGATGAAAGAGTTATTTACAAAATTATGTTTTAAATACCAGGTGGCTTTTCAGACTATATTCCAATAAATACACGGAAAAATAAGAAGGATTGTAAAAATATTACTATAAAATGCGGTAATGTATATTTCTACCAAGAAGCAAGATACAGTGTGTACCAAGCCGGAAATCCCTTTCCCACCACTGGAACGTACGTACATAATATTGCGTCGCTTTATTCGTATTGGTTGTCCCCAAAAAAGCGCTCCCCATTCCACAACACAAATAAAACGGATTCTTATAACGGAAAATTCAAACAATTCTATTTGTTTTTGTCTCCTTTGTACCAATGAGCACATTCCCAACACTCACACGTTTCTGAACATCATATTGCGGATACTTTTTCTCCTTCCAACCGAACCACATTCGTCGGGCTTTTCGTTTGGGATGTGAACGGCCGAGGCGTGCTCTTTTTTGATAAGTTGTTTATTTTTAATAATCTCACGGATAAACGCGCAACGTCTAATTTATATGGGCAGGCATGTCTCCCAAGATCCTGAACAATCTGTATACATGATATTATTGCATCCTGAATATAAGTTAAATAATATGTTTTTCCTCGATTTCATCGAAAAGTTGAAGTCAGTGAGCAGAGCATCTCAAAAGTTGAAGTCGGTGAGCAAAGCATCACAAAAGTCGAAATAATTAACCAATTAATATAATATTTGAAAAACGAATTTACCCGAGTTTAAACCACTCTCATCCCCATACTCGTACACATAAACATCGTTTCTTGTTTTATTTTTTACCATTAGAAGATATTTCAAATCTAACTAGCTAAGGTTGGAAGTTAAGGGTCAGCACCCAATAATACACACTATTTCCACTACAAGCAATACTACAAATTATTTGTCTGTAAATTCTATACGGGTAGAATGTAAATGGTAGGTTTCCAGTGAACGTTAAAAATATTATTTTAAAAAATATCTTTTTATACATAAAATGCTAGTAAATTGCGTTAGATGTTCAAACATGCCTTCGCTGGTTTTTGAAATGCACCTCTTACTGACATTTAAGTATGTTTTTCATAATATTTAAAAGATTATAGATCAAAAATTTTATTCACTAGAAACCTTAGACATTTTTCTAACTGCCCATGTAAAATTTACAAATAAATCATGTACAGTATTGCTTGTATTAGAATGCCACAAAATGACGTTTGTTGTCATTTTTGAGTCTTAAATTTCCAACTAAAAATATTCTACGTTCAAGAAAAAATTCAAAAAAATCTGTATATATTTCGTAACGACAGAGCCCACCGCCTGATTTTTTTTTTGTATAACCCATGACAGATTTTCAACTTTGAAAGAATTTCTTAAATATCGATGGAGAGCTTTTTTTGTTGTTTACTTTTTACTTTCTTTTAGAGTCATGAATGACAATCTTTTCACCATAAAAGTCTTATCCGATGCTTTTTCTTTTTTAAGCATGGCAGTAAAAAGATTTTGTCCAAATAAAGGTTAAAAAAATCATCAAACTTTTCGTAAGTCGAGAATATTGAATTATTAGGAGCACCTTTTTCCAGTACGCAAATCCTAAATGTATTATTACAGTCGTAACTCCTTTATTGCTTTTCCTACTCGCTCTAAATTGATATTTTTACATTTTTCATGATATTTTCAGTGGCAATAAAATGACCCTCATAAAATACTGTTTTAGTGTACGTAAAGTGAGCATTTGAACACCGCATCCATTCTAAATGTGAATATTAAAAATGCAATTATATATATCTATCAAATATAATTATAAAATATAATAATATGCTTTTGATAAAAATATAAACCAAAATATTGATGGCATAACGTAAAATTTTCCATTAAATTAAAGAAAGTATTTTGGTAATCGACTGATATTAATGCCTCTCTCGATAAAAATGAGTTGAATAAAAGTTTACCATTTTTTTATTTGCATGTAGTATCACCATTTTCCAAAAAGTTGGATTGTGAATTATATGACCAGTTTTATTTGATTTATCTGCAGCAATAATAAATCTATTCCATTCGTCAAAGAGCATGGCAAAACATTATTTCGATAGTGTTTTCATTGTGATAATACGTTTATTTAAAGTAATACTGTAGACCCTGACCTACGGCACTTTGATCTGAAAATGATTTAAAATATACATGTCAAGTCACTTTTTTTAAACGTTTCTTAGACGGTTAAGACGCGTAGAATTGATATTTTATAGTCTTTATTTTACGTTCATCTAAAAATTGCCATTTACAAAGCATTATAATAACGTGCGTCAGTTGAAAATTGGAAGAAAGAAACGAAAGTAGAATAGATTATATAAAAGGAAAGTGCCCTTGAGGTAATTTTCCCACAAAAACGGCGCTATAGAAGCAATCCAAAAATTATTATTATAAAAGAAAAGTCTGTTAGTAAAACATGAAGTTTTTAACTTGCAGTTTGTTAGAAAAACTTTTTCCGAAATCATAAATTTGACAATTAAGTGGATTGTATTCGTATTTCACCACGTGTAAATGAGAATAAAGGAAGGAGTGTGTATCAAGACATTTTTATAGCTTTCCAACCTCTCTGCAATCTCCAATGGTTGAAATACGCGTGATGGTAAACTAGATGGTTCGATTTTTTTTAAATAACATGTCTATTCACGTAACGTTTTTGATTCAACGTAACTCTATGATCTTTACGTTGTACTAATAAAAATATGCCACACGTCTTAACATACCTGATCCAGGAAAACATAACACGATCGTGTGAAATGAATTCTTGAGTAGGGCATGTCAGGAGTCGGAATAATAGAAAAGTATGAAGAATGCAATATAAAAGATGTAAGAATATTTTTTTTAAATTAATGTGAATAGATAGAGTTATATTTATTTTGAGCTTCTTTGTCTACAGCGTGTCAAATGGCATAAAGTTTCAATTAAATTTATAGTTTGTAAAAATTTCGTATTATTTTTTTTAAATCGTCCTTGTGCCAAAAGAAAATATCTTTGACGGCCTCCATGGTCGAGTGGTAAAACGCTAGACTACGAATCCAAAGGTTGCGGGTTCAAACCCGGCGTGCGCTAATAACTTTGTTTTATTAATATGTGTCATAACATATTTAATTCGTACAAAATAATGTATAGTATATTTGCGGCATGTTCCACAGTGGTAGATATTCTAAGTATCGCCCTGGTGAAAGACCATCATTCAGAATCGAACGTTGCTTGAAACGGCATTAGCCGTGTTTGGTGACCAGATCTGAATAGCCAGGTACTTCTCAACCTCCTTCTTGGGGACGCCATAGTCTCGCTGACTCTAGACGGTTGGGAGCAGTTGGGACTCTTGTGCGGTATTCACTATAAAAAATAATTCTTTGAGTACCAACCGTGAATAACGTGTGCAATATATTATGTACTATACGTGTGCAATATATTATGTATATATTTACATGGTTAGTTTTACTACTTATTCACAGTATTTTCAAAACCTTAACAAAAATTAGGTCATTCGCAAAGCAATGTAACAAATATAATAAAATTGTTATCCGACCCATTCTACTCCAGTAAACCGGCCAATTAGGATAGAACCAGACTTGTTCAACCGTAACCGGTAATTTAGTGGTTCAGTCACTTTATATTCCAACCAATTTATTATTTGAACAAAGAAAAACAAAGGAGCTTCCCAATCAGCTTACCGCAGAGGGTTGACTCCGGAACAAAAAATAAAGATTAAATATTCCCTACAATATATGGCTTCCTCGTACTATCTCCGTTGCTACTCGGCTAACATAAAATCGATAAAGCTATACGGAATTATCGATTTGGTACTTAAAACCTACTTACATAATATTATACAGGTAGGTATTTTAAAATGTACAGTCTAGGATCTTTGCTGAAATGGGGGCTAATGTATTCTGAAAATAGAGAAGGAAACATTATCAAAAACATAGCTTCACGCTTTGGCAATGTAAATTAAGTAAGACATTACATGATTTATCGCCTCTATTTATAAATATTTTAAATTTAATATGCAACCCTTTTTGATGCTATTTTTTTTTATCGATACTTTTGCTAGATATTAAGATTTATTGATTTAATAATATACTTAACCAAGTAGTTTAGATCAATTTGTTTGTTGTTCTAATAAAAACTTTGAAGCATGACTGAATAAAATTTCTCTCAGTGTACTGGCAAAATGTTGCTCAGAAAATAACGGTTGTGTAACTAATTCAAAATTCTTGTATTACTTTCTGGCGCGAAGGGGTTAACACGATTTTGTATTTTTCTAACATAAAAAGATTTCACATACACAATTGCGTTATAAGGAAACAATACATTGATAACAGGTCATGGCAAAAAAATGGCTGTAGTCGGTGTTGAATGCTAATATGTGTTGGTAAAAAAAATTCATCCATCAATTTTAAATGATTTTAGTTAATGAATAAATTTCATAAAAATGACAATAAACAAACGATTATTCAAATATGAATTTATTTTAATTTTCACATTTTTTCATGTTGTCCTAATGGGCTATTTTATATCAAATTAACGTAGAAAACGTACATTTTACAAGAATTAAAAAAAAATACATGTGAACAAATAATGTGAGGGTGGTAACAAAATCTTTGCAAAATTATTAAGAAATAAATGTATCACTAAAGCCTCAGCACTCAAAAATGGCGTTAAGCGTCACTTTGTAGCATTCTAATACAAGCAAAACTACAAATGATTTATTTGTCATTTTTTTCTAGAGAGTCAGAGAAATGGTTTCCAATGAATATATATTCTATACTAAAACCTTTTAAATTCAACTGAAAACATACAAAAAGTCAGTAAAAGGTCCAGTTTGGAAACCCAAGTAAGCAATTTTTAAGGGTTTATTTAAAATTCCAGTAAGCATTTCATAAAGAGTTGAAAATATTATTATTTAAAAATTGTTTTCATAGGAAACCTTAGACGTTTTTCTACCCATATAAAATGAACAGACTACATTTGTAGTACTGTTTGTATAAGGAAGCCAGAGAGTTTGTATTTGCTCACATTTGAGGGATTAAATAAATATTCGACTTCAAAAACGATATCTTTCAATACACAATGTTGTTGATATCTCTGATTTCGAATTACATTCACAATTTTTTTCTTCCAAAAATTTGCGAAGTTTAAAAAAAAGGCACGCCACAATACTGGTAAGAAGAAACCTGTAATTCGATTCGAAGTCAAAATAGAGAAGTTGAGTGAAAAATATTATGACTTTAAAAAAATATGTGCATGTAGATCGAAAAACACAGATTCTGAATATATATGTATATTTCCATATTATTATTCCCAGAATTAATAAACCCTTCTTGAAAATTAGTTAAAACGCCATAAAATAGAAACGCTTCATATTAGTCGAACGTCAAATGTACCGTTTTCGTACGATGCGATGCCGCGAAGTAAATGGCGGTGAACCATTTTTTACGTAAAATTTCATTTCTTGGAATGATTGTAAATTGCAGTAATGCTTGTATTTTTACACATTAGTACGATGCAATAGCAAGACGTATTATCTCCTGACATTTTATAAGGTTTTGTTAAATTAAAAGCGGTAAAATTGAAGAAAAAACACAAAATAACAAATATGCAACTGACAGCTGGATAACGACAATGTGCGATGTCAAATATAAGTACCGTGTGGTGCCCCTTCTGAAGGTACAAAACGCGTCACGCACCCACCCCGCTCCTTACCTCTGAGATATTGCCGTTTTGGCGGCGTGTACAAAATTCAAACTTTGAGAATTAATTTAACTATAAAAACTAACTTAAAAAAAAAAAAAAAAATACCTATATTTAAGTTTGAAGGTGGATATTGATAAAAAAATATTAAAAAAATGGACTCAACTTCCTTATTGAGCAAATGAATTTAGTTGAATTATATAAGAGTCACTTCTAGAACATGGAAGGTTTTTCAAACAAACTCAAACAAGTTCTTAGCGATTTCAATTTACTAGAAAATGTGTTCCATGTATATAACCTACTAAAGAAACCCTTGATGTAAACATCACTTTCACTTAAACTACCCCTTTGCCTTATATAAAGGGTCGGTGCCGCTTTGGGAAGGCACTTTGGGTGCGCTTGCCTTAGATCTAGGCAAGTTGAATGTACCACTTCTAAGGAATAAGTACCACGTGTGGGAAGCACATTGTTTGCACCTTGAGTTCGCGTTATGACAATATTTATGTGACTACAATGTTCTCACTGTGAAGTGAAAATATAACGCGAGCTTTCTCACGCTGCCATTTTGATGAGAAACAGATTTCAGCATATTAAGTACAAAATTAGAGCCTATTATTTTTCGATATAAAGGGATGTTCTATGAAAACCGTTCCGAAAATTCCAATTCACTTGCTCGAATGAAAATTGCACGGTTTCGTCTTACATTTTTTAAATGCACTTGCTTGACTCCTGGATTATGCTTACTGTGGTCTAAAAGTGAGAAATTATTTTCCCGTTGTTCCTTTTTCAACATATCGTCACTGGAAAAGCAAAAAGGCTGAGGCGCCATTTTGAAAAGTTTAAACCGGACCACTTCAATTTTTTATTTTTTTTTACAATTAAATTCATGAGTCTTCAGTGCCTGGTTGGATTTTGAAAAAAAAAGTTAACTCAATCCTCTCACTGAGTTACCTCAAGTGACGAAGACCTAAAAACGTTTCAAACGTGTGTCGCTTGAGTCAAGGCTTCTCCCAAAGGGGAAATATATTTCAAATGGCTGAAGTGCCACAAAGTCTTCAGAATCAAACGAGAGTCAGAGCATTTGATGCCGAAAAAACTGATTAAAACTGCATTTACACTCATTCTTGACTAACGTGTCGCTTTAGCCCCTTTGCCTTTCTTTTTTTATTTAAATCTACATACTTAACACAAAAACCATAGGTCGAATAAATTTTAACAGGTCCTTAGTCTATCAAGCTTTTTCTAAAATTACCTTTTAAGTTCAACGTTCTATCTCTTTTGAGTCTGAATTATTCTTATATGGGCGCCCATTTGAATAATAATAAATAATTCAATCACATTTATTTTTATCGTCTATTGACATAATGGTCATCAGCTAGCCGTCCACAAGAGAGTTCTAATACCAACTTTGCAATGTCCACATATGGGAAGGATGAAATAACCGAATACAGTGGTAGGATTGAGATCCCTAAGTGGAATGTATGGTAAAACCATGTACGGTTATTATCTAAGTAGACAAACGCTTAGGATTACCATTCGGGAGTCGTGGGTTCAATTCGTCTTCTAACTAAGTCCCCCATCATTGCACAAGCAACATATTTCGCTTATTATTATGGTATTAGGAGTTTTTAAATATTGTTAGGTTATTCGTAACTTGCGAATGTTTGTCTTTCTTTAAAAAATCTTAATGTGGAGATCAAAAATAAGAATTAACAAGCTTATTTAAGAGACGTTTAGTTAATTATTACAAGTTAAGTGGATATTCAGAGAAAGGAGTGTCAAGAGGGTATATGATGCTCGAGAGAATGAAGAAGAAGTTTGGAGCTCCATTGGAAGACGTTGAACGAACAAATTAATTCATCGGTGTAAAAAAATGTTGTTTTTTAATAAACGTGTGTACACGTAGTCATGGTTGTTTTAGTCTGTTCTATAAATTTAATGTTTTTATATTGCTTAAATTTTACCTTTGGATAGTGAAGATATTAATTTGTTTTCACTTTTTAAATTAATTAATTTTTTTTTTTAATTAGTGTTTATACTCTATGTTTAAATATATTAACATTTACACCACGTAGAAAAAAGAACTTGTTTTTATTACAACTCAAAATCTGCGTTGGCTGAAATAAATTGCCACCTGGCAGTAAACCTATATTTATACAATATAGTTTTGGAATGAAGTATGTGTTAAATAAATAAAAAGAAATTAGAAAATATTTATTAAATATATTATTTATATCTCCCTCTTATTAAAATGTCACACATTTTAACAAACATTATAATAATTTTTCACAAATGATATGCACCTATTGTGGAATGTTTAAAGATTATTTTCCGGTTGTGATCGCCGCATTGAGGAGTAAATTTAAATTTCATCATATTCGTTAATAATTGCTGCTTTAAAAAAACGATCTGAAGCCCAAATTCTTATAAGTTATATCTGGTTGATGGTATTGTGACGTAGGTCTTGTCTTTGCAGATTATTGGCGCTAACAAAACCTGTCAGAAGGACCAGGAACCGCCTAGAAAGGTTAGCGGCCGTGACGTCACAACCGTCTTTCGTACGAAAATATCGTTTTGGCGGCAATTTAATAACGCCTATTTCAAACCGTTTTAACGCAAAAAGTTTTTTTTTTCTTTTGTAATATTAAAAAAAGGGGAAAATATACCATAAAATTTAGGATTTTTAAGGAACACTTACTCAGAAAACTGAATACGTTGGAGTTTCTCTACAGTCGATGTTAATAAATTATTTAAATATCAGGACTAACTTATATTGGCTTATTGCAAAAGTGAAGAGAAAATATAATCAATTAACAAAGCTTTTATGGTTCACCTTATTATAAGCAACGTAGACAATATTCGTGAGCTGAATATTTAATATTTGACATTCAAAGTTTTGGCCGATAGTTTCAGACATTAAAACAATCGCTGAAAATATGTATACTTTACAAAGTTATTAAGGTGAAGTATTTAATATTAACAAAAGTCATTTAATCACCAATCTTTTGAAATTCTTTAATTTCTTTTTGTTATTTTATTACTGTATAAAAAATAATAATGCCTGATAAAAACACAAAGAAGCAATTGAGTTTTGCATAATTACATTTGTAATTGTAATTATACCATTGTATTTTAATGTAAATACCACACAAGAGTCCCAACTACCCGAAACAAGTGACACTACGGCATCTCTAACGTAAAGTAAAGTGTAAAAATGGGTGAAGGAGATGGGAAAAGAATTTTTTTTACGTACCGTACTATTCAGATCTCGTTAAAAAACACAGCTAAAACCATTTTAAGCAACGTTTCGTTTCTGAATGTCGGTCTTTTACCAGTGCAATACTGACTATAACTACCACTCTGAACATGCCACAAATAAATTGTACATTATTTACAGTAATCACATAAAAACTAAATAAGATTTATTTACGCACGCTTAGTTTCGAACCTGTGACCTCTGGTTGGGTAACGAATTCAAACGAATAAATAATGTTTTAGTCCTCTGACAGGAGCTTTAGGTACTTTAACACGACAATCATTCACTGTTACGTCAATGTGATGAATGTCAAAATTTATTTTTTTGAAACTGTTTCAAAGCCTTTTGGCATATTTTGCAAATGCCTCTGTAACACTGATCCGACATAATAATATCGATTTTCATACCATCAAACCAACCACCAAAACCATAATCAAATCACTGAGCTTGTTATATATTTGTTGACGAGTAATTTAACCCAACACTAGAACTCACCCCAAATGGTACACTAGTGGACGCTTCAAATATCAACAAACTCAAAGAGAAAATTATTTTACATAAAATTTTTGTTTTTTTATGTATCTAAAATCATTATTTTTTCCGTATAAATTAATATAATTTAAATCTTTTTCACGACAATGACGTTATTCGTAAAATGACAAGTTTAATTATAAACACTCATTTTTCTATGGCACCAGACAAGATCTTTATTAATTTTTTTCCAACTTGTGCGATATATTAAAATTCCGAGGAAGTATTTATTACCAAATGTATTATTAGTTGGAAATCTCCAGTTTAGTAATACAACATTAAAATTGTGTTCAATATTAATAAGAACGTTATTTTTTTAGTGAGATGTATCTAGAGATGTTTTAAGTAACTAAGTATGAATTTTCCAGAACTTTTCTATTTTTTTGGTGTAAGTACTATACAAGAGTCTCAATTTCTATCTACCAGTAAGACGATGGCATCCCTGATTCGGAAACATTGCGAGGCTGGCGGAGTTGGAAAGGGGGAAAAGGAGGAGAACAAACAGTAAGCTTGGGAAATATCTGACAGTTCAGATCTAATCACAGAACCCGACTAAAATCATGTCGAACAACTTATCGATTCTGAATGTTAGTATTTCACCAAGGCAATACTGAGAGTATCCATTACTCAAGGAAGTTTTTTCTTGAACATAAATGAGAAAAGAGAAGAGAAAGAAGAACATAGGATTACTTAGCAGATCATCATTTATATTTTTCTTCAAAACTAACTTTTCATAAATATTTCGTAAAATTTTATTTTTATATCATTAAATTGGTAGTTTCAAACCAGGGTGATACTGAGAGTATCTTCTCCTGATTGGGAACTTCAAACTGATTGGGAATAAAAAATAGATGCTCACCAAACTAACGGATATTTGTGATACTGTACGAAATGCAAAATAAAATATAACCCATCTTGTGTGTCTATTTTTTCTTTGTGGGCTAAATTTAAAAGGAAATAATTCGTTGGAGCGAACCTAAACCGCATCTTTAGACCCTTTTTTGTATATTGTTGAAATTTTTTCTTCATGATAGAACATTGTTAAATGAAACACAATTTATCTGTCCATACTGCTTAAAAGCTAACATGCCAATAAGTTATTTATACCATGATAAAGGTACGGTTGTGTCCGAATCTATTTTTCTGATAACGTCATAGAAGGGACTTACCCAAACATTTTAAAACATTTTTACTGTCCAAGTTTAAAGTAATACACATTTATTTAATTTGCCACAAAAATATTAAATCACTGAAGCAAATCCCTATGGTAACTAAGCAATTGGCACGTTTTGTGTATTTTGTATGATGGTTCATATAAACTTCAATCCTACAAACCCTTGCCAAAACTGTCATCAGGGTGGGTGGACAATAAATTTTGAAATTTATTCATTAAAATGCAATGCAGCAAAACGCGATTGCGAGTTATTTGACTGCATATATAAGCATAATTAAACCGATTGTACAGAGCACTAAATCTTAAACTTTAAAAGTACATATTCGATTAATATGGAAATTTATAGCTTCTGTTGAACTATACGGCAAAGTGGTTTATGGTATTGAATGGATTTTGCCAGAAAGAGGAAAAAACTTATCGTGGATTATAAAACAATATTTTGGTTAATGTTATAAAAAATAAAACATATTTTTTTAGATAGACATCGATAATAGTAACATCATAATAATTACAAGTACATATTTATGTAAAGATCAAATGTAATATTCCATCGAACCAAATACCATAATTCATTGTATTTTGCAACATTTCGTAACAGATTATAAATGTATTGTATAAGAGTTGCTTTTAAGGAAAACATGTTTTTTGTAACCATCTTCTTAATCTTATTATTTTACGTGTCTTTTTCTATCCATGTGTGCATTTGTGTTGTGGACAGAACTGTTATCTCAATTATAAATGAAGGGTAGGCGGAAAAAACAAGCGTAGTCAGGGGTCATTAATTTTGAGAAAAACATTTTTTTATTTGAAATCCGTTTTTAACATTTTTTTTAATCAAGTGAGTATATTTTTTCACATATTTTGAATATTCCATTATTTTCTATTAGACAGTAAAAAGTATAATTATAATTAAAACCGTAAAAAGTAAGATATTGACATTTCACGTTTATTCCGTATGAACCAAAACTTTATGTTTATTTCTCTTGTCGCTAAGTGAGTTTAATACAAAAATGTATATATTACGTACTAATGTAAACGACTTGTACGTACAAATTGACAAAAATCATGACTACGCATGTTTCTTTTGCCAGCCCTTCAAATATATAAAATATCGGAAAAAAAATTGAAATAAGAATAAAAATAGTTTTCATAAAGCTTATGATTGTTAAAAATGACACTCAATGATTTTGCAGGTTTAAATTGCACATTTATTATGAATAGTTGTGCCGGATAGAGTGGAAGTCACAATTTCAAATCTCGATTAAGTTGTGACTTTTTTTTTTCTGCATCTTTTTCTATTTTTAAATCCTTTTTTTTGTTTTTTTTAAATTTACATAATGAATATTCTTTGAATTATCAATAAATAAGAACTGTTTTATATTTTTACGGGTAAGGAGCGCACGCCAATAGATCGGTATTTGATCCCTAGAATTATTTTGGCAGGAAAGGCTTATGCATAAAAGTGGAAACTTTCTAATCTATGAACTGGTATGTCTATAGTATCTGGCAAGAGATTGTTTCGGGAGTCGGGTTAAGTTGACCCCCTTTCGACATTTGACGATCAAGGAATAAAAAAGCAAGACTCAAGAAGAGAAGGATGCGATTTATAAATAAGTTTTCGCAGTGCCTGCAGCCAGTGGACCTTTGTTATTTCAAGTCGAAAGAAGTAGGGAAGGAAATAAAGTAGTATGGAAAATGCTCTCTAAACAAACCTTTAACGAATCAATGCAACTTTTTGACTCTCACAAAGACGATACTGGAAAAGTGTACAACTCTGAATAAGATACTGATTTTCGCATTTGCTGAAGACGACCATACTAATAAACAATATAATTATTTTAGTGCCTTAGGTTTTATTATCTACAAATCATGATAAATTCAGTCAAATACCAATATAATTTGAGAACTTCATCTAAAATGTTGATATGGATGTATTTTTTAGATGACCGAACTGAGGAATAATATTTTACGAAAAACAAAACAAGAACAAAACACAAGCCTTGAAACTAAATATTAACGCTGTATGTATTTGAATATCTATAAAGCTATGTCGAAGAAACCTCAATATCAAAATAACCTTTGACTTTATCCTTTCTATATATAGAAGAAAATGTTATCAAGAGCCGAAACTGACACCCAGTTCATTGACCATTTTCAAATACATTTTCATAACCTTTGGACGCAACCCTCAATTTTGACACCACTAGGGTTTTGAAAGGAATATCATGCCGTCTAAATATGATTCGACCTTCTTAAAAAAAAAACAATTTATATATTTTATTTGAACTCTTCATCATTATATTTTTTTGTTACATCATTTTTTTGTATTAATGTACGGTTTTAGTCCTATGCTATTAATTAGTAAGTGTAGTAGTGTTAGTAATTGTGTGGGCTTAAGGCTGGTTTTGTGCAGCCTTAACTGGAGCAGTCCGCTTCAGGCGGCGAATTACCAAAGTGCTGATAGAACTTAATTACGGTGTTTTTTACGAGCCCAGCGCCTATAAATATATAATAATGCAAAATTAAAAAGCAATGTTATTCATGGGCGGTAATCAAGCCCGCAATATCCCGGACCAACGGCGTGGATTTTTGTTTCACGCCTCTCGTTTAATACTTGATACGAGTTAGTACCTATCCTCTGTTCTAAAACTTCACACGAGGTGTTAAAAACAGACAATTTTAAAGAAATAAGCAGTGCAAATGAGAAAGATATTGGTGCAAATTTTGTTCAACTGAAATAATGAATCAGCGCTATACGAATTGATTGTGCTTTCGCATTATTTCAGCAAAACCAGCCATTTTTTTCATATTTATTTTCACAACCTGAATGCTCACGAATTTAAAACTTATTTAAAGTGGTGTTAATATAAATTTCGCACACTGATGTAATTGTAAAGTAAGAATATAGAAACAATCTGACACACGTTGAAGTTTTTATTTCGTTATTATTTTTTTGAACAATAATATTTATCTCTTTTTTTTAACAAATCTTATGTTCCAATTACAAATATTTATTATAATATGCTAGTTTGAATTTTAAAAAAATGTGTGCTTTCATTCGGAAAACGCTAATTTTTTTACTACGGGGTAAGCGTGAGCCTGAGAAAACGGCATCTAATTTCCGACCACAAGGCTTGCATTTTGCCCACAAAATGGTATTTTTTCAAAAAAAATTCCTTTTGGAAATTTTTTTCATTTAACTATCTAACCTTCATTATTTTTTAATAAATTATAAAGGTTCATTTCATTCGTTCTTATAGAGCCTAAGAAAACGGCATCTAGTCTCCGACCCCAAGGCTTGCATTTTGCCCACAAATTGACACAATAAACAAATGTTTCTTTTTGGAGGATTTTTTTCATTTAATTAAAACGAAACTAGAAATAATTCACCATTTTTAACAAAATTCTAAAGATTTATTTTATTCGGTCTCATATAGCCTGAGAAAACGATATCTAATTTTCGACCACAGAGCTCGCATTTCGCTCGCAAAGTGGTATTTTTTTAACAAATGTTTCTTTCGGATTTTTTTTTTCATTGAATCGTCTTCAGTTCATCGTTCTTGACAGAACTTCAAAGCTTTACTTCATTTGATCCCATAGAGCTTTAGAAAACGGCTTCTTATTTCTGACCCCAAGTCTGGCATTTTGTTAACAAATGTTATTTATGGTAAATTTTTCATTGAATTTGATGCAGTTTATCATTTTTAGTGCAAACCAAAAGCTTAAATTCATTCGGTTCCATCAAAGCTTGGGAATAGAACTTTATTTCCGATTCACGTTTAAAAGACAGAAAAAAACAGTTTAAAAAAAATAGGTTGGTAATACAAAACTGGGAGTGAAGAATATTATACTAGGCAGGGTGTGCCGTTCTAGCCCGTTGCTTAAGTAATTACAAAATAATTTACTTAAAACTCACACAAAATTATTTTCGCTCGCATGTTTACTATTTAAGTGATAAAAATACAGCAAACATTCAATTTGAGTACACGACCTCCATGGCAGGTTAGGGAGCTCGATGGCTCAGAGCCAAGAAGTCGCAGGTCGTATCACGGTAAGAGCAAATACAATTATAAAAAATAAAGTGAAAACTTTGTTTCGACCACTAATTTAATTTTTAATATCATCATATTTGCACCGGTTTTTCTTTAGTCGAGATTTGTAGGGGTAAACTCTATATTAAAACAAACAAAAACACGTTGAATTAACGTATGTAACATATATACATAATACGCAAAGAGGGGGACAGAATATAAAATAAATAAATGAACCGTTAGATTGCATATTAATAAAGGTTGAGACAACATATGAAATGAAAGAGATAGAACTTCAAAGCAGCAATTTATTAAGGCGTAGTGGAAAGTTTGTGGATTTAACAAGGAATATAACTAATTCAGGAATACTGTAAATATCATTTCAACAGCTTTGTTTATTTCTTCATAACTATTCATTTCGGAGAATAAGGAATATAAATTCAGTGGTTAAAAGCAAAGTTATTGTTTCATTTCATACAGTTTTTAAAATTATCATTTTTAAACATACGTATTTTAATAAATTTAAGTATTCGTAACGTATTTATTACTCGCTCCGGTGTGCAAGAAAAACTCTTGATGGATTATGAATCGAGGTGATTCTTAAAAAGTCTACAACTATAATCAGTAACCAAATCTGAGTAGAAAGAGCTACTCTGCAACCTTTATCTCATATACTTCACCACGCAAGTTTCCTAAATGGAGAATGCAAAGGCACCACTGCCACTAAATGGTGGGTGCCATTTGGGCTCTTGTGAGATTTCACATAAAAATAATATCAGCGTGCTAGTTGGTTTGGAACATAAGCTTTTTCTTAAACATAGATCAATAAATTCGAGAAAAATACTACTAAAGTCGCTTCTTCTACCCTTTTAATGATGGCATGAAAAAAAAACTTTTAATGGGTTCATTCTTTTGATCGAAAAATAAATAAATTGTTACATTCACTAGGTAAAGGACCAGCCAAATTCACTTTTTGCACCACCAACCCGAACGATGAAGGTGACAAAACTCTTCAAGCCAACGAACTCGACAGCGGCCGCGGCGCTACAACAAGGGCGCACGCTCCGGTGGCTAGCGGAAGCATTAATCATCAGTGATACAATTAATAGCATTCTCGCTGGGAACTTTTCTCAGAAATTATTGTTCTTACAACATTATACAAATAAAATATTAAAGTTTTCAAAAATTTGCAAGAGTTCTCAGTTATTATAAAATTGTAAAGATATTTTCATTACAATAAAAATTATCGATAAAAATTTCATAATTTTTAATTTCGTCAAAACAAAACATTTATGTCAAAAGAGAAAGGTTTTTTTATTTAATATATGGTTTTAGATAAACAAGATTTAGCAAGGACAACGCGAAGAAAATGGGGTAGCATCTATCTTCTGGGTATACAAATGTGTACCTAGTTTGTCATCAAACTTAAGAGAGAAAAAGTTCTGCTTGGTATAAAATAAAATTTAAATTAAAAAATGCTTCGTTCATGTAAACAATTTAAAAGTTCGCTATTAATAAATATTTTCTTACAGAATAGCCCCTAAAAAGACGAAAAACGGCAATTTAATTTATTATTAAATTTCCATAAATTAGAGTTTTACCATTTTTTTTTAAATCTCCGAGAGATTTTAATGTGTTGTGTGTAATATTTACGAGTATGTTGAATTTTTATTGAATATTTCCTTATTTGCTATGACATTAGACTGAATGCTGTAAATGAGATCCCTGGGACGTATGTGCGGTAAAACCATGTGTGACCGTGTTAAAAATGTGGATATCCGGAAAGAATGCGAGGCTGATGTAAGAGTAATGAATAGGATAAAAAGGGATACTTAGACATGACAGTAGATGGAAGAAGAAGTTGGGGACACCCGAGGAAGACATGAAACGATCAAGTGAATCAAATACTGCAGTCGAGTAATGTGAAGAGTCCGAATAACAGAAGAGTATGCATGAATGTGAATGAAGCAAGAAGTGAATGGTGGTTCATCCTCTCTACCTCGCACCTGTGAGAAAACGGCGTGATTGCTAGTTAGTAGTTAGTTAGTTAGTCTTACTTGCCCTTGAAACGTTACGAATATCTGATGAAATTAGTGGACAAATAAAAATTACGAAATAAAAAAATAAAAGTAATCAAAAGAAAAGATATTAAGTACCCAAAAAATAAAAGGATTTATGCTCACATGTATTTAATCATTAAAAAAATATAAATAATAGTTTTTGGTATTGTTACCTGTAGGGTGTTTTTGACGAATTTATAAAAAATAAACAAATAAGCCTGAAAGCTTTTGTAGGACAAATTATTTTTTTTATAAATACGATATAAAAAACTTTACAGGTGTCGTCAAATATTGGTCATACTTCTTAAAAAATCAATAAGCATATTTGAAAAATCTTGTTTATCCTGTATTTATTATCCATTAATTTTGTGTTTAGGGGATTTCACAATATAACCTTACTAATCACCTCGAATACGTTTTTTTAAAAACCTTTGATCCCTATGATAAAACGTCAAAAAAATATTAAAACGTTGACATATTGATTTCATGCCTAGAAAAATTGAAAAAATATATATTTGGGAGTTTTCATTTTATCACAATATTATGCAAATAATGTGACCATAATATTATGTTATTTATGAATTTGATGTGTTTGTTTTATGTCTTTCCCTTCTGACTATCGCTTCGTTTTCACGCAAAAAGCCTTTGAATAAGGGTGCCAAGATTCGTACTTGGACATAAGCCAAATTCTATAGTATTATTTGTCATTTCTCGAAAAGCACTGATTCAAACAATTCATTTTTTTACAATGCCACAGGGCATTAAATCAATTTCATATATTTTTTCACCGATGGTTTGATGAGATTCCTACTAGTTTTCTATTTTTCGAGGTTAACATGTATTTGTTAAACAAACCGTTGCAGTTTGTTGTGAAAAAAAACTACCAGAATACGTTTTACAACAATAATAATAAAACGGTTTACAACAACATATTATTTCTATGGAAGCGTTATGATACAATAACATGAATAATTCATTTGCGGGTGACATTTAGAATTTCTCCTTTTCGCTTAATAAATATTTTCAACACTATTTAAAAAATATGAAGATTCTTACCACTTGAAATAATCATCAGCGTGATGACTCCAACCAAAACTGGGCACTTTTGTAAATACACTGAAATCCCGAAAGATCACATAACCTCAAAAGATGGCACTTTGAGATATCGCCTGTGAACAGTGAAAACACAACCTCAAAACGAGAATCCTTTCAAAAACGTGTGACTCGCCGTACGCCCGTTAAAAATCGATAATGGTCACACAGTCACTTATAGAGCACGCAAAAACTCGATATTTTATTTAAGATCTTATGGATAAACACTATGGGTAGAATCTGGTGATTTGTCGAGTATTTGCACTGCATTCGATCGAGACACGCGCGCGTACAGCCTCCGAGAACGAATGGACCCAGCGGTGAAGCCTTAAATGAGTTGGGGTGGCTTTGGCGCATGCTCAGTGCGGTCGGTCGCTAGGGGTGGGTGTGGTGAGATTTGGTGTGCGTATCTGAATTTTCATCTCTCATAGACGGTGAGACGCCTTCGTTTGGACCAGTGATGAAAGACATTACTTAGCCGGTCAAGTTCCGAGGGCTGGATGGAATAAATTATACTTCAGGACAGGGAGGCTTCGCTACTGATTCTTTGGTCGTATTGAATCAACGAATAATTTATGTTCAACCTAACTTACCAAACAATTAATTTGTTGGAAGAAAACTCCGCAAAAGTTATCAGTTGCAAAATTGGATTTGATTTGAGGTGTTTAAATTATCTTTACAATGTAGCAAAAAGGCTTTTTGACTTTATTTGAACGCTAATAACGGTTAAACGGTGAATTTTTGCGTCATGAAATTTTCTCAGTTAAATCACCGAAATTCTTTTTGTCTACATCCACTTACCTATTTAAAAAAATTGGAGTAACAGAGTTTTTAAGCTCGAAGCTATGGCAAAGTAAGAGAGAACTGAAAATTATTTATTGATTATTAATCGTTAGTCAGTGTTGCCCTAGTGCATAAAAACGTGTAATAGTTACAGCTGTTCGTACTACTATTTGTGTAAAAGTTTTAAAATATGGTTTTCTATTCAATCCTCTTTGCTTTCCTTTCCCTTATTCTGTTCGCCTCACAATACTTCCCAATATTGGATATTTCATTTTTTCACATTAGACAATTGAAACTGTTACATTGCATAAAAAACAAGAAATATTTAAAACGGCAATAAGTTTTTACAAATATGTGTGCTAAATGAGATTTGTTATCGAAAAAATATAATGTTTTCTTATTTGGCAAAAAAACGTACGATGAATTTCTATGCAGAGTTATTTCAGTAAATAGGCCTTTGTTTGTGTGTGACATTAATGGTGGGGAAATAAAAGAAATTGTGATATATGAAATGAAATAAAGTACTTGACAGATCGTGAATGCCACATTTTGGGAAAAGTTAAATTTATTGCATAGCTATTAGATAATATTTTGGAGTTGCCTCAGAAATGTACATGTATGATTTTTATTTAGACTTTTTTAGTACCTGAGTTGCTCTAGATTTATTACAACGAACACAACTTAACACCGGAATTAGATATTTTTATATTAGTTTTAGGATTTTTAATTATTCGATGAGAACTTATAACATTTATTTATAAATTAACGGACTAAAGTCCAATTGCCAAAAAGAGATATAAAACACGAAATGGAAAAAAGAGCAATAGAGAAGGAATAGCACATACATAGTAATAAATGAAGTTTATTTTTAAAGTGAATACCGCACAAGAATCCCAGCTGTCTAGAACTAGTGAGACTATAGCATTCTGAATTGAACGTAGTTATGCAAGATACGTCCAACCCCAAAAAGCTAAAACTGAGAAAAAGGCGTTTGAAAATATGACGATAAAAAAACATTAATAGGCGTAGTCGGCATTTGTAAAGAGAACAGTAATGATAATTATAATAAGTGGGTAATTTTGTGAGGGTAAGGGTAGTGGGGAGTTGAAAAAAGTGGTGAAAAGGAAGGTTGGAAAGCACCTGGGTATTAAGATCTGGTCACCAAACACGGCTAAAGCCACTTCAAGGAACTTTTCGACTCTGAATGGTAGTCTTTTACCAGGGCGATACTTAGAGTATCTTTCTCTCTGGAACGTGCCGCAAATATAATTCATATAATTTTAAACGATTCAAATGTGTTATGATACATATTATTTAAATAAAAATTATTTGCGCACACCTGGTTTGAACCCGCGGCTTCTGGATTCGTAGTCGAGGGTTTTACCACTCGACCATGTAGGTCTTCTTACCCAATGGTTACCTCGCTGTTTCCTAATATAACCAAGGTATTTTTAAGATGTGCCTACGTGTCCACATATAAAAGGCTTATGTTTTTTTTATGTTAGTGCTGCACAGAATAATAAAGAATTAATAACTATGTATCATTCATTAAAAAATTGCATTAAGGTAACGGTAACAGAACAATCCTTTTATCTTCATAAAAGCAATCCTAGCCACTCTACACCTACACTATCTCATATTGGCAGCTGTCATTTGGCTCGATAATCAACAAATATATCATAAGCCTACAACTACCTACAACTGTCAGTTGCTTTGCCTTTTACTCCGCAAAATAAAAAAAAATATTAACAATAAATAGTGAACCATACTAGTTCAAGTAAATTGAACGTAACAGTGATTTTCAGTGCACTAAATTAAATTATTTTATTTCGTCTACGAGTATTTTCAAACTATTTAAACGTCAAAATAATAATCTGAATTCTTATTAGAACTGCCATTAAATTAAGAACAGTTTGACTAAGACCCAATCACGAGTGTCTGCGATGAGCACATTGGACTACTATTGGTCAATTGTATTAACCGAAGACCAATCATAACCGCTTATGGTGAGCTCATGTTTATTTACTTCATTGTTCATAACCAAAGCAAACCATGCCACTGAAAATGACATTTCTCTTGTAATTGAACATTTCTAACTTGACAATTTTAAAGAACAAAGATTATACTCGTATACAATGAGCAAAATGATAACCCTCCAGTTAAAAAAAATGTTTTTACACACTCAAAACAACGGAGAAAAATATTCTATGTAAGCTAGATACAAAACTTAAGATTTTCACAGACCAATTAGAACCAATCTTAAATCAGTGGAATTTATATCATCACAAATTATTACACTGAATAACAAAATAGTTTCTCTGAACAGTAAAACTGCCAAACTTTGGAATAGGAAGTCACAGATTTTAAAAATGTCATAAAAGACATATTAAAAATAATCAACGCGAACAATTCGACAGAACGTCTAACAATGAAATTGAGGGAGTACCAACTTTAAGGAGAATCGACTTCATACTATAATAAAGTTTAAATACATATAAACATAGTTTTCGTATACAGTTATTACTTGTTTTCTCGTAATCTGCCTCACTAGGCAAGCCTGTGTTGAGGCAGTAATTTTTGCCGATTGTTTTGGTTACTTCAAATTAAATTAATCTATGGTTAATGTTATTTAAAAGTGTGAATTTGATATTAATATAGAAATAGTAACATAAAATTGTACAAATATGAATAAGTAATTATTTGTTCTGTGATTGGTTTATTCAATGATTTCGAATTAGGGTGAGTGCACCGGTAAATGCTCTGTCTTTGCTATTAATCCAAATTTTTATGTTATGTTTGAAATTATTTAATGTTAGACTTTGTTTTAATTTTTCTGGAAGAATATTGAAGATTCTTGTCGCAATGTACCTAAAACTCCGTTGACCAAATGTGGTAGAGATAACAGGATATTGGAGTAAATATTTGTTAGTGTTACGAGTAAATCGAGTGTGTGGTCTTTTTTCATAATATTTATGTTTGTTTGTAAAAAGATGGGTGAGAATCGATTTTACATATATTTGTCGAACGTCAAAGACTTTCATTATGTGGTAAATTGAGTTAGAACTTGCAATTAGGGGTAGCTTGAGGATAATTTTTGTAATTGTTTTTTGTGCTTTTATGACAGGGTCTATGGCAGATGAAGTTCCACCTCGATGCTTTGCTAACAGCTACCCGTCGTCACCGCACTTTTGACCTCGGCAGAATCGGCCTTCCGGGGGTAGCAAGTAGCAAGCCGTATTTACCTTCACGACCATCTCACCCCTTCTAACAAATTGCTAATGAAAAAAGCCAGGGAATTTAAGGCTGATAAAAGATATCAATACCTGTAGACGAAAAACTGCCAGTATATTTATGAGGAAAAGTGATGGTTCTCCCGTTGATCAAATGTATCATGACACATATTAATTAAATAAAAATTGTTAGCGCACGTCAGGTTTTAACCCGCGACCTCTGGATTCACAGTCGTGCGTCTTACCACTCGACCACGGAGATCGTCTTACCCAATGGTTACCTCATGGTTAAATAATCAATAATTACAATTCGTGGCTAATCTTCCAAGGTTATTTCGAGAATGCGCTTACGTGTCCATATTTAAAAGGCTTATGTGTTTTATGTTAGTGCTGTACAGAAAAATAGAGAATGTATAACTATAAATCATTCATTAAATTTTAACCCTGGTTTACGTCCCCAGTACAGTTTTTTCATCTTAATGAAAGCAATTTTGGCCATCTCGTTGCAAACCCTTGCTACTATCTTATCTTGGCGGCTATCATTTGCCTTGATAATCAACAAATTTCTCAAAGTCAGAGAATTGACTTTTAAAAATCAATTACCACCTCAGTACCTTTATTATCTATATTAATGTATATTTTCCTATCAGGTTTAGTCAATTAGAGGTGAGCAAGCTAACATAAATGTGTTTCATTAATTATAATCACCGTGTTTACATAATTACGTTTACTAGATGAGCTGTCATCAGGTGATCTATTTTATTTATATGACTTCCATAGATGTTATATATTAACATAATAATATGGAGCTGTAATTAAGTAGTTCTTAAACCAATTTAATTTTTCAAACAGATTTCCTCATCTTTTTCGGTATGTTTGGCTTAAAATTTTATTTTTTCACTAGTAGTTGTTACCCGTTAACTGGTAACTCAACTTTAAAAAAAATTGCTACTTTAATCCACCCATTTCAAATACAGAAAAAATGTATGCTTAAATACATTTTAGTTAAGTATTTCATAAAGTAGGTAGATTAAAATACATATTTCAAATTTGATCATTTCAATATCGACATCAGTTCCAAATTTGGAGAGTTCACACTCGTGTATACGTACCTACTCAAAATTATTTATAGTTAATCAAAATGCCAATAATTTCTTCCACACTTATAAATTTACCCGTATTATGGGACAAATGAAATGATTTGAATTCGTACTCAAAACATAAATCAGTGCAAAATGAATAAAAGTATTGAAAAGTGAAAATAAAAGTACAAAGAAACAATTTAATCAATTTCACAATGTGAGCAATTTGTTAAAAATTTCCTGCATTTTTCAGTAAGGTATTTAAAAAAATTGTCATTTTAAGATGAAATTAAAAAATATAACAGAAGAATGTGAAATAAGGAACAAATTAAGGTAAAATAGCAGCAATAATATCAGAATTTTATACGTGTTTCGTTTCACATTTTTATACAATATCAAAATTCAGACGGTGAAAAGAAATAAAAAACGAAAGAATAAAATAAAAATAGAATTGAAGAATAAAATATGCATAAAAAATGAACTCACAGATACGCAGTTTGACAATGTTTTTTTCAAACTTTTTTGGTTTCATACTACAAGAAAACATACTTTATACTGAATAAAAGATCACACGCTTTATCTAAGGTTTCTTCATATAATGTTGCCTTCCGTAAAAATTACATTAAAAAATTCAATGTCACCATTAAAAATTCATTTTTTAAAATTGATCTGGGTATTGTGATTGACATTCACTGAAAGTACAAGTATAAGGATCCTCTTCAAAAAGTAGTGGATTGAATTTGGATGGTTAAATGATTTTTTTTTGGATAACAATTATACCAATGGTTGTTATAACGCCTGTTTTGCTAAAAAGAGTTTCCATTTCAAGATAGATTTAAAAAAAATAGCTGTACATTTTCACAATCGTATTTAAAGATCAAATAAACAAGAGTTTACATAATAGAGTACAATACAATGTGGTGAAATGCTTTCAATGGAGAACAAAAAGCATTTCAGTGAAAGTCTCGATGTAAATAACCACTATGAAAGAGCTCCATCGTTCCAGCGAGGTGTCGAGCTTGCGTGAGCTTTGTGAAGCTTCGTCTGTCCTACTCACAGAGGCATTTGTTGGCAATGGGTGAACCGTGAACCGGTACAACTTCATTATCTCACGAAAAGTGAGGTTTTAAAAATAAAGCTTTTAAGGTATCTAATAAATTTCAAACATTGTAAACTTCTTTAAACAAGCCACAACATAAGCACAATTGTCATAGCTTAAAAACTGTCCAAAATGGAAGTCATTTCCTAATCTTTAGCTCTGTAGAGCTTGTTTAAGTAAGAAACTACAGGGTAAAAATCTCCACAACATGACTGTTATTTTATGATAAAAATGTCTCGCCTTTTTTAGACAAGAAACTATGGTTATGATTTATTATTAAAAAAAAACAGTATGTCAAATCATTGGGAGATTTCGGACAAAGAACCAGGTTAAGATAATAAAATTAAAAATATATTATATTTAGAAATATTGTAAAGCGCCGTTATTGAGTAAAATCATCTCAAGAACACTGTAAAAATTTTAATTCCCCGGATCCATCTTATTACTAATTAAAAATCATATATGTCATAGTATCACTTCACTTCAGATAAACACAAGTATAAACACAGTATAGATTTATCAAGAAGGAGCCTTAATAGCATTGTTTTTTAATCGGAGCGCTTTTTTTACAAATATAACTACAAAATGACAATTTATATGACCTGAAAATTGATATATTTTACAAGAATAACATATTTTTAAATCGTTAAGTTGATTTAGAAAGAAATTTGTGAAAAAACAACAATTTTTTTGAAGAATTGTACTAAACGGAACGTCTTTTGATGAATTTTAGATGATTGTTCAAACCACCAAACATCTAAAATTCAAACTTAACCAGACAAATATTCAAATAAAATACATATTCGTAAAAAGCATTTACTTTATGGCTTGGCATATTTATAAATAAAACTAATAAACTTGGTTTATAACCACTTTATTTATCAATGTTATGTCTACCGGTTTTGGAAGTACCCTTCCATCATCAGGACAATATTAGCTGAATCCGAGCCGCGTGAGTTTAAATCTTGAGAGAATGATATCTCAAAACAAATGCTAGTATTTCTTCCCTCTACCACGTACCTAAGTCAATTAACTCTACTAAAAAACCTAGCGCCGGCTTTACCGTATGAAAACAGATACTTGGGATAGCTTTCCAGACACATAACATGAAAAGTTTAAAGAAAAGACGTTTACTGTTCTAACTACACGTTAATTCAGTTTAACGATTTCAAGGCGTCTTTTTCAAGCGTGAACTTTCTCAAAAATAAATTAAGAAGTCAGGGAATTAGTAGTTCTGCCGAAATTTCACTACTTAACTACCTGCTAGACTAATTTGTACCAAATAAACCAGCTCCCTAGACAAACTTCCTGAGGAATGATGGGCATTTCACATTAGATAAAAGTTGATAGCAATAAAGTTTTTTTTTAATTCTAGCTGTAGATTGACTTACCTTATTTTAACGAAAAGTAAAACAGTATATACTCGTCCTTAATTCTAGCTGTATAAATGTACATTTATATACAAGCATAATTTTTAACGGCTTTTTTGTTGCGAGAGCTTGAAAAAGCCAATTGTATTTATATTTTATTTGTAAAAAACGATAATTAACCTTTTTTATTGGTTAAGAGCTGTTCACTTTTTGAAAGCATTATTTAACTGCTAGTAAATTATTTTCCCGCTTTTGGGCACCGTTGAACGCGCGCAGCTGTGGTTGCATTCATACAAGTCACTGCATAATGTGGAAATGAGGTGTAGCAGCCTGCTTGGTTCTTCCAAAGAGATTACAATTATGACGATTATTTAAACTGGGTATGTGACTTTACTTTAATTATTGCCATCGTGATAAGTGACCAGTTATTTGAACATTTATAAAAATGCCTTAATATGGGGGATACAAGATGTTTACAACTTTTCAGACGAAAAGTGTTTAAAAATCTAAGGTAAAAATGAGACCTTTTAAATCTAGAATCCTGCCTGTGTCTTGCAGCCTTATCACTATTTGGAAAGAAGATACCTACGTTAAGATGGTATTTGAAAGTAAGGTATTTAGTTCAAAGCCTTAGGCAGATAATGAGAGCTTCACATAGACTGAAAAGCTGAGAGCTAAAAGGGAAGCATTGCTGGAAAAAAATCATTGAAAGAACTTTTAATGGATTGGCTATAAAATGTTAACAATCTGTGTATTTTCGTATGTGAATACCGCACTAACAAAAAGATTAAGGCAACATTTTGATTGGGGCAGTTTGTGAGGCTGAATGAAGTAGAGAGGGGAAGTAGATGGAATAGGACGTTTGGGACTATTCCGATCTAGTACTTCATACGGTTAAAATCATTTCATTCGCGGTTGTGATTTTGAATAATGGTATTTCATCAAAATGTTGTTCCAAGTTTATCAATGATTCAATAAGACATCAAGAAAAATCAAGTGGAAGATAAAATAAAATTTTGCGCCAAGCCAGTTCGTAAGACTAGTATATGTTAATACAAAGTTATCAAATTAATTTCACAACGTGTTTACGTTCGCCACCCTATACGCTATACGCATAGCGCTACCACCTCGCAACTTGCTGTCGGGTTTGTTTAATGTTCCGCAGTCGGTACATAGCGCTTCTAGTGCAAGGCTTCCCCGGGGAAGGGAGTGTTCACACGCGCGGCTCATATGATTGGAGGGATGGAAAAACATCCCTCGGTGGTTTCACACGTAAGCTGCTTTTCTGAATAATGTCAGCAATAAAAATATACGTTTTGAACATCTTCCAGGTACCTATTGATTTATCATACAAATAAGCATCATGCTATTTTTCCCAAGCAATGGGCTGAAAAAATACAACACTGTCTTATCTATCACAAGTTTGCGATGGTCTTAATAGATTTTTTTTTAATAAAATATAATACTAAAGTTGATATTTCACACGTATGCTACGAAATTGTGGTGCTCATGTGGGTTTTATTTTTTTAGACACCTCTTGCTATTTCAAGTATTAAATGGTCTCTTAGGTTAGTAGCTGAGTGGACAAACGCGTCGGATACCCACCCAGACGTCATGAGTTCAATTCCTTTGCTAAGTCATCAATTAAGTAACATTTTCCGCTTATAATGATGGTAGTAAGAGTTTTTCAAATATTGTCAGGTTATTTGTAACCCGGGAATGTTTGTCTGTCTTTAATAAAAAAAAGTTTTGCCAATCTAATTTCATTACAGTGCTTTATTTTTACTTCAGCTAGCTTTAATGCTACAACGGCCGTCGTATCTTTGATATTTCACCCTAAGTTGTTATTTCTGACTATTTCTTCAGAAATAAATTTATTAATTCTTCGATTTTCATCAAAGTATACTTATTCAACCAAGTTGATTATTCAGTGTCTTTCTTTTATTATCTTTAGATGTACTGTGAATAAATTTGAGGATTTATTTTTGACAAAAATGGTGATTTAAAAAAATCGGATTCGGCTATTTTCTTAATTTTCAGTGCAATGTTATCCTAAGATCAGAAAAACAATCCTTGAAGAAAGCATTAAATACAAGTGTTGAATATTGGATAATAATAAATCAATCGTGCTGGGTCTTCAAGAAAATATGGTGTTTCTTGAAATGAAGAAGACGTATCTTCTGAGTCGTGCACTAAAATGGTGTATCACGAACAAGTTACCACCAAAATCTATACCAATTGGTTAAAGAACCATCAATAACAAAATGTATAAACTGGGATAGGTCGGCTGGCTAGAACACGTAAGATAGCTGACAACTTACAGAAACTCTATAATTAACTCATAGAACGAAGGAGTGGAAGGCCTGAACTTCCAGTCAATATTAAGGGTTACTCTACATCCTCAAGCATAAAGAAATTAATTGAAGAAAGAACAGTATTAGTTATTTTTAATGTACCTAATTTGTCACCCAAACTTTCGTTATTAATTACTTTTTTTATAGAAAATCGAAATAAAAATTGTACGGCTCACAGAAACTTGATTCGTCTCTAAGTTCTTGCTTTTAAAATTAAAGAATATCAGTACTTCAGAAAAATAATTTTGAATATTGGAACATAGTATAACGTTCAGCTATTTTTTTCGTCAATATGTCAAAAAAAAATTCAGTCACACAATATCGAAGTTAATAAATTTTAGAATTATGTCGTAGACGGTAAAGAAAATTAACTGTAAAATATCATTAAAAAAAAAAAACAAAATATATAACGATGTCTATCACGTTATAATGTCTTAATATTTCTACGAATTTATCGCTGCAAAGTTTTACGTGAAAATGTTCATATTTTGGTTTGCTTCGGAAATTCTATTTATCGTTTGTTTATCTATTTAGTTAGACCTACATTTATATAATAGCATCTCTAAAATATAACGTGTCTATTCTACGTTGACACAATCAGCATTATCAAGTTTTTCCTCTCCAATAAAAATAAAGGAAAATCTTTGAAATGGATGACCGAAACAAAACTTCAAGTTCATTCAAAGCCGCACTTGAAAAATTCAAACAATTCGCTAAAGATTGCACTGAAGACGCCATGAGAGTAGCCAGTGGTTTCAGAAACAATTCTCCTCTTAGAAACCACAATGCTAAGGATAATAAAATCAAAGTGATAGACAACACAAAAACCAAACTTCAACCGATCGATGAAAAAAGCCAAGATTCTGCAACATCAAGCAAAGATGATGACGAGGCTAGTGATGATGACGAATTTGAGACAGAACGAGATGAAGAAATTTTGACAATTATAAGTTCAAAGTCAAACATTGCAATACAAACGATAAATAAAAGCGATAGCAACTACAACATCACGAATGTAGCAGATATTGTCAAAGATCAGGCTTTGGATTTGAATGCCAAAAAGAGCGATTGTGATGGTAAAGATCAAAATAAAGGATCTCTTATGACAATGCTGGAGAAGTCAGATGTTTCTTGTACCATTATTGGAGATCCTTCTGAGGACTTTGCAGAAGCGTGTAAGTTAGTCTGCGAGTACGATGAAGAGTCCATGGTGGCAGCGAAGAAGTGTGAATACGCCTGCCTCGCCGTCAACAAACTGCGAGAAGAGGTTCTCAAGACTGCAAAAGAAATCTCCAATAAAGGGGAGCACGAGAAGAACGAACAAAGAACTATGACATAATTAAAAAACATACGACATTTTTTTATAAAACATCCAAAAATGTATTAACTTTTAAAGATTTTATTGCATTGATTTGTTTTCCCTTTTGTAATATGTAATATTTACTTCATTTCAACATCACATCAAAGATGGTTGGCTTTCTAATTTTCCGTACCCAAAATGGCAATCGCCCTTACTTAGCTTCCTTGATCATTAATATCTCTGTACGCTTAACAATCATTTTGTAACATGTCATAAAATATTTTAAAATATATTATATATTTTTTTTAAATTGATAAGAGAGATATTCAGTGTGAATAGAGTACCAAATCATTCTGCTATTGGTATTTATAATTTATAAGTTGCTCTTCAATTTTCTTTTACTATAGGAGTAATTGTGTTTACAGTTCAGAACACTATACTGCTCGGCGATGACTCTCCTCTCATCTTATTAGCGATATTTTTTATCCTATTTTAGCCGATGCATAAGTCAGGGTTCTTTCCGCTGCAGCTCCGCAATTACGGCGCGATAGGTTAGGTGGGGCGCTCCGCATACACCGCGCGGCGCCAGCCATAGGGTACGAGCCGAATTGCGGTGCCGCAGCGGAAAAAATCCTGACGCGAGCAACGGGTCTTAATGGCATTAGAATATTCCTTCCTTAGAGGTTTTTTAGAGAATTCGTTATAAAACATTTGGTAAAAGATTGATAAAAATAAACGCTAGCTTGTATTTTTTAAACAAACTCAGTATTCATGAATATAATTTATTGCTTTGGAGAGAAAATTATATATTCTATGAAATACGAATTTCGATGTGTGACATTTAGGTTCAGACGGCACTTAAGTTGTTAATCACCAGCAATTGTTGTAATAATTAACTATTAATCCCAACGGTGTAATTACATAATTGATACACCACTCGCTACTAGACACAAGTTATATCAGGAATCAAAGGTCGAGGATTCAATTGTTTACCATAGAACATCTATTCTGAACACCTTCACACCAAGAGAATGATTTTGTAAAGGCTGTCGTAAATGAATCTTTCGCGTGACTGAAATCGATATGACTAAGCGAAGTATTTTGATTTGTGTATATTTGTAAAGTATTTAAAAAACTTAGGCTTTTATTAATATAATGAATTAAAACTTTCATCAATCATTAGATATAATTGAATTCAAATATAATTTATTTGAGTTGTAAAAGGCGAATCATTGAAAAATCCAAAGTTTATATATTTCGTAAATTTGACCGGCAGATGCTTGGGGGAAGAAAGAAATGAGGAATGTTCAGAAAATACTTCATAAGAATGAAAATATTTATTTAGAATAAATAAAAATCTGTACCTAAATCTAATAATAGCGGACTAAATATGTCAGATTTTTTTAACGAAGCAGGACAAAACAGTATCTGATGTGATCAGTATGACAGTAAGTATATTTAGGCTTTCAAAGTTAGTAATCCTAGTTTTTTAAGTTCCAAAATATTTTGCCTTTTTTGTTTGAGTTCCTCTTTTAGTATTTTCTAATACATTTTAAAGTTTTTGAACTATATGTTGTCGACCATACAAAAGATAAGAGCAATTCCTTGTAAAACAGAGTGCTATGTTAACTGTATATCACCGTGAATTGTGCGATGGGGTTGTCTAAAGATATGAAGGTAAAACTTTACATTTATGATTTTTTTTATCGTAAATATCAAAGAGCTTTACTAAATTTTTATATAATTTAATCGAATTAAATTTAATATTATTATTATTGAGTTCTGCTATTTTCAGTTTTTTTTATTTTTAGTGACAGCTATTTCGGCGTTTAAGGCCATTGTCAAACTGGCCTTAAACGCCGAAACAGCTGTCACTAAAAATAAAAAACTGAAAATAGCAGAACTCAATAATAATAATATTAAATTTAATTCAATTAAATTATATAAAAATTAAAATGGAGTTCTACAAATTGAACACAAAAACAAGAAATAGCTTTACTAAAAGCATTATTATTTATTTAATAACCTAGACATGATTATTTTTTTCATTAAAATGATATAATAAAAGCTATTTACTTATTTTTAATGGAAATTATTTTTTAAATACGTTATAACGAGCTATAAGAGAAAACATAATTTGTATTTAACATAGGTTTTTGTGTACGTATTTCAGCTCATTCGTGAAAACTGCAATGAAAGCTTATTAAATGTAGTGGAAATTAACTATTGGCTGTTTGAAAGGACTTCGTTCGCTCTCCCATGTGTTTCCCATGTTTTATGTTCGTATATTATGGGTAACGATAAGAGCAAACAAGAATGCGATAGCCTGTGGAGGAACTTGGTAAAAGGATATTTTTGTAAAGGTTAGCCAATTATATCGTTTAATGACATATTTCTAATGGTGTGAGGTTTTATTTATGCATGATGTTGTAGAAAAGAAAGACAAACATTTTGAAAAGTGTTGTTGTGAATTTTTTGATTAATGTGGTGTACGTTACAGAAGTTGGTACGGAAACAAAATGGTAGAAAAATGGTTTCTTTTTTTTTGCCTTCTCTTATCGGAAGTGTGCTATCGTCGGGGAAATATTTATCTTGTAGACTGCAGCTCGGAACAATTCAGTGAAACTGCACTCCTGCCTGTCACGTGGGTAAGTTTTTTTAAATTCATGAAGAATGAAGTTTTCCTTTGTTATGTTTTTTACGAAATTTCCACGTAACGTGGAAATTAACAGTTGGATAATTTTGTATTTTCACTTCTCATAATTTTACCGGAGGCTACAGAGGCTACCGGATACAGGAGTTAAATATTTCAAATATTAATATTTAGTAAAATATAACTATTTTTTTACTGTTGTAAAATTTGATCCTCTTTCTATCTGAGATTTATAAAAGACGAGCCTTTATTTATAAGGCTTAGTCTTGACCTTGACCTCGATTTATTTCCTTACCAATGCTTTTTACAACAGCTGAAGAGCATCGCTATGAGATATATGAAAATTTATCAAGTAACTTTTCACAATTCAGAAATATTTTCTTAAAAATTATCTATAATCTAAAAAACTTCGCAAAATACAAAAAAAAACAGATAATAAAACAAAATTTATAACGTTTTTGCATTACATCGTAAATTAATAACGACATTGTGGTGATTTACATCAATTTTTAATTACGATAACTAGCGTTGTAACCGCTCTGTGCATTTCACTTTGCGGCACTTCACACATTTATTTCTCAGTGTGCGAACACTTCAATTCGACTACAAAGAAGTACTTCATTTTGCCACAGTTCACCCTTCAATTGTAGTTCGAAGGTACGAATTGAGCGGTTGAACTGTTACTTCTTCCTGTTCATTTTAAAGTACTTGCGTCTTCATAATATTTGTCAAACTTAACCAGTTACTTTGCGAAAAATAGAAAGTAGCGTTTATGAAATAAAATAAAAATTCTAACACCTTTTCATATTACTATCGAAACAACGTCTTTTTCAAATAATTTTCTATCGTAACAAGGATGATATTATAATATAAGCCATCTAATATCATTTGAATGAGAGTAATAACTAATATGGTAATGCTTGAAATATTCAAGTATGCAGGGTATTATAAAATAATATGAAGAGATGAGAATAAAGTAATGATGGCGCCATAGCTACCGAAAGATTTCCGGAGTGTTAGTAAGTTAAAGGCTCAGGCTGTGTTTTAATTGAAAAATAAATCACGCTGTTTGAATAAAACATATATTAAGAGGGCACGTGTGCACGGAAGCTCGGTAATAAAGCGTATTAACTTTACCTTCACTGGGAGACATGCAAATAATCTGGTGTGATTATGATTCTATTAAGCTATTAAAACTTAAGCCAAATTTAAGTTGGATCCATCCATAAGGAATGTTAAAGGTCTAATGTCACTTTTGTAACTATATTTTTGCTCCGCTAAAGTCCCCAAATTAATAAATAGAACCGTAGGCACAGAAGTGGTAAACCAATAGATGTGTGTTGTGAGCGTGTTTGTGTGCCCAAATAACGCTCAGTTTTTCCTTTATTCTGGTGAAAGTGATCAAATATTTTGAAGTATCGACATTGTTTCTTGAACAGATAAACAATTTAACTGACCCGTCTGGGGACTAGGAGTTGAATGGTTTTATGTAAGCTGGAAGCATCAGTTTTCTTTTAAATTAGAATAGATTACACTTCTAGAGATTATCTGTTCTGTGCATAGATATTTGGTGAATGGTTTTGTACCTATAGACTTATTACGGGCATCATAAATTATCGAAATTTACCATTTTATTTATTTACGCCCGTCAAAGGTTTTTATAAATAATGTACTCACAAGTCACAAACAGTGCAAAAGTATTTTATTGAACAGCAGGTGCAGTCAAAGTTAAATAGTTTCATCAAATAAATTAGCTCAACTAGATCACCAAACGGTACTAAGGTGTGCTTTTATTGTGATATTGACGTATTAAATATATCAACAACATCGGAGTATATGAAGGCCCCACGGCAAGAGCCTGTTAACTAACATTTTTAATTTTTTAAATTTTTAAATTAGTTACTTTGTACATTTAAGTTTACAAGTATCTAATTATTTCATTTTCTTTTTGACTAATAATATTTTAACTTAAGCACTTCTTATTATTTTGGTTTATATGCATTTTAAATAATTTTTACAGGTTTTTTTAAATTTATTGATAGTAACTCAATTTTTGTCAAAATTGAGTTAGTATTCTCACTAAACTAATTCTGATACGCTCTATCCAATGAACACACTTTCAGATTATGAAAATAGCACGAACATGGAAAATCAAAGAAGTGAACATGTTAACTGCAAATTTTGTTAAAGCTGAAATATTTTTTAATTGTATGGCATCTTATCTACAAAAATAGCATTGTATTGCAAAAATTGATTAAAATGCTAAATTCTAAATTAAATTCAGTAACATTCATGAAAAACAGTCAGTGGATTTTTAATGGTTCACGCTTTTTTTAACAAAACGCAAAATACTAAATATCTCAGAATGACTCGACAGTTAGTTAGTTAGTTAACAGGTTCTTGCCGTGGGGTCTTCATTTGTTTCCCATATGTTAAATTTGTCCCAAAGGAGTATAATATTGTGAGGTTGAAATAGAATTGTCCCAATAATATGGTAGGTACTGTCTTGTGACTGTCCTGCAAGGAACATGAAATGCTATTAAATATAGCAATTTAGTGGTATGAGAACATTGGATTACTTATTTAAAACAAGCACATTAAAACGCAAATAATTCTACGTTCAGACTGTATTATTATACTTTATTGAGATATTTCACGATGATTTAAAAAAATATTTATATATTTAAAGAAAAAAAAATAACATATATATTTAAGGGTTTTTTGTTGTGACTTAAGAAGTCGGATGAATTTATATTTTTGTAACTAATCTTTTTCCTAATTTAATAGCTAACTACGTATCTTTCATGCGATTTCATCGATCCAAAAATATTTCCATTCGATAAATAAGGCTTAAAAATTCAATTGATTGTGTTATAATCCCATCGTAATGTTCAAATAACCAAATATAATTCAATTTGAATTGCACTTTCGAATTTCACACCTTTTTCCTTTTTTAAAATGCAAGCAATCAGAGATTAACCGATTTTAAACCTTTTTTTATCGTGGATATTGCAAAAATATAATGTCTTAACTAGATACACCATGCATGAAAATATCAAAATAATAAAAATGGTCGGAAAAACTAAAAATAAAACGGCCTCTGAGGTTGAATGGCTACGCTCGACAAGAATCCAGCGGTCGCGGGTTCAAATGCCGTCGTGTGCAAATAAATGTTATTTTATCAATATGTGTAATTTTTTTAATATAATCCATATAAAATAATATATAGTATATTTGTAGTACGTTCCAGAGTGGTAGATACTCTAAGTATCGCCCTGGTGAAAAACCATTCAGAATCTAAACTTAGCTAGAAATGGCTTTAGCCGTGTTTAGTGACTAGATCTGAATAATCTGGTACTCAATCTTTATCTTCCCCTCTCCACTATCTTCAACCTCACATCATACTCCAATTAGGGATGCCATAGGCACTGGCTCCAGACGGTTGGGAATCTTGTGCAGTATGGCAGTATGCAATATAATATTTTTTTTTACGAAATACTAATACAAATAATAACGAAATACCTGATTCTTGTATTAAAACATTACGTAGTAAATAAAGTACTGTGACTTTGTGGACTTCATTTAATAACATGCCAACCGGTTTTGGCACAACCGCGCTTTCGTTTCACACCGTAATTTAAATCTGCTTCAAAGCATTATTATTCAAATAGTGGTTTTGTCGAAACTGGTTAATATGGGGTTATAAATTAAATCGATGTTGTATTGTTACCGCGTTTTATCCAAAAAATATTTATCGAAAGTTACCGGTGTTCAAAAAACGATAAATATTTAGTATGTCTATTTCTAGAGGTGTTGTAAAAAACATACATTAATAGATCTGAAATAAAACACTCGATCTAAATAAAAAAGACTGAAAATCTAAAAATCCAAGAATACACACTTTTTGGTTCTCAAAGTACAAGCAAAACTACTCATTATTTATTTGTTAATTTAATACGGATAAAAATGTTTTACGTTTTCGGTGAACACAATTCTTTAACAGTAATCTTTTAAGTTCTTGGGAAATACATACTTGAATTTTAGGTAAAACGTTCAAAAACGCCTTGACAGGTTTTCAAACTGCCACCTTTACTGACATTTTAGTATGTTTTTCATAGAACTTAAAGGATTTCAGCTAAAAAATGGTATTCTCTGGAAACTTCAGACGTTTTTCTAACTACCCATAGAAAACTTCAATAGTTTTGCTTGAATTAGAATGCTTTTATCAACGTTTAGCGTCATTCTTGAGTCTGAGCTTAATACCTTTGATTTTTAATAAAATAAATTATAGCAAATTCGAGGAAAATAAGCGGCCCACCGCCAAAATGATCAAGACGTGGTTACTTAACGAAAAATCTATGTATCTGTAAAAATACGTAACTATTTTTAATTAAACATGATAACGTCAATAAATTTAAAATTAAGACAAAAATGTATAATTGATTAGAACCAGCAGACAAGCCTCCAAGTGGCATATTTGCATGACTACCTTTTTTGTTTCTACTCAACACTTCTGTAATACCTATGTCTTAAATATTAAATAAACACAAATGAAAATAAAATATTTCAAGCGAATAGCTTTAAGTTACAATCTAACATGTTTTAAATAAAGTGTGAATAATGGTACCTCGCATCCCCAGTCTCCACAATACAACATTAGCGATAGCGCTAAGCGTGTTACATTACTTCGCCTTATCTCTCCTCCCATCTCCTGACTTGTTCCCGTATATCTGCATTAACCTGTGACTTTCTTAACTATTCATATTAACCGTATTATCAGGCAGGGATCTCTTCTCGCTACACGGCGCAGGCAATTCCCCTCTTTAATCCGACGAGAATCTTTACTTGCGAAGGTCTTAATTAGCATACTAGGAGAAATTGAATTTCCACAGTGATATTTTGGTTTGATCGCTCGGCAATTAAGAAAAAATGCTTTCATAACTGTGTATTTTCTCAAAATATTGAATTAAGCAATGGGATGAAAATACTCAAGCAGATAATCTTTACAAGTATTATCAACTATACCGCTTCGAAATTAAATTCCAATATCCACATTACATAAGACCCTTCGACATTTAGGTCTTAAATAGGTTAGCGAAGCAAATATAACGAATATAATTAATATATGTTTAAAAAATAATTTTTCAATCGAATTGCTTGATAAATTTCAACAGAAGTAAAAAAAAATTGTGCTCATTTTACTGGTTTATTTTTTCGCTGGTACAACATCGTTAAACTAGAAAAACAATTGAGGAAGACCATTCACAGTTGATTTCGGCAGCATGAGAACGAGTCAATTTTCAGACTCGTTTTTTTGTGAACCGGTACCGATTTAAAAAGACCTACCGACGACGATCGTATTTTTTTTTTAACAAGATTTGAACCGGTTTAAAAAATTCCTCTCTATAAATTCCTCTCCCTACTCCTACTCGGGTATTTCGTGTGTGATAATAATTAATGGATTTATTCTATAGCGCCGTTTTCGTGGGAAAATCACCCCGAGTACGATTTAGTCAAAGATGCTTTCATCATCGTCATGATGAAAAAACACCATCCAAAATTGAAACGTACGTTGATTGAAATGGCATCAGTTCACCGTGTTTTGATTATATTCAGGTACTTATTTGCTAACCTTCTTATTTCTCATCTCCTTCCTCGTACTTCTAAAACACACTCCAGATTGGGAAATTATTTATTTATTATTTTACTTGAACGTATATTTTTTATTGGTTGGTATATTGCCCATCCCACTAGGCATAAACCTGTGTTGGGATGGCAATTTGCAAAAGTGGTTTATTAGCTACATTATGGTAATATCGAAAATATAGTGCACACGATTACCTGTTTAAAAGAAAAGGTGAATTTTGAATTTTCGCGGGCTGTGTACATTCGATTATCGATTTTTTTGTTGTTGTTATGTTGGTAAACATATCTTTATCATATTTTAGCATTATCAGCCATTTTGGGTAAGTGGTTTATTTTTGACAACTGGAAAAGGGGAGTCACGTTTTTGTGTGTTCTTCGATTTTTTACTTTTTAAAAAAATGGATCAATGAATATGTATTAAATTTTGCTTTAAAAATGAAATAAAGTGCTCCAACACACTTAAAATGTTGACTGTGGCATTCGGCGAGTCTAATTTGTCTCAAAAGAGTGTTTATAAGCGGTACAAGCGCTTTACAGAAGGCCGAGAAAATGTTTATGACGATGAACGTCCTGGAGTTGTGGAAAAACAAATCATGGATTTTATTCTTTGATCCATTTTTTTCAAAAGTAAAAAATCTAAGAACACACAAAAATGTGATTAACCCTTCCAGTTGTCAAAAACAAACCACTAATCCAAAATGGCTGATAATGCTAACATATGATAAACATATGTGTACCAACATAACAACAACAAAAAAAAATCGATAATCGAATGTACACAGCCCGCGAAAATTCAAAATTCCCCTTTTCTTTTGAACAGGCCATGTACATAATAAAAATTAAAATAATATAAATAAATGACAAATTTGAAGATATAGAATCTACATATAGATGGCCACAGTTCCCCTAACTTTACACGATATGAATGTGCTATATTGAAAAAAACGAATCATCATAAAACGAGAGTTCTAAATCTCGTCAAAACTAGATCATTCATACATGCCAAATTATAGAAATGTATGTTGCATACTCATTTTCCACCCACCTTAATTTCAGCGTGTGGTGTAAAGTTAGTGATGTTCGCGAGGTGGTCGGTCGCGTATAAATGATTGCCAAAGTTTGACCTATTCTATGAACGGTTTTGATTTATGTTTGTGTGGAGGAGACTATGAAAGGGTTCCTGCTAATAAATCATCGTCTAGTTACAGATGTTCCACTCTAAGATTACCATAACATCATAATACTTTATGCGAACAAGATGTGAGTGTATGAGAGTGCTTTGTATTTGAGTGCCGTACCTTTGTCAAGTGAAAGTATATTGGATTGAAAAGAATACGAAAAAATAAATTCTTATAATACAAGTAATATTGAATCATTTAAATAAACAGAGTGAATAACACAATTTTCTTGTTATACGAGTATATTTTTAAGTGCATGGGGGCAAATAAGGACTAATTGTTCCCGTTTTGTTTCTGCACGCTCATGGAAAGCACACAAAAATAACAATAATATTTGGATGATTTGTATAGCGCCGTTTTTGTAAAAAATCACCTTAAAAACATCTCAGTATTGCAATATTGTCTAGTGACACCTTGATAGTTTGGTCAAGACTCTGATGGTGGGTGGTTTTGTATCTTCTTTTATTAAAATTAAGCCACAGAAAATGGTCAATTTTCTGTAATTTACTTATTATTTTCTAAATGATTGCTTCTTTTACTTTTTCTTTTATCATAGTATGCAATGGCTTTTAAAGCCCAGTCAATTTTTTGATGATGTTTATTATACTGCTAAGGTTGATGATTTTTTTTTCCGTGATTAACCATCATGAAGAGTCGTGCATAATGCCTATTCAACGTGGATGAGAAGTGATGTATATTAGAAAAAGTTAATGACACGAAAAAATTCTAATTAAACACTGCACACAGAATACAAAACCGTAACCATTTTATAACCTGGGAGTGATTGTCTTTCTTTTGAAAAAAACTATGAAATTACCATTATTGTTTAATCAATCTTGACAGTTGTGTAAATTAGATAAATTGTTATAATGGTAGACCATTGTAGACCTTAACGGTAACCTTGACTCTACGTACTTTGATTGTATTATTTTTTTGCTCATGAAATAATTCATTTAGTTATCATTCTCACTATTCTGATAGCACTTGTTAACTTACAGTTGGATCAACAAGTCCATAAAACATGTTTTTCATAATTGTGAAAGTTGTTCTCATTAAAAATATGCTTTTAACACACACAAACAAAACATCCTGCTTTTTAATGTAAATACCGCACGAAAGTCCCGATTGCTCTCAGCCAGTCACACGATGACACTCAATTGGGGTATGTTGGTAAACCAAAAGTAGAAGAAGGAGAAATAGATTAATAATGGTAGAAAATATATACTTGGCTTTTTAGATTTGGCCACTAAACCCAGCCATAGCCATTTCAAGCAACGTTTCGATTGTGAATCTTTTTTAGTTTTAGAACCAACTAGTTTTTAAAAGTACGACTAACTGAATCAAGACAACCATCATCTAAAAGCGTTTGTACTCCAAGTTCAATACGTGTGTGTAAGATTTATACTTCCCAACATTCATCTTGGCCATCTCTTTCCCATCTTTACTATCTTCAGCCTCAAAACAAAATCAATATTTGTGGACTTTTCTTCTTCTTTTTATTTACCTTCTTTGGACATTGGCCTCCTTCAAAATGCCTTCATTATCGATTCTTGGCGGTTCTTATCCATTTGATTACGGTAGCTCCCTCTAAATTGTCAGTCCATCTCAAACGACCACTATTTATTTCTCCTAAAAAAGAAATGATGTTGAATTTTCAACATCTGTTGTCAACTAACAAGTATATAATTTTTTGTTCAACATCTAAATATATGTTTTTTTTAGCAACAGAAATACAAAAAGGCATTAAATTTACAAGTCATATTCTTTATTATCAGGTTTTTTTTCAGCAGTCCAATATTACGTATATTTCGTGTAAACTCAAAATTTATCATTATTCTTTAATCACCAGTTGACGTTTTGTCTCTTTAAATTCATATTATCTATTTTTTTTCTTTCTGTCTCTTTATTATAATTTGAATGGTATTCTATTGTTATCTCATTGTTTTGTTATTTTATTTAATATTTTGTTCTCCTCCTGTATGTATATATAATCGCGTACTTTGTGTTTTGTTCAATTTTGTACCCTGATGATGCTTAGTCTAAACGGAACCGCTCGGTCATGAAAATCAAAATAATATTCGTGATCTTCTACAAAGTTATTTATTAATTTCTTTCAAAAAGTAATATCATTTTGGATAGATCGATACAAAAATAAAGATATTTCTAATTTTGTTTTACATTTTTGCAATTCGCCGGATTCACTAATGAAGCCATAGGTAAATACATTTCCGAAGTTGGCAGAGAAGAGCACAAAATAAATACTATTTCAAAATGAAATACGAATAATGAAATACAGAGTCTATCAGCAACTTCCCAGCGAAAGAATGGTTACTTAGCCAAGCAAATATAGATTTATCAACGTATTACATTTTTCTGATCGAATTTTCTTTCGTTCTTTTGTATTATTTTCCATTTGGAATCTCTTATACACGTAAACGTTCACGTTCACGTTCGCGATTAATTATTATTACCATTCGCACCGCTTGCGATCGACCCGGGCAATTACGAACTTCATTACACGGAGCTTTGAAGTAAGAATTCCCTTATAAACACACAACGTTAATGAGGGAAGAACATAAGTAGCGGCGGTACTATTTCACGAATAAAAGAATACGCCTCGAGGTACGTTCCTTTGAACATAGCTTACCTCCATTGTGCGCAATTGCGTCACAATGAAAGTAGGGTAGCTACGAAGCGTGATAGAATTTTATAGTCTTATCGAATTTATATTCAATGGCATCTCCAACCGGGGTATGTTGTGAGGCTAAAGGTAGTGAGAAGAGGAAGGTCTGGAAGTACCTGGCTATTCAGATCTGGTTACCAAATACGGGTTAAGCCATTTCAAGCAACGTTTCGATTATGAATGGTGGTATTTTACCAGAGAGATACTATAAGATCACTCTAAAACGTGCGGCATTTAAATTATATTTTATTTTATTTTAATTAATATGTGTCATAACACGTATCAATGAGTTTTAAATGTTTTTGGGCACGCCGGGTTTGAACCCGCGACCTCTAGATTCGTAGTCGAGCGTCTTTTCACTAGACCACGGAGGTCGTCAAGTTCATATATATATATACATATTATGCATACTTGTTATTATACACTGGTAAATGCCTATAAAACGGTGTTGGAGAGAGCGAGCCTAGCAGTCCAAAATAGAGAACCCTGATATATATCAGACATAAATGATGATGTATCCGTGTGCCTTTTACCTTAGGCCCTTCGCACACGGGGCGACTGAAACCTAACTAAAACTCGTTGGCAATAGCATTTACAAACTGGTTGGCGACCGAGCCAATTATGCTTCTCAATTTGTTGCGATTTTTGTCACCATCTGATGTAAAATCTCATGAAAAACTCCTACATATATTTAAAAAAAAAACTGCAATGCTCGAGTGACTCCCACGATGTCTTGCGAAAGACTGGTTGCCTCGGCGTTGTAAACTGGTTGCCTCGTGTGTGGATTGCCATTGAAATACACAGGAGGTAAACTTTAAAAACTGTTTTTTTTTTGTTGCCTTACTCCCGTTGATGTTATTAAAAACGTTGCTTGCTTATCTAGGGCATTCTACAACTATATTTCATCATTTTCACGATACCACTTAAGTGTATTTTGATGATCACAAAAGTTTGCACATTAATTTAAACATATATAAAACAGTTTTCTGTTTAGACGAAGGTCAAACATTTCGTTATAATCCTCTTGTCAAACAAGTCAGCAATATGGGTATCGCAATTGTCAAATCCCAAATCCGATTCGTGTTACGAATACCCAACTCTCAGACGAACTACGTAAGTTCTTCCAACCGTATTTGCATTCTCCAATAATGTTAATACTCGCTAGATGTCGTTCGGTCAATCGGTGATGAAGGAAAATGGGCAAGTTTCGAACTCGAAACTAAGTTGTGATTTATTGATGCTAGCATCGAAGGAATTTATTAGTTGGCACTTGATAATTATACAGATACCTTCAGGGTGCTACGTTTGATGATAATGTGAAGATGGATTAAATACTATTCTAATTGGGTATAACATTACCAATGTTAAAGCAGTATAATTTAGAGGTACCCGTATGTTTACTAAACCGTTTTCATTAGCAAGTTATGGATATTAAATTATTTTATTTTCTGAGAAATAAATATGAACACCAAAATTGGTAAGTTTAGCTTTACTTATTTTGTTTTCTTCTTATATTATTGACGTGGTGTAATAAAGGATACCTTAAAGATTAATCTACGCCTAAGGATGTGTATGGTGTAATCTGTCTCATAAGTTTCACTTTAAATATAATAAAACATAACAATTAATATTAATAATATTTGGAGAATTTGTGCAGCACCGTTTTTGTGAAAAATCACCTCAAGAGCGCTGTAACTGTTGTACAGAATAACACATATTTTTAATCATATTTATTACTGAGTCATTAATTAATTAGTGTCATTTTCCTTCAAATGATATTCTGCAACTAATATGTTAATAATGCTAAAGCTACACAAATATTTTTTAATTGAAAAATATAAGTTTCCAAATTTTCATGAAATAAGGTGATTAATTAAATCTTGTGACTATTTGTAATTTAATATTATATTTTAATCAGTGTTCAAAAGGATTTAAACACCTCTTATATTGATATGTGTATTTTTTAATGCAAAAACACGCAATGATTTTTTGTTTTTCGTTTTTATAAGTTGTTTCACCTTTTGTTGAATTCTATCCTCGTTTCATAATGCATCTTGGAATTGGGTATGATTTACCTAGCGTAGGTAGTTAGTCGAATGAACTTTACAATACAAATTTTGTTTGATTTTACGATATTTTGAATCCTATAAATAAAAGTAATTATCTTGATGAGGAACTAATAATTCAAATAACGTCAAAACGTTGGGGATAAAAACAAATTATACTAACGTGACAAAGCTAGTGAACATCAAAAAATTTCATAAGTCACGGGTTCAAACCTGGCGTGCGCAAATAACTTTTATACACACAAAAGAAGTACATGTATTAAATTTTGCATATTTTTATGTTCTTACATACATTACTTGGATAAAAAAATAATATATAGTATATTTGCGGCACGTTCCAGAGTGGTAGATCCTCTTAAGTATCGCTCTGGTAAAAGACTACCATTCAGAATAGAAACGTTACTTGATGGCTATAGCCGTGTTTGGTGACCAGATCTGAATAGCCAGGTAAATTCCAATCTTCCCCTTCCCCATCTCCTTTCCACTACTTTCAGCCTCACAACATACCCTAACTGGCGTTGCCATAGTCTCACTGGCTTTAGACGGTTGGGAGTAGTTGGGACTCTTGTACGGTATTCACTATAAAAAAATGAAAATAATATTAAAAAGTCAAAAATATCTCATTACGAAAGTCGATCTCAGATTATATCAAAAATTATTTGATATCTCATAATATCCGTCATCTCGTTATAAAATGCACTAACAAATTAATTGACAAGTCTTTCTTAATTATGATTTAATATATCACTCCGTTTTTTTAAAGTATATTTGCTCAAATACATAGTAATATGTATATTTTTTATCTCAAAATGTGAAAATTAATTTTAAAGTTTTTTCAAATCCTGTAAACTTAAGGATGGTTATAATTATCACGTCATTTCTCCGGAGGAGTAAGCAGAGATGATGTACCGCCATCATTATAAGAATTTGATTTACTTATGATATCTTTTTATTTATCCTGACCTTAGAATTTATTGAAAAACTATATTCATCAAAAAAAAAGATTTCTGATCTGAGTATTGTGATTTTCATACCAACCAATCAAGTAAAACCATCATGTCAAGTATGATGGATTCTGGAGAGAACTTCATTTAATAGTATATTAAAAAATACTGATCAAAATGGTTGTATCAATTTGAATACAATAAATTGTTAGTCATATCTGCCATAGATAACCACGTTTTTGAGATCGTTGAAAATAAATAATTATTAAGGAATTTCCCTTGCTAACATTAATTTACCGATGTTGAAACTAAACCAATAATACGTTACCTGAATTGAAAAAACCTTGTAATATATTTTTTTCTGAAAGAATAGAGTGTCAGGGAACTTTAGAGTAAAACCAATAAGTCAACAGATATAAAGGTACTGTGAAAACATATGAACTCATCTAAAGAGGTAATCTCGCGAGCAAAGATAACTCCACGTTGTTACAAAACTGTACAGTGAAAAGAGAAAAAAACATTAAAAGTTGTTCTTACTTTCAATTGCACGAAACAAGGGACATCAATTGAAGTTATGAATGGAAAAGTTAAAGTTTCATAAAGCCATGAAATTACGTCGCCGTTTAGTTGGCGGAATGTTATTTTAGTTTAGCCTTAAAATGATAAATGAGTTCCTCTCCGGAGATATTTCTCCTCAGTTCAGTGAGCACTGAGCAGCCCCCGCCAAGGGCTTGTTGCTAGTTGGATATTAGATGTCGGCCCACTCTTGCTAATACCATCATTTCCTAGTAAATCTTCGTTTCATTACTGCCTTGCGACTTGACTTGTGAAGTGTGTATTATTAATGTGTGCTCAAGTTAGTTGGTTTTCACGGCCGTTGGTAACTTGATGTCGGCTGTCTACTGCCTACCATCTACTGCCTACCATCTACTGACTACTGTCTACTGTCGCAGGCATTGTTACGTCTTGTCTTTATCACCCCCTTCCCGTGCCTACACGGAAGGGATAAACGGTGCGGATATCGTTACGTACAGAATACACAAATCGAATAGAACAGAAAAGAGTTAAGTTGGGGGTAGTTACCTTGTTTCTAAGGGAGTATACCACTAAAATTATGTTTGTAGGTAGACCCTGCACGTGTTGATATTTTGCAGATAAAGCACGAAGCAAATTATTAATGATTAAAAAATGTTCTCCTTTTATTTTTTTTATATTTCTAGATGAAGAAAACTGAATATAAATGGCACGAGTTTTTAAAAAGAGGGTTTTCAGTTTTTCTTTTAACAAGTATTTTGGTTGGTTGAAATCTAAGTACAAATAAAAACTTTTCTTCTGGAAACACGATAAAATGAAAAAAAAAACTTCTTTTTCAGATCAGCAAAACAACTTACAGCGATGTTTCTATAACTGTGCTATAAATAAATATGATTTGATAATGCTTTTGTTTGTATAAGATACAATCAAAATCACGTTTACGAGAAAGTTGACGGTTAAGAGCCTCACTCGATATAAATGACAATATTATTAACTACGCTCGTCAGCGTTTCGTGTAATCTCAGAATCGAAAATAACAAAACCGGTATTATAAAGTTAAAGTAGGATATAAATATACAATTAGCTGAGGAGGCTGAACGCTGGAAAACTGTTTTTCAGTGATTTTCTAATAAAGTAAATAATTTCCTTTTACTGGAGGAAAATGAGAAACTTAAAACCAAAACGGTAAAGATGTAGTTAACGAAAAATCAATGTATAATTAATATACGTAAAATAACCTAGGTAGTTATACCTCAAAATAATTATAAACATTAATTAATAATTAAGACAAAAATGCATAACATGATAGAACCTTCCGACAAACAGCTATGGGTTGCGTCAGATAAAAAGTACTTTTTAAGTTTCATAAACACTTCTGTTATACCAGTGTTATTAATTTCACAGGACTCAAAAATACACCCTTTTTTGCTTTCTAATACAAGCAATACTACAAATGATTTATTTGTAAATTCTATACGGGTAGTTAAGAACATGCCTAAGATTTCTAGTGAATCAAATTATTTTACTGTATCTTTTTAAATTCTGTATGAAATGCATACTGGAGCTTTAAGTAAAGCGTTCAGAAATGTCTTTTCTGCTTTTCAAACTGCACCTTTTACTGACATTTTAGTATGTTTTTTTATAGAATTTAAAAGATAACAACTATTTTTTCAAAACCTTAGACATTTTTCTAACTGCCAACGTAGAATTGACAGATAAATTATGTGCAGAATCGTTTTTATCAGAATGGTAAAAAGTGAGTTTTTGGGTGTTGAACCTTAAATGCATAAAGTTTAATTTCATGTAGTATTAAATTATACGTATTTTTTATGGTAAGGAAAGGAAGGATTTGTGCTCGGATCGATTTTAATTTACAGTTTTCAACCAAACTTTTTTGTTTTTTGGTTTTCTTTCGTCAAATTAACATACAAATATATTCAGTGGATCAATTACATTCTTAATCATTTGTAAAAGTTGCAAAATAAAAAAGAATAAGTCTTCGCACTCCCTAGAAGCTGCAAATGTAAAATTTGGCCACATTATTTAGTTTCCCTTTTGGTCGAGCATTACGAATTCGCGGCAGGCTTTTTATTAGTTTGTCAACAATGCGACCCGGCGTCCGACATTCCCCACTGTGTTTGTCAACTTGTCAGCGGCTGGCTTGTCCGAGCCTCCCGCGCCAACCGGTAACCGGCCACCAACCGCTTGTTGATAAATCGATTGACGAACCACGTCGTGCGACGTACACCTACTGTTTTTTTCATCAACTTGACGTGTTAGCTAACAAATTGTGTGGGATGTGAAAACAACCGTTATCCAATTTACCAAACATTTAAATTTGAAACAGTCGCTGCAACACTTTCAAACAGATCGAAACCATAAAGGATGGCAACCGGAAATACTAACGCAACGGTTAGTTGGTTAAGCGGTCCAATGCATCAGATTCTCCCACCCAAGTCTTTCATAATTAAATAAGCAATGTGTTCCTTATTGTGATGGTGATAGAAGTAATTCTTTAAAGTCAGGTTATTCGTAACCTAATGTTTGTCTTTCGTTTTAGTGATCATTTGTTGAATTTTCCTGCAAAATGTCTCGACTTCTTGGTACTAATCCAACTGTCTTAATCTTGACAAATTACTAGATAGTATCTCACTGACTAATAAATATGCTGATTTTTCTTTTCAACCGTAAAAAGCAAATAATCTGGTTTTGATAGGTAAATTATGGGGATGTCTAATAAAAAAAATACAGTTTATAACTTAAATAAAATATTTTGATTTTAACCAGCTCATTTTAGTTAAATATTCGGATAATTATTGTCTTACTCTGAAAGCATCTATAGTTTACCTGCTGACTCTATTAGAACTTTGAAGAAGATAAGAATAAATTTGATATATCACAGGCACACTGTACTATTCAAATATCCGGGTGATTATGTTCTTCCCAACAGAGAATATATTTTTATTTTTTAAATAACTTAAATAATTTGAATTTTAGTTTGCATAATAAATTATGTAATCGTGTGAAGAATATAAGGATGTCCAACTTAATAACTATGGATATACATATTGCTTATACAGAGCTCATGTTTCTGTTAGAGTAATACCAATATTAAAAATATGAAAAAAGATCTTCAAAAATACTCTAAGTTAACTAAAAGTTTTCATAATATTTTATTTGTGAATATCACCATAAATTTATTTTTTTATGTTTTCACTTCCCTTTTTTATAAAAAATTGCGACTAGTTTATTAACCATCGTAAAATATTCAGGGCTAAATAAATACTTTAATTTAGCTTTAGGCAACATGGAGATTCTAAAAAGCTATAGATTTATATTGACATTCTTTTTTTTCGCCCTTAACATCTTGAGATGGTGACAAAACTAGTCAGAAACTTTTTATTTTTCAAGAACGTTACTTAAAATTTTTTTTTAATTATTTAATACAGATAATTTTTTTTTGCAATGAAAAATCCAAAATACTTCATCAGGACGTTTCACTTTATTAAACTGATATTTGAAAATTGTTTAAAAAGTTCTACGTAAAATCACATTACATTTATGTTAAAATTACTAACACAATTCTCTTAGAATAATAATGAAAACATAAAAAACACTCGCATTTGGTGTAATAAATAAATATAATAAAGGTTCTGAAGAACTTTTAATTAATTTCACAAAGAAAATAGTTTCGATTTGCATTGGCTCTCATTGGCCCGAGCCATGAAAAAACAAAGATTGCCGGCAATGAGGTGCCTACTTAGTATGGACGGCAACCTCGCTGAAAGCATTTATATTTTAACGAAACTTCTGAGAGACATTTTGTATAGAACATTACGGAACACGAAAGGAAAACGCGGAGAAACTTTGCCCTACAGTTTGGGATGAAAAACCAATTCTTTATTGGAGAAAAATGAAAGCGTGGATTCACCAATCTATAACAAGCTTTAGGGGCTGCATATGGGACGATACTTTTACAAATGCCATGGAATTAAAAGTTGAAATATCTTTTTAGTTTTTGAAAGAAGATTTAATACTGTTAATAAAACGGGAGCAGACATAATGTATCGCATTTCAAAACGCAGAAGGGTTAAACTCGTAATCATAAAACATACATTGTGGATGAAAACGTATACCTAGATTTAGTCTTTAGTCGTAAAAAATACTTGATTTCGATAATAGTTATAAACTTTGTCAACTAAATTAAGTTATTTATTATGTTATTAGTTTATTGTTATTGTATTAAGTACAGAAATGAATATTTTAAAAATTAAATTTTGACTGCCTAATTATGAAGATTTAGAAAATCAGTAGCTATAATATAATAATCAAGTTAAAAACTATTTATTAAAGATATTAAAATTCTAAAAAGCACTTATATTTGAAGGAGGAATTAAGACAAAAAGAGATGTTTGTTCATAATTTTAGTGCTCTATTTGTAGCACTCCATTTTAACTTTTTTATAATTTTATTGAATTAAATTTAATAGTATTATTATTTTAGTAATGGCAGCTTAAAAGTTTGATAATGGCCTCAAACACCGAAACAACTGTCACTAAAAATAAAAATTAAAACTAACAGAACAAAATAATAATAATATTAAATTTAATTGAATTGAATCAAAATTATGTTTAGGTTGAGTTGATAACCTACGTGTTTTGTTAGTTTGACTACTTCTAAATTATTCTCATTAAATCATAAGATCATTTAATCTTTCTACTAATATTATTTTATTTTATTTCGCCATAATTATTTGAAATTCATTCGCATATCGTAATAACACAAATCTGGAATAACAGATCAAAATCTGGCATAATATCATATATTTTTATATTTACAGCTACAGCAAAAAATGCGTATTAATTAAATTGTCAAAAGTTATTTATCATAATAGAAATGTATTTGAGACATTTTTATCTGAAAGAAGCAAGTACGATTATGACTGAATTACAAATGAGGAGAATGTATTTTTTTTTTTTTAAATACGTATGTACGCGCAGCGAATAATATTAAGGAATCGAGGCTAAAATGGTTTTTGCACGAAAATCGCGTGGGAAAAACAGGAGAAAGCTTAAATATATAATATATTTGACGCAGAATTACATACTAAAATTCGTGGTACACACATTTTAATACTAAACAAATATGTATTTTTTTTAAATACGTAGATTAAGTCAAGGATCTGAAAAATAGACGCATTTGTGCATGCATAGAGTTTCATCTTCTCTAACATAACGAAGATATTCTGCAATGTACGAGTATATTATATGACCCCGTATGTTTATGAACATTATCTTATTTCAGCCATTATAATCAGAACTACTCATTGTGACGATATTTCAAGAAACTTTTGGATAGGTTTTTATAAGTCGACATAAATTTATTTAAAGATAATTCGATTGATCGTACTGTCCATGTTTGAAAAACAAAATGTGAGTGCCGTAATAAAATAAAATCAGATTAAAATATTCTGATCGATTGCGGAACCATCGTTCAATAGCCGTGGCCATTTTTTATAAAAGAGTAGGATTTTATGACCCGTTAAGTAAACGTGGAACACGGGGGAAAAATTCTGCCAAAGAAATTAATCATGTGTAATATTGTAATAACGTAATTAACCTTGGGAAATTTTGAAAAAGGGTGTTCCAGATAAACAGGCGGCTTTCTCATTCATATTTTGTGGGCTTAAGTGTAGCATAAATCACCTTTCATATCCTTCTAACATTATATTTATAATATTGTTGTTGGAATAGAAAGACTTAAAAGCATTAGAAGCTTTGGAGGAATTCAAAAGTTAAATATAATTTTACTTTTTAACTTTCGGAAGTCGATATGACTAACTAAATTGCCATTGTGAAAACACTGTCTAACAGACATTTTCTGTAATGTAGTCGTTAGTATTCAGAACTTTAAGTTCTAAGTTTCATAGAGGTTGTTTTTTGTCAAAAACAGCGCTTTACAAATTATCCAAATATTATTATTATTATTATTTGCTTTTGAGAGTTCTTTTTAATTGAAAACTAAAAGATCTGTAGGTAAGATCATGGAAAAAAAGTAAAAGCTACTTATGACTTAAAATATATTTACTTTCCCTTCTCTACAACATTCCTTACACTCTTAACTCAACGTATTACCTGGAGGTGAATTTTCATTATTTATCCGAACATAGCTCTCTCTTTGCTGATGAAAAAACCTTTGTAGTCCTCATCCAGCAAGCAATCTGCATCATTTGTTTTCAAAATTTTTATATGTTCTTAAAAATTTTCAAGACTGAAATGAAAAGATTTTTTTCTTTCTACCAATAAAGTGATAATTCGTTTATTCCACCTACTTTAATTCCTTCCCTCACCTTTCCCATATCTTTCCTGCAGTAAGACAATTATTTCTATTTGTTAATCTGTTTTGTTTTACCAAAACTTTTTTTGGTTTTTTATTTTATTTTTAACCATCATTATTCATTTTTTTCACGTTCTACATGGAAAACACTAAAATATTATTATATCTTATTGTTGGCTTGAAAAAATATTCACCTGGCAATAATCTCGCTTATCCTATAATATCTTCTATAGTATTATGTATTATGAAGTATTAATAAATATTATGTTACGTGTACTAAAAACTAAACTGTATGAAACCAATTACGAAGTAAAATATTTTATACAAATTTTCGTACGGTAGTGCCAAATGTCAAACTTTAAAGGACGTCATTAATTTGTGGTTTTAAAAAAGAATAAATATATGTGAGACAACTGGAGAGAAATGTTTTTTATATAAATTAATAAAAGATTATACTATTTATATTTAAATGACTCTCTTTAAGCCTAATCGGAGTCTGTTCGCATCTGATGATGTTTCGGGGGAAGAAATGATAAGATGAAATAAATAAGACAGTCATATTGAAGAAAAAACAATTAGTTTTTTTTTTAATAAAGCATTTTAGTTAATTAATTAGTGACCCAATGCTAACCTAAAGATTGACTTAACTATGAAAAAAAAATGGCACCTCAATTGAAAAATGTTTGAGGAGAGTTTCGGATGTGAAAATCTTCAAACTGCTTAGGCGGTGAAGGTCGAATGGCCCAAAAAACTTCATCAATCAGAAGCAGCTAAGAAAAAAGGCATCTCAAAATAACGGTTTCACGGTGTAGGTGGATTTTATCTTGAGGCGGCTTTTTGGACTATTCAATAGCTTTAGCCGTATTTAGTGCCTAGATTTAAAGGGCCAGGTACTTCTCAACCTTCTTCTTTTCATCTCATTCCACTCTCATTTTCCTATCAGTCTCACAACAAACCGCAATTAGTTATAACCATAAAGTTGGTAGAGTAGTATCTATCCAAGGCAGTGAAGTCAGTTTTTGACTTGTTTTTGATGATTTTAAACTGACTCGGTACACCTGGGCGTGGCTAAGACTAAGGCTACGGTATTTTACATCCATTCATATCACATATCGACATGATGTCTTTGTTTATTCGTAAAGCCACTTTTACACAGTATTTTTATCAACAAAAATATAGCATATAACCTAAAAAACCGTTTAGTTGTGTCAAGTTTAGTGGCATAATAAAAAATGTGGGTGAACCAGGACCTTAAGATCATCCTTACAGTATATAGAAGCGGTCTATAAAATTCGTTGTCTCTTTCTCTCTCATGGTGTACGACGTAAAAACCCGGAGAAAGTGATTTATCGCAAGTTTGTGTACGTTAGGTAAAAATAATCAGCTCTCCCTCCATATATTGTTACTTCAAGGTTATAACATAGTCCCACTGACTCCAGAGAGTTGGAACACCTGTGTGGTATTAAATAAAATAAAAACTGTATCCTCCATTTAATTGGGTGATATTATTTTCAAAGTTTAAAAAACCAACTTAATTGCACAGGTCATATTATGTATAGCTTTACATATATATTATTTTGATTATTGTTCTTCAAAAATATTATCCAGTTAAACTGCAGCTGAGTAGTTCGTTAACAAGATTTTTTTTAAATAATGGAATAAATACAGATTATCACATAATTTAGAAATATTCATATAATTATTATAAACACCCAAAAAAATTTAGAAATTGATATACTATTACACTATATTATTGTATGTGACTAGAAGAATAAACTATGTTTGAAATGATAACACTAATGACCAAATTTTGCTGTTCACTATACGAGTATACTGGTTTCAAACTGGTAGCAGTCAAATAAGAAATGTCAAATTAGGTGCTCTTCATCAAATTTATTTTAATCCATATTTTAAACATTTTTTAAAAATAAAATAATTACTTTGTAAAAGACCACAGATTTGATTCTAATTTTTATGACCGACTGGTTTCGCTTAGCCTAAGAATCATCAGGGTACAAAATTAAACTAAACAAAAAATACATAGTGTGTGGTTATATATACATACAGAGGGAGAACACAATATAAAATAAAAAATGAGAAAAGTAAGAAAACAAAAGAATAAAATGTAAATTACAATAAAGGAACAGAGAAAAAGGGAAAGAGGCAAAACGTCAAAACAAAACCGGTCAGTAAAAAAAAACCATAAAATCATTAAAAGATCTTGTATAAAGTTATTATTTCATTTTCAATAAATATGTCAAACCACAAAGTGAAAAAAAGTTAAAATCTACTTTTCAAAATTACATTCAATGCTCACTTGAAGACTTTTCATATTCCATTCCAATCACACTCGTCACATGAAATATCAATTAACCCGACCCTGGCTCGCAAAGCATTAGCAGGGACGTTCACAGGTCATGAGCACAGGTTTTCCGGTCAGAGTTCCAACGGAGTGCGGCCTCCGTAACACGTACCCCGCTAATGGCCGCGCTTAAGCCTTCGTGAGGCATATCCTGCCAGTACGGAACCTCTTTTACGACTCAAATATCGTAAAACGGAATTTGTTTTACCCCTACTTGACTGCATACCTGGGCCGGAGTACCTATCGGATGTAAAGACGAAATTAATAATAATATTAAGAGCCCGTTTCCAAAATTACCTAACTGTCTGAAAATCTTTATGGTTGTATTTTCCTGTGTTTTTGACATTTTGTAAGAATGATTTCTGCTTAAATCATTTAAAATACATAAAGTCACCAAATACCCAGAAAAATCTTGAATTTTTTAAAATATGGGATGTTTAAAAAAATCTACAGCCTTTATTTAATTATCATAAATTATGCTCTTGCGTTGGCGATCTTGTTATTCGTGCTGTTGGCGCAAATAAAAAAAATTGTTTGAAAAAACAAAGCTAGCAGTCCACAATGGAGTGCTTATACCAACCCTTATATGTGGCAGTGAAGCATGGAACTGGCAAAGGAAGGATGAAAGTAAACCGAATTCTGTGGAAATTTGATCCCTGAGGCGTATGTGCGATAAAACTATGTATGATCGTGTTAAAAATCTGGATATCCAGAAGTAATGCAAGGTTGATGTAAGTGTAATGAATAGGATCAATAAAGGGACGCTTAGATGGTTTAGGCATGTAGAGCGAATGAACGAAGAAAGAAGTGTGACAAGAATATATGATGCGAAAGTGGATGGAAGAAGAATTCGGGGATACCTGAAGAAGACATGGCGCGATCAAGTGAATCAAATACTTGAATCGGGTCATGTGAAGAGTCAGAATAACAGAAGAGTATGTATGAGACGATGTATGAATGTAAATGAAGCAAGAAGTGTGTAAACCATGTGAAGAGCATGTATTAGGCGGTGTATGAATGTGAATAAAGTAGGAGTGTGTGCCAAGATAGAGTTGGATGATGGTCTCTCCTCTCTGCCTACCCCTGTAAGGAAACGGCGTGATGGTTAGCTAGTTATGTTCTTGGTTGGTGTGTTGGACGCCTAAGAATAATATTTCTGTTGATATTCATTAAAATTTTGAAATTGATTGTTAAAAAAAGTGTTATGTCGCACAAGAGTTCCAACTGCCTGAAGATACATTAGATAGACATTCACGTTTAAGAAGTTCTATATTGCTGGAAACGAGAGATGGGGAGGAAAACAGGGAGAGAAAGGTCCTAAAGTACCTGCCTGTTCAGATCTTGCTACCAAAACTAGGTGAAGCCAATTCAAGAAATCTTTAATTCTTCTAAATAGTAATCAGTCTCTCACCAAGGCGATACTTATAATATTCCACTTAATTAAGGTTTACATATAGGGTACATTACAACTTTACTAGTATGTTTAAATTTTTTTTTTAAGCCTTATTTTTTTATTTCAATTGCTTTCAAAATACTTTTATCCTTCAATTGACAATTCTGTGTGTTAAAACTTACATATTTAAATTTATTTTTTAGTGAGTGAAACAAATTGTTTAAAAATAGTTTACTTAACTGTTTTTTTTTTTTTTCAAAACAAATTTTCGTAAAAATAATAATTTACTAACAAAAACATTTACAAATCTTCAGTAATAATCGATAAATACTTAATCATTACTTCTTCACCTTCAATGATTCCTCTGACGAAAGTTAATAATATAACTTTTTGCAGCCTTTAGGATAATTTTGATTCCGCCCTTGCCTGAAAGGGTTTGCACGAGGTTCGATTAATTGGAATTCTGTTCTGAAAAATAAGTTGAATTGAATTGTAACAAATCTCTGCCAGTTCCACGAATGGAATAATGAATAACTTCATTCGATTTTATGGAGGCATTTCTTTTTTATTGGGGAAAATAATACGATTATTTTAACCGTTTCTATTCTGTGAAGTAATATTCCATTCGGTTTTACATCCAGTTGTTCGTGAAATTATTACTTTATTGCGTTTTATATTTTGTTTCGCGGTCATAAAATGTATCAATGGCTGAAATAAATTATCTGAATTATTGTAGTTGGGAATGATGCTTATTTTTTGTCGATGATAATGTTTGAATTTTGAAAGATATCGAATATTTGTATTGCTTACAACAACACTGGCCACTGTTGGCTTTGTTTTCGCTTTCTACCAGATGGCCTACCGGCTTCTGCCACTCTTGGCTGGAACTTTTTAGGTGGTTTGTGTCATATGATCTAGAATTGTATGTTAAGACTGACGCGCCCTAATTTCAAAATATGGCGCATTCTAAATAGCAACCGTTGTCGGTTGGTCAAAATTGTAAATATAATAGCTAGAAGCAGAGAGGCAAGGCATGGCCTAACCAATGCGCGACGTTCGGTTTGCACATGTATAGCAAGGATTCCGGCTCACCCAAGGCAGTTTAGCCTTAAATTCCGATACGTAAATACGTTGCGTACATTCAACGCGTAATATGCCATAATGGTGCGGAATCGTAAGGAAATGCTTAATATATATTTACGTGGAAAGCAATCACTTTGTGGTTTGATTAAATTTATATATTACATCTCTTTTTCTCTGTTCCTTTGTTCTAATTTAAAAAAATATTCTATTGTTTTCTCATCGTTTTGTTATTTTATTTTATATGTTGTTCTCCTTCATTACGTATATATATATATATATATATATATATATATATATATATATATATATATATATATTTATATATATATATATATATATATATATATATTTATTATTTTTTTACTTAACTTCATGTTTATTTACAATATTGTACATACATTGTCCTCCACGCTAGGAGTTTACCTTTGATATATAATAGCACACTTTGTGTTTTTTGTTTGGTTTAATTTTGTACACGTGCCCACCTTTTAACTGACTTTCTGACCTCCTGGTTCTGGTCTTTGTCAAGTTATTAACATTCGTGTCTTTCTCGACTAACCGGCATCTTGACGTTAGTATCTGAGACATCTACTTCTCCCAGCATCTCTATGGCCCTAGCCTCTCGGCTGATCTGGTGGTGTGCCAATTGGTTGACTCTCCACTACGATGTCTTCGCATAACTTTGTGTAGCATTTTAAAAGTCGAGCGTTTTAACCACTTGACCACGTAGGCCGTCAATATTTAGTTAGTTGTAAAAGAGAGGCCAGGAATTAATATCTGTCCAGTTGCCTTTGAGGTGATTTTCTACAAAAGAGACGCTATTCAAATAATCTAATATGATTCAATTTTTAATTTTTTTAGGTCTTAATATTTTATTTCAATTACATTCAGAATACTTTAATCCTTCATTTGACAGTTCCTTACCTCACCGCCATAAATAAAAGTCAGTATCAAAACTCTGTGGTGAATAGCTACGACTATTTCATTAAATCCATCTTCAATTGAATTTTAACTTTCAACTGGTTACAGTGAACCTATGGGAGTTTTTACTATGCACACCAAAATTGAAAATATTACCTATTTTTCATACAAAGCGTTATATAAACCGTAATAAAACACAATAGATAAAAGTGACCCGCACAGAAGTTTTAGATGAATGATGGATGTTACCAGGTTTCGCATTATCTGTGTGGGCAGATAAGAAAAGGGCTTCATACTTCATTTTATTTTCCATTCAGCTCCTGAAATACGTAAGGCTTCAGGAGTGCCCAAACTGAGAGGGCGTTTTTGCGAATGATAAAAGGCTTTTTATGAATCTACCGAAAAAGAAAAATAGAAATGGTCACTTTAATTTAATTATACCGAAACGTATAGAAATAATGTTTTACGAGTGTAAAGCCCGAATGAATTTAATATTTTAAATAAAAATATTAGTCGAATGGGGAGAGTTCTTGATAATTTTTTTTAAATTGAAGGTGGCATAGCCGTGTGAACATTGAACAACAAAATAAAAACCATTAGCACAGTATGCATATAAACAACAATATGCAGATATGCAAGTATAACCTCAACTAAATATACAAAGGAAATAAATTAAAAGTACATAAACTGGTTAACACAACGACAATGAAATAAATTCAAAAGCAATCTATTCAATTCCAGTTCTACTTGCCAAAACAACTTCAACCAACATATATTATGTCCATATTTCGTTATTGATGTGTTAAATATGTCAACAACATCCTTGGAATCATTAACCAAATTCCGTGTACGGCGAACGGGAGTGTACAATAAAATTGTGATACCGTATTAGAGTTGTTAATATAATAAGGTAAATAATACCTCGACGTGGATTTGCGTACAAAAGAAATTAAATACAATAATTTAGAGCTATCAATCATTGAATTTATAATTTAATTCACTCAGGTCGGTAATTATAAAAACAGAAAGGAAACAAATGTCATAAACTTAATCAAATTCTTATTTTTAACCTGTAATAGCATTCTAGAAAGAATATTTTTTCCGAAAACATAGAGGAAAAATGTTGCAAAATCATTTGTTATTTAATCGTGTATAATTTTGTACCTACAAGCAATTATCTGAAAAGCCAATCTATTTAAGTTTCTTGCTTCTTTAACTAACTATAGTGCCATTTCACGGCAAATATGGAAAGAGAGAGTAAAACGCCACAACCCTTGCTTCAATCACGCCAATGCTTCGTCTCTAACAAAGTCTTATATTATTCTAACTCTTGGCGAAACCCGAATCAAATATTTAATTGATTTGATCGTGCTTTATCTTTCAACGGCTTCCTCGACTTCATATTTCATACACTTTGCCAGTCATACATGCCCCAGAGATAGCAGTGTAAGAATTGGAAGAAATTCTACGGAGATAGTAGGATAGAAGATAGTGAAAAAATATTTCATTAAACATAATCGATAGACTGAAGCTGTTGTGAAAATCTCCTAGCTGAAACTTTTCATAGTCACCTCTGTAATGTCGGTATTCTCTCCGAAAATGGAACTATCGGTTCAAGCTACCTCCGATACCATAGCGGTTAACCATAATTAAAAGGATAAAATTTATGGTGTAATTTTACGATTTTTAAACTTGGCAAACATTTTTTGTTCACCAAAAACAAAATAAAAGTACTTCAACAAATCTAAACAAAAAATAAATGAAGCTGAAAAATATCTAAATATTATTTTCCAGAAGATCCTAGAGTATATTAAAAATAATAGTGTACTTGAGTGTTAAGATTGAAAAAAACGTCTTCATGATGTTTTTGTAGCCGAAAACTATTTTATTTTTTTCAAAATTTTATTTTTTTAATGTAGATGTTTTAGCAAGCCATGCATTTCCCCTCCAAAAGTAAAAAATCTTGAAAATTTTCACATAAGAAATTGAAATTAAAAAAAAATTTTTTTTTGGCCACACAAACATTAATAAAGTATCTAATTTTTAAAATTGTTAATTCGTGGTGAAACTCCATTTTTTAAATATAACAATACCATTTTTTTTTGCTTTATGCTACTACTTTTAATAAGACCTGACCGGTTTCACCTAATGGTGGGCTTCTATTATTATTATTAAATCGTCAATAAAGTCGCATTTTTTAATCTTCAACTCTAGTACACTAAAAAGTCACGAGCCGCCACTGATCATAATATGCACATAATAAACTACAAATGATCTTAATTTACCAGTTCAAGCTATGTATTCTCAGGACGTAGTACCTTTAGTTATTGACTTTATGGATGATAAATCTATCGAGCAATAAAGCGTGTTCGTAGTTCCTCTGTATCTGGACTTTTTTGGCTCATGCAAGTTCATTTAATAGTTTATGGTTCAACAAATTTTCACCTGTTTCATTGTCATGTTGGGAGACGGAAACAGCGGCTATAAAGTGACCACGCTCGTAAAGCTTAGACCTAAGCAATAATGGAGCTTCCTAAGAAATGCCATAAAACCGTTTTTCGATCAACTTTACTTCTGCTTTCCAGACCCTTCCGATGTTAAAATAAACACTTAAATAAATTATAATAAAAAAGTATCTATTGGATAATACTAAAAATGTTGTGGTTTTATAGTTAGCTGAGTAAAATAAAGTAAAGAGCTTGTTTTAGTCATTGATATTTTATTATTTTTAACTAAAAACCCTTCGAGGACAACCTTTTGGCCTTCATCTACGGAATGTAATGTTCGATTTAACTTTATCATCGATATAATGAAAATGTATCCACCACCACTTCATAGAAACAGATGGATCACACAAGGAGCGCTTTAAAATTGGTCAATAATAATTGAAGGTATGTGTGAGTACACTACTGTTTAATGAAAACTCTGTTTCTATTAGTGTGATTATGCCCTGATGAAGTAACGGTTGACTCTGAAACTAGGCGATATTCATAATAAAAGTGAAAATAATTACATTTTATTTTATATGACCGACCAGTTTCGTTTGGCCTAAGCATCAGTTTTTCAGAATTCGCTAATCATCTTATTGAAAAAGATCATACCTTCAATAAAAGCACCAGTGCTCATATTCTCCAAAAAAATATTCAGGGCAACAGATTAAATAATTTAAAAGCACTAGAAATAAAAAAGCCATTCAAATTAATGGTCATATTCTATATAATCAGTTAAATTGGTTCAGTTGTTTAATATTAGGTATATTTCCCGCAAACTCTCAATTTCTCATTATTCTTTTATCAACTTCTCCGTTGATGTTTTACCTCTTTTATTTCATTTGATCTGTCTCTTTCTCTCTGTATCTATGTTTTCTGACTATTCTCTCATTATATTTTTTATTTTGTCTTCCCTCTGTATGTACCAGTATATATAACCATACACTATTTATTTTTGTTTAGTCAAATTTCTTCCCCTGATGATTTTTAGGCTAAGCGAAACCGGTCGGTCATAAAATATTTAATACATTCTGCAGTCTTATATAAAGTTATTAATTCATTTTATATAAAATAATAATAATATTTGGATCATTTGTATAGGGCTGTTTTTGTGATAAATCACCTCAAGAATCTTCATTTCTTGGTTCTAGCTGATCACTAACTACATAAAATATATTATATGGCATATTTATTTTTATACATTATGTACAGAAGTATACTTACCTGGCGGGTCAATTCAGAGAAATACAATTATTAGAGTTATTTCTAGTTTATAAAAATATACAGTTTTGCACTCAAATGACTTTGGAGGGTGTCAATTCTAAATAATGTAGCAAAATTATTGTGCCTTAATTTTGAATGTTTCACCACTAATTCTAATTTCCTCCTAAGAAACTGATTTAAAACTGATAACAACTTTATAAATATTTATATACCAATACATATAAATATCCAAAATTAATCTGTTTTACAATCAAATACATATCTAGTTTATGCATAGCCTTTATAATTAGCTGATATCATTTTGATAAAAAATTTAAATGGGCCTAAAATCAGCGTTAAATGGGGATCGTTTTTATAACAAAAAAATGGGCTCATTTTCAAATTAATCAACTCAATCGAATGTTGATGGAAGTAGATTATGAAAATTAAAAAATAACTTTATTTTCAATAATTCATTTTATTTTTCATATTATCACCTACCGGTCACGATTTAACCAAATTTTATCAGGGTTATATTAAAACTAACAAAATTACATAGAATGAGCATGTTACATGTCATAGGCAAAGAGGGGCACAGAATATCTTAAAAAATCACTTTGTGGATACCCATTATAACTTAATAAAACTTTGTTTTAATCAATTTTTATTTATTTCCTAAGCCGACCGGTTTCGGAACAACCCTTCCTTCACTAGGGAAAAATATATACTACCCTGTTAAAAGTTTGGTGTTTGCCAAGCCAGTTATGCAGGCCCAGCATCGACCCAAGCGGCGCTTGGCACAAGTAATTTTTTGGACGCCCCTTGTCAAAACCTAAATTTACTAAATTTTCGAAAGCTTTTATTTTACGTCAAATAAAATAACAAATTTCGTGATATATAAAATCTATTAGTGTATTTGGTATTTTACACGTAAAAAATGTGTATTATACACAAAGGCATCACTTTTATAGAGAATTCATCACTGTTAACCACTTATTTTGGCAGGCTTCCCTCTGAAAATATCTACAAATTAAATACGAGATCCAAAAAATTATATGCATAAAATGATAATGTTATATTTTATTACATAAGCAGAGTAAAATAATGAAACGTAAAAAAATAATGACAACGTGCGTCATAAACTCGTAAATAATTTCCAAGTAGCTATATGTTCTTAGTTGTATTGTTCTACATCTTAACTTATCATTTATATCAGTATGCAATCTTTACGTTGCTTTAAATACATTTTAAATTCGTGTGCATTCACATTTTGATAATAATAAGCAAGTTTTAAGTCAACATGACTGATATTACTGGAACGATGCGATAGCACTACAAATTTATAAAGCGCTGTCTCATTATTTAATTAAATTAAATTCACAGTTTTTACTAAAGTTAATAACATAATTTTGAATTATCCATACCAATCATACCATTAAATAACAATGGTCAATCTGTGAAATTTCTAGTTCTTCACTGTACGCCTAGAAGAAAATTTTATCTTTTTTTTTAAATATTTTTTCCATAAACGTCCCCTTAGGTTTATTTGAATATTCTAGTTTTCCTTTGAAATCATCCAATTAAAAAAAAAAGTTTCTTTCTGTTTGAACTTTTTTATTACTGTTATGTATATTAAATTTGTTTGTGCTTTTTTATTTTTTCTTATGTTATCAAAGGTAAAATCAAAATTCAAAAAAGATATTAATATTGAAGGAGATATTTACATTGGTGAAAAACTTACAAATAATTTTCTTATTTAAGAATTTCCCATAAACACAAGTATTTCACGTACATCTGAGAGAGTTTTTTAAAAAATATGCAAAAAAATGCTAACAAGTAAAGGCAACATAATAACAGAATATTTAAGAAACGTGTTCCCTTCTTTGCTAGGTAGCATGTCTTGAAGTGGGGTATTAATAAGCTATGTTTCTATTAAATCATTTAATCGTTAATATCTTAACAATTCTCATTGATTTATAAAATCAAAGCTTCTAACGCTCTTAATAAAGGCTTTTCAAACAATTGTGTGGCCAAAATACTGAGCTTTACATTGATTCCGCAACAAAAGATGGCATGTAAGTAACCACCGTTTCCGGAGTATGGTGATCGATAAGGGATGGGGTGAAGCATACTTCCGGAAACTAATACAACTGTCTCACCACGTGACTAGAATACCTTCTGAAGGCTTCTGCAGAGCTTTGAAGTAAAGTTTCTAGAGTGTTTACACTCACAGCAAACTTATATGGACTAAATTGTGTTTGTTTTCAATGTTTCTAATGGAAGGTACAAATTGACATTTCAGCTTACTTTCATTATCCAGAGGAAAACTTAAACTAGAAACAACACCTTTGAAATACGAACTTTCTTTATGTCCTTTTATAGGGTTACTTTCCTGTTTAAGTTTGAATAAGAATTAGAAACATTAACTCAGCATCTGATTAAAGATAGTAAAATTAGTAATGTACATCTAAATAACAATTATAGCATCGATATTTGCACCTCGTTCCAAAAATCTATATGAGGTGACGTGACACGATGAAGTGGAAACATTACTTGAATCGAGTTTATTGTGTAGCCGTCCACTCTTTCTGCCTACTTCTACAGGGATACGGCCTAAAAGATGGAACCAGATCAAAACAGCCTGATACTTTCTACCTATAAACTTTCCCATACTCTTCCCTTTCCCACTTATTTTATCTTAGAGCGACTTTTGTACAGTATTAAATAAATTAATTAAAACTGTTCATTATGTTTTCTTTCATAATAATATCTTATACTTAAACATTGGTGATAAGATCCATAAAGCCATGCGAAGCAGCGTAAAATATAACTTCTAGGTAGACATCTTCCCAAACGACCGTGAATACTTAAAAGCTACATAAAAAAAACAATGGCCCTAGCTATAAAGGAAGACTTTATTTCAGAAAAGTTATTTTTTTATTTCTTTTTACTCCCATGCTGAGCTCAAACGAGCTTAAACTAACATTTTTATATGGAAAATAAACCCTTTTCGCTCAAACCACTTTCTTAGCAGCCGCCAAAGTCATCAAAGAATTTTATTCTGTGCTACTTAAAATTAATTTGACTGTTCATTTAAAATAAACGTTTAGGTGCTTAAGACCCTAGAACAATTTATAAAAGAATTCAAGAAGTTTCATAAAATTATGAACTGTTCAAATTTCTTGTTATGCCATATTAAAGCTAATGATGAGGATGAAATTTACTCAAATACCAAAAACTTGTGTATTAAGCCCACGCGCCCTACCAGTAATCCGTTACACTTAAATAAATGGCCCAAGATACTAGAGAGACAGTGGTGTAGGCATATATGTACACCTTAAATAAATATATGACTTTGGAACCAGAATATCTATAAAAACGCCCTTGAAGTGATTTTTCACAAAAATGAAGTTATATCAACTATCATTATTATAAACGGGTAAATCAAAAAAGTGACTGAAATACAATGGGTGATAGGCAGGCCACGCTGCAAAAAAAATGGTATAACACTCAACTAAAGACCAGATAGGCAAACCGCCAGCATAAAGACCGCACTAGAGATAGAGTCAGTTTTTTTTATGTGGAGTGCCAAAATGATCGCAGATTACAAAGCAGGAAAAATTGACAAGACATGAAAACGACCCAGAAATGAGCAGATCACGCAAAAAAGAAAATAACATATAGATAATATCATTATATCTCCCATCGTGTCATTGCGAAATAACACTTCCTTTGTAGGATAAATTGAAAGGAAACTGATGAAAGACGTGAATCGGAGTGAAGCATCAACGATTTCCAAAATTTGAATTAGATTGGCATGTGATAAGCTTTGAATTCTGAACTCATTGAAAAAAGAGTGTTTTGTAAGTGTAAATTTGTATTTTTTCAACTAAGTTTAACGAACAGTTCGTCTGTTGCCCAAGAGTCAAAATACTGTGAAGTGTATGTAGGCACTTAAAAAATACAATTTTATTTAAACCCGTGAGCATTAAAAATATTTGTTTTTAAACTGAAGCTTATGAAAAGCTTTTATTATTTTGAGTAGGCCTTGGAGAGTAACGATGTATGCAAAGTTTTGTCAAGACTGGGAGGGGGAGATGTTTGGGGAGCGGGATGACTGTATTTTCCCAAGGTACTAGATTATAGCGGAACGGAATTTGGAACGGATGCCATTCAATATAATACACGAATATACGGCCTTCATAGCGTAGCGGTTTAAACATCAGATACCAATTTATTTATTTTTTTGGAATTGGTGTCAAACCGGAGGGTGGGTATCTTTGTTTTGCACGAAATCCAAAATAGTAAATGTACAATGTTTTACATTTAGCACGATTTTCAAGTTGAGGTCGGCAAGTTATTTTAACCCTTGCTGGCTTCTACTGCAAATATGTTCAAGCCCAATCCAAGCTACAAACTTATTGTTATAATTGCAAATTATATAAAAACTTCCCATGTTGGTTTGTTTATACTTTATCCAAAGATTTTATATTAAAAGGTATGATAAACAAAACTGCGGACTTCTTTGTGATAAATAAATTTGATTTTTTAGTGTAAATTTGGTTTTAATAAAGACTGACATTATATAAACTTTGATTTAGTTTTTCTCGACACAATGCCTCATTTGGAATGACTTAGAAGACCGCAGTCGTATTTTAAAAATTTAAATGTTATGCTTGCATTTCTTTCAGATGTCATTAATAAAAGGCTAGATCTAAATATTTACATCGATAATCCATTAACTCAAGGGTTCGACACTAAAGATATGATTTCGTTTGTAAGTGTCTTAATTCGAACATTTATTTTTAAGCACTCAATTTTATTTTATTTTTCTCTCGTTAGTTAGTGGGAATATTCCAGAAAACCTCCAATAAAGAACTTTCACTTTCGACTTTTGCCACTCTCTTTCTCGGCGGCTGCGGCCAGCCACAAAGCTCTACAGCCTCGGCTTCAGGTGAACCTGCAAAGTGGGATTATACAAATAAAGATACGTACATATCCATTTAAAAGAAATATGTTACGTGGACATACACAGATAGGTGTGTTTAAAACTTTACTCTTATTCAAATTTGACTCGTTAATTATTAAATAGTGAATAAAATGGAATATTTGTCTAATATCTAAAAAATCTATTGCACGTTGCAATAGATTTCTTGAGTGCATAAACACTGTCATATAAATGACTGGAAATCGATTACAGCCATCACGAGCATAATATCACTTTCCTTAAGGCCCTCTGCACACGGAGATACTCACTAAAAACTGGTCACGGACGCAAATTAATAACCAGTCCGCGATGAGTTTGAACCTTTGTAATTAAACGAGACACAGCATACGGCACCACCGTCACCTAACTAAACGCTGTAATCAAATTAGTCTCCAAGAATAGGCAGACTTGATTCAACGCCACACACATCTGTCCTGGCACACATTCCTTGTTTCATACATTCGCATACATCACCTTTGATTATTCAATTTTTTTTATATTACCCGACTTTTTTATTCACTTGACAGTTACCACATCTTACAGGCACCTTTTCGACACTCTTGATACTACTTTCTTAATTCATGCATTCATATCTGAATAGTCACTAACTCTTTAGTAACCAGTTGATAGGAAACTCGACCTGTCGACTCGTTTTTGACTTAAATCTTGATTAATTTAGTCGTGACGGCACTATACTCGTACAGTTACACAGTCACGTATGATGATTTAATTAGAGTAAATTAAAAACACTAAATTGTGACCAAAAACAACTACTCTGAGTGTACTAATCAAGCGTTGCTAAGCGATTAGCGATGGGGTACAGCCTTCCATTACTTTGCAGCACAGAGTGGTGATATTGTACCCGACGTGATCAGGTACACAAGTAAACTGTAATAGGGGGGGCGGTCCCGATCTGCGAAGTGCTCCAAGTGGTCGTCTCGTTGTAAGGGAGTCGACTAGGGTTGACTTGTAGGGGCTGGTTCTGCTCTCAAATGAAGATGCTGCGGCGTGGTCCGGAGAAAGTTGTAGTCAGGCGGTCCAGGGGGGGCAGGCGATGGTCAGAAGAAAAGGCAGGAGTCAAGTTGTAGGCGATGTCAAGCGGAGAGAAGTCAAAAAAGGTAGGTAGATGATGATGCTGGCGGAGGATGCTGGTGATCTGCCTTCCTCTGGTTTTTGCGCAATTTATATTGCGCTCCAGGGCGCGACCACGGATTTGGGAGATTTGTATGGGGGAATTTTGTTTCCCCCTTTCTCGCTCTTTCCGGGTCGCTGGCAATTTTGTGGGATAGATTTAATTAATCTATCCCCTTCTCCTAAGCATCACCTTTAACCTCAACTTCTCCACACTCTTCCATCATTTTTATTAAGTTAAGAAATACATTTTTTTAAACACAAGTACAAAAAGGTGCCCGTTTTTTGGACTAAAAATCTTAATTACTAACTTAGCCTAACATTTACATATATGAAATTACATTGTTTTTTGTAGCTGGGAGTCAGGCCTTTACGACGGTATAATTTATTGGGTCGTGTGATTGACCTGGCTCCCGTTATAAGAATCAGACAGATTGATTTCTCTCGCCTCGGTCCGCGCTGAGACTTGCGAAGCTCGGTCGTGAGGATCCGCTCTAGGCCGCTCGCGTTTGCGTTATTCGCAGCCTGGGTCTAGGGGATTTTAGCCTCAAGGCCAACCTCTTGTCTCATTTGCGGCCGAGCGAGCCGAGAGAAACATACATAAAATTATAGAATTTACAATTTGTATTGAGAAATCTTAGATCTAACTTATTTCCTACATTAGCGCCGCTGTCAGGGGCATTCGCGTCCGACACACTCCCCCCGTGGAGCTCTGCTACACTGCTCGTCCGGAGGCGTGATGTCCTCGATCGATCGGCGGTGTCCTTGGCGGCCGGACCCCCAGGCGCGGTGTTGTTGTTGCGCAAGTGACCCTCTGGGGGGTCGCGGCGGGGCTCCCCTGTGGCTGGGCAGCCTCCGAGGCTGCCAAGAGGACTAACGATTTTATCGCCCGGGCCGTATGTAGACGCCCGTGCTGGTTTTGACCCTCACGGTCCTGATTTGGCCGTCTGGTGCGGCTATGGCTTCCAGGACCCTTCCGCGGGGCCAGCTATTGCGGGGCAGCGCGGGGTCCATCACCAGTACCAGGTCATCCTTCTTTATTGGCGGGGATGGTTGCTGCCACTGTTTACGGGTGGCGAGGGTCGGCAGATATTCGCGGACCCACCGCCGCCAAAAACATATCAACCAGCTGTTGGCCTATCCGCCACTGCTTTGCGAAGGCAGACGGTCTCCTCGGCTGCCTCGTATATTGCCAGGCAGGGTCTGTGTCCTGCCGATCCCAGCAGGAAGTGATTTGGTGTGAGTGGCTCCTCGTCACGGGGTCGACCGATAGGTGTGTTAGCGGCCTGCTATTCACCGTGAATTCGGCCTCCGCCAGTGCTGTATGTAGCGTCTCTTCGCGGGGCGCCCTCTCCTTGAGAGTGGCAGTGAGCGCCCGCTTAACGGACCGCACGAGGCGCTCCCATGCTCCCCCATGTGGGGACTGCGGGGCAGGATAAACCTCCACTCCATCCCTTCAGTTGTAGCGAAGTTCTGTACTCGCGGGTCTTTGCGGATGTCCTCCACGGCGTCCTTCAGTTCTTTCTCGGCGCCGTGGAAGTTTGTCCCGATTGTCTGAGTATATTACCGCCGGTAATCCTCGCCGGGCTGACATCCTTTGCAATGCCATTATTGCTGAGTCGGTGCTCAGTGAAGTGGCCAACTCAAATGTATAGCCCGTGTTGATAGGCATGTGAACAGGGCGGCGTATCTTTTCTCTCCGCCGGCCCACGGTCACTTCGAGAGGAGCCAGAAATAATCGAGCCCGCAGTTTGTAAACGAGGCGCACTCTGTGGGCCAGCCGTGCGGCCGGTAGCGGGGCCATCATCGGCGGGAACGGCTTGCTTCGCCGTATCTTGCACGTAGGGGCACAAGTGTATTAGCCGGCGGAGGTTTGAGCGTAGCTTCGTAACATAGAAGCTAGCTCGGATCTCCGCCATCGCCTTTTCGATGCTGGGATGATCAGCCTTGTTATGGTAATGGCTGATCATCAGTCGAATATACGGCTCTCCGCCGTCTAGGATTATCAGTGAGTCAGGCACCCCCTGACTCCCTTTAGCCTCGAGCCCATTCTCAGTATACCGTTATGTAGGTGGGGCGCGAGTGCTCTTAAAACGGCAGCTGTCGGCTGCTATTGCTTTTTCCTTTCTGGATTCTTTATCCATGTTTGTTCCGCTGCGCGAGACCTCTTTACGAGCTGAGCGGGCCCTCGTCTGGTCTGCTGGCACCCTGGCGGCATCTCCGAATGAACCGCAGCATCCATGCCGTGGTTCGGAGCAACCGGTTCCATGAAGAGAACCGGCTGACTGCGGGGAGCGCCTGTTCCAGGGTGTATGTCACCCCGACATACTTCGCCCTCACCTCCATTGTTTGTTCGTCAGGCCGGGCCGCTAGAGCTCGTTCTTGGGGCCATTGGGTCTCCGGTGACGTCATGAAGGAGGGGCCGGTGAACCATCGCCCGTCCGGCGAGAGGTCCAGCGGCTCGACGTCTCTTGTCCCGATGTCTGCAGGGTTGAGCTTCGTGGGGACCCAGCGCCAATCAGCAATATTGCTAAGCTCGTCGATCTCTCCCAGACGATTGGCGACGAAGGTGGAGTATGTCCGTGGATCCGTCCTCAGCCAGCAGAGTACTGTGGTGGAATCTGTCCAAAACACAGTCTTTTTGGATAAGCGCCTGGCATTCTTTCTTTATGTTAGCCGCTAGGCGCGCGCGGCCATCAGTGCGGCTTGTAGCTCTAGTCGCGGGATTGATAATGGCTTCAGAGGCGCCACTTTACATAGCGGCTAGAAAGGTTGCCGTCTTCTCCTCTGGGTGCGGTTTCAATTAAATAAGCCACTGTGCAGCATGCCGTCTCAGAAGCGTCGCAGAACACGTGAAGTGTAAAAAGTGGCTCACTTTGTTGCGCAAACAGCGCCTTGTTATGGCTACATTGCCTTGTTGGCGAACGCAGCCACTCTGTCCACTTGGCGGCGTGCTCGAGGCTTTATTCTCTCGTCCCAGCCTGTGTTGGACCGCCACGTCCTGAAGCAGCATTTTCGATCGGATCGTCAGGCACGCCACGAAGCCCACCGGGTCAAAAATTCTCATGACGTAACTCAATAGTTGTCGTTTCGTTGGTTGCGTGACGATTTCTCCGTCTATATCTGTAAATTTGTACGGGAACCGGTCGCTCGCCGGCTCCCATACTAGGCCCAATATACGCTCGCTCGCCTCCCGCCGCCGTTGATGGTATCGGAGCGCCCGCCTTTTGGTCCGGGCGCACCTCGGCGATAAGCTGCCATATTGTTTGAGGCCCAGTTTGTCAACACGAATCCTCGTTGTGCAGCGCTTTGGATACGCTGTTCACAAGGGCGGCAGCCCTCCTGCGGGGTATCGACGGCGTCCAGATAATCATCCATGTAGAATTTATTGCGTATGGCGGCCGCGGCCGCGGAGCTCGTTCACATTCCGCCGCGACCTTGTTCCTCACAAATTGGGCACTACTCGGAGAACATGTTGCTCCCGAATGTCATTGACGTCATCTTATACGTCCTTGGTTCCTCGTGTGGTGTTGGTCTCCACAAGAAACGTTGCGAGTCCTGATCCTCTTCTCGGATTTTGATTTGTAGGAACATCTCTGCTATATCGGCCGTTATTGCGACCTGCCCTTCCCTTCCAGGCAATAGATTTCCGAGAAGTGATGACAACGGAGTCGGGCCCAGTTAAGAGGTTGTCGTTTAGTGACGTACCTCGGCAGCGACTCGCAGCATCGAAAACTACCCGTATTTTTCAGGTTTGTTTGGGTTTTGCACCGCGAAGTGCGGTAGGTACCACTTTCGGTTTGCCGGTTTTGCGGTTTCGACCGCGGATAGCTCTCTCGCATATCCGCGGGATACTAGCGATTCTATTTTCGCTTTGTAGGCCACTGCAGAGCGGGCCGTCTCTCGCTAGCTTGCGTTCTAGAGACATTAGCCGGTTCATTGCGCATTGCCTGTTATCTGGCAGGCTTTGAAACGTCTTCTCGCCAGAAGCCCAGTCTCCCACCTCTGCTCGCCGCAGCGCCGGGTGGTTGCTTCCATTATTCGATCCGCCCGGATCGTAATTCCACTGCGGGCGGTCACCATCACTCCCAGCGAGTCGACGGCGAAATTTTTCTTGATGAGCGCGGTTATACGCCGTTTGCTCCACTGTCCGCTTCTCCTTGCAGGCTCAGCGTAGTCATGTGGGTGGGGTGGGCTCCGCCGTGCGTGATCCATCCCAGCGCCGTGCGGACACGAGGCGTTTATCGTGCTCTTCTCGCACCTCGCGGGAGACAATTAGGCTGGCATTGTCTTGCCCCAGTAATAGCCGCGGCTTCACCGGCCCATTGCCACTAATCACTTGTCGGGCAAGTTTAGCGCCCGCACTGTTTTAGCCTTCACCGCGAAGGTTTTTCCCGTCCCCACTGATATCCATTGTCACTTGCCGGGATGTTTTCGTCCGACGAGCACATCCCGTTCGCGCCAACATGCGTAGACCGCAGAAGCCCCGTGGCCCCCGATTGCGTCAGCGATTTCGGCGTCGATGAGAAAGTCACGGTTGACCCCTCATCGAGCAGCGCGTGCATTCTTGAACTTGCCCTTTGGGGCCACACTAACTCCCACCGGACGGAAAGAGGTTCCGCGGCAAATTTGGGGCACTTCGACAGCGTGTGCGAGTCCTTGCACGCGGGGGCATTTTTGCATCGTCCCCGTTGGCGAAGTACACATTTTTCACGGCGCGGTCTCGGCGCTCGTTCGGGAATGTTCGGCCTTGGTGCTCGGGCGGGCTCGGCAAGGCCGGCTCGTGGTATCGCGTTCGTCAGTCGTTTCAAAAGGCTGCCAGTTGTTGCACTGAGGCGGCCTGTGTTTGCTCCGCCACGTGATGAAGCCACAAACTCTTCAGGGCGAGCGGCATCTTGGTGGCGATGTCATTCAGTAGCGCGCCGGGTTCGTCAGGTAGTCACTGTGTAGGTTTCCGAGCGATGCAACAACATTTTGCACCGTCCCGGAAAAGTCAACAAGGGCCTCGGTTGAGGCATCTTCGCTGAGCCGCCCGAGCCGCCTCACTTTCTCCATCATCACCGTGGCGATGGGTGAGCGCTTCCGAATCTATGCTCCAAGACGTCCATGATCTCTGGGGAAGACCTCCGCCAGTGCGGCGGCAATTTGTGAAAAGCGGGTCCGTCCGCTATTCACCCAGTCCCTTCGTTTGGCGAGCCGTTTCTTCGTTGAAGGAATAGTTGCTCGCATTTTGCAGTGGAGTACCGCTGGCTGGGCCGGGTTGTGGCATCGGTGGGGGCCGGTCCGTGTTGGTGAAGCCCCGCTCGCTCGAACGCCGTGTTGAGCGGCCGCGCCGTAGTAGGCGTCGGCTCTGCGCCGCCACTGGAGCCCCGCCGTGTCGGGGCTGCTCGTTGGGGCGGCGGTGGGTGTTAGCTGCCTCAGAGGCGCCACTGTGGCCGTCGATTGATCGCCGCTTGCGTGATGGGCGCAATCCGTCACGGCCATGTGTGTTTCGGAGCTGTGGAATTACTCCGGGTCCCCAGCTGTGTCCGTCACTATGGGCTCTCCGTCTTGTGGCGGTGGGCCGCGGGCTGCGGGGTGTGTAAAGGGGAGTCTCAGCGCCGAGATCAGATCTGCTGTCCGCTGAGCCTCTTCCTCCTTCATGCGCTTCATGCGCCGTCTCTCCGACCGCAGCTCTCGCGCCGCAATTGTCGGACTGTGTCCTCAGTAGAGGCCTCGCTTTGAGAAGAGGCCTCGTCATCGAGGATTGGACTTCAGTTTGTAAGGCTGCGGTCCTTGATGTCCTTTCAGCAGCTTGTGCGGCGGCCCGAGCTCGTGCGGCGCGGGCTGCTGTGCTGCTGGCAGGTATCGGTGCTTCAGAGCTACCGGCGGGGTTCTCCATGTCTCCGAGATGTCTCGTCCTGGAGTCCGGGGGCCGCTATGCCGGCCGCCCGGGTGTTGTGAGATCATCCTGGCCAGGCGTTGACGTTCCGTCTGACGTGCTCTTCCCAGAGCGTAGGGAAGGCGCCATCCTTGGCGCTGCTTCACGAATGGATCCGGCTCGTTAAGGACCAACTTATGTACCCGACGTGATCAGGTACACAAGTAAACTGTAATAGGGGGCGGTCCCGATCTGCGAAGTGCTCCAAGTGGTCGTCTCGTTGTAAGGGAGTCGACTAGGGGTTGACTTGTAGGGGCTGGTTCTGCTCTCAAATGAAGATGCTGCGGCGTGGTCCGGAGAAAGTTGTAGTCAGGCGGTCCAGGGGGCAGGCGATGGTCAGAAGAAAGGCAGGAGTCAAGTTGTAGGCGATGTCAAGCGGAGAGAAGTCAAGGTAGGTAGATGATGCTGGCGGAGGATGCTGGTGATCTGCCTTCCTCTGGTTTTTGCGCAATTTATATTGCGCTCCCAGGGCGCGACCACGGATTTGGGAGATTTGTATGGGGGAATTTTGTTTCCCCCTTTCTCGCTCTTTCCGGGTCGCTGGCAATTTTGTGGGATAGATTTAATTAATCTATCCCCTTCTCCCTAAGCATCACCTTTAACCTCAACTTCTCCACACTCTTCCATCATTTTTTATTAAGTTAAGAAATACATTTTTTAAACACAAGTACAAAAAGGTGCCCGTTTTTTGGACTAAAAATCTTAATTACTAACTTAGCCTAACATTTACATATATGAAATTACATTGTTTTTGTAGCTGGGAGTCAGGCCTTTACGACGGTATAATTTATTGGGTCGTGTGATTGACCTGGCTCCCGTTATAAGGCTCGAACAGATTGATTTCTCTCGCCTCGGTCCGCGCTGAGACTTGCGAAGCTCGGTCGTGAGGATCCGCTCTAGGCCGCTCGCGTTTGCGTTATTCGCAGCCTGGGTCTAGGGGATTTTAGCCTCAAGGCCAACCTCTTGTCTCATTTGCGGCCGAGCGAGCTGAGAGAAACATACATAAAATTATAGAATTTACAATTTGTATTGAGAAATCTTAGATCTAACTTATTTCCTACATTAGCGCCGCTGTCGGGGCATTCGCGTCCGACACAGATATTATTTGTCTCTTTCTCTCGTAGGAAGCTCTTACAAACACTCTTGCACTTACGTGGCGTGTATAAATGCAAATAAATACATTGATAACGATCCATGTGCGTTCAAACGAGCCTGTAAGCTCCATGGAGAATTCTTAATCAATCTCATCATCAATATTTGGTTAAAAGTTCAAGGCGGGGGATTTTCTATTTTACCAATTACTAGTATCTCTGCCTACCCTTGCGGGGAAACGGCGTGATGGTTAGTTAGTTTTTTTTTTACCAATTACTAGTCTAGGTAGAAATAACTCAAACTTATCATCGCAAGATAATTATTTGTAACTGCGCCCTAAATAGGCTGGCTCTTATCACCATTCAATTAAAGCACTATTTCCTGCCGACCTTTACACAGGTTAATGGCTGGATCTATTTGCTTTGCCAATTATCGCTGGTTTCTCTAGGCTGAATCAACAGTATTCACATCAGCACAATTTCAAACAGTTCATTGATAAGCGTAGTTTTTCAACTAAATCTACCACGGAATCCTTCAGCAATGAGGTGTGAAATCGATAAAGGGAGAATAAAAATAAGCTGAAGGCAGTAGAAATGAAATCCTTGAAACAAATATGTCAATAGACCATCTATAACTGATTAGACATGTGAAGAGTTAGGATAACAGAAAAGTATGTATGAATGTAAATAAAGCGAGGATCGTGTGCCAAGATAGAGTTGTGTGGCGGTTCGTTCTCTCTTCCTTCCTCTTGGGAAAACGGCGTGATGGTTAGTTTTCTTTTGTTTTTGTTATAACTGATTAGTAAATGAAGAATTCAGATATGAATGCATGAATTAAGAAAGTAGTATCAAGAGTGTCGAAAAGATGCCTGTAAGATGTGGTAACTGTCAAGTGAATAAAAAAGTCGGGTAATATAAAAAAATTGAATAATCGAAGGTGATGTATGCGAATGTATGAAACAAGGAATGTGTGCCAGGGCAGATGTGTGTGGCGTTGAATCAAGTCTGCCTATTCTTGGAGACTAATTTGATTACAGCGTTTAGTTAGGTAACTTCTACGCTTAATTAATAGTTAACAACTCGTTTGTTCATTAATAGAGTGAGAATATGGTATCTCTAAAATAACAGGAAATCGTCTGGTAAAATTAATAAATGGTAATCAATATACTGACGGAAGAAAGTGGCTATTCAGATTTTTGTCAAAAAATAGCATAAGTTATTTTAATCAACCTTTAATAATAATATTTGGATAATTTATACAGCGCCGCTTTTCCGAAAAAGCGCTGTAGTATTCGTATTTGATTAGAGCGAGGCTTAAAGCTTTTATAAAAAAAACTTAAGAAATTTTCGTATCTTTAACGAACTTAGAAAAAATAGGGCAAAAAATATATTTTTTTAGAAGAAACCGTAAAATGATCTTCGAACGCTGCAGTCAATTGTTTGGATATAAAACACAGCGTATACTTTTTAACATATGATATTCTTCACCTGGAACGTAATATCTCAATCATCTTTATATCATCATCATCATCATCATTGACGATTCAGCCTTCAAAAATCTTTTGCAGTTTTAAAGAAACTCCTCCACCCTGCCAGTACTCTGATGTCTTCCTCTAGTTAATTAAACAAGGATAGTGTTTGTCTCCACACTGCGCCGTCCAGTCACCAATTTTAGGTCTCTCCAACGCTCTCGTTCTACAAGCTTATTAAAATGAAGCCTTTTTGGTGGTCGGTTATCTTCCATCTTTGCTTCATTTCTATCATACTTTATAAATGGCAGTGCTTTGGGCAGGATTCCGTTATTAACACATATTTAGACATTTAGGGTCTTGGTTGTAGCATTGAAATCATTTTATTGTACGGCTTCAAAGAATCTTCTAAAGATCTTCCTCTCAAAAATATCCAATTTCCTTTTGGCCACTCTTCGCGAGGATCCACCCTTTGGATTCGTAGATTGAAATTCGGTTCGATATACCGAAACCAGTAATCTAAAAAAAGTGCACATTTTTTTGTGTGAAATTGAGAAAAAATCGAAAAATATTTATCGCAGTGACCGCGTTCAAAATACTTACTTTCCGAAGTCATATATTTATGTTCAACCAAGTCAAATATCATTAAACACCTGATAGACTAAAATAATAAAGGTCAATTTATCAGAAAATGTAATTAAAAATGATTAATGCTTTCTATATCTTACGGTACGAATGAAAACTGAGAACTTCCTAACGGGTAAATATGAGATACGTGGCCTTGAATAAAAATCGTTTTTCGCATTGATAGGAAGCTTCTGCGTTTATTACAAAGGGCTTAGGAAGTTGAGTAATGCGTATAGCGTGCCTGCCAGTTTCGTGTTTAATAGTGTGGACGAGGAAACACAGCCTAGAAACAATTTTTTTTTTTCTTTGCGAAAGAATCACACTACTTATTTTACGATTAAATGTTGAAAGTAATAAAAAGTAATGAAAAATAAATAAACCTTAGAAAAAGAAAACTGAACATTTTGTTAAACGAATAGCATTTCTTGATAAACTATGTAATACTATTAAAAGTCATGTCATAGCTAATATAATACTAAAAGTTATTTTTTGACAAAGTTAAAATACGACTTATCTAATAAGTTATGATATCAATGGTGGATTGATGTTTTTGGACAAATTAATTTTCATCACTTTTCTTCTTGAATGTTTACCACCCTAATTATTAGACATCGAGCTAAAGACGTGACCTTTAAAGAACTTTACCATCATTCTGTATTGACTCCCTCCCCTCTCCCTTCCCTCTATCCCACTGTAAAAATAAAATAAATACATTCCTACAAATCTCAGCGTTTCGTTCGAAAAATTGGATCAATTTTTAACTTTTTCAAATAAACTCTTTTTTTGCATATTTTAGACATTTCTTAATAATATTCCCAATTTTCGTTTATGACATTCTCGTATATTTTGGAATTTTTTAAATTACATTTTGAGATCGTTAGCGCATATTTTCATACATATTTTGGCTTTTTACAGCATATAATCCGATGTCAAATAATTACTAACAATATACCACCTGCATCAATTAATTCTGAGGCCATATTATGAAGCTTCCAACATTCAAATATAAATATTTCTGCCCTGGGTAAGCATTAAAGCTTTAAAACAGTTAAGTTTACTGGAATTTGTCTTTATAGGAAACGACAACAGAAACGTGCTCTTTCTACGTTTTTTCTTCAAGATTGCGGAAACGAGAAAAACCCCCAGTTTGAGAAAAAATATCAACAAACAATTATTAAAAATATTCATACTCTGCCAATATATGGCATTACCTTTTCCTCACAAAAGGGTTTTCGCGTATGTTTAAAAAACACTTTGATGGCGAATAACCTTTTTTTCATTACAGTAATCTCGAATTGAGTCCCGACACATTCTCAGCATGCTTGCAAACAGGGTTACAAACATAAAAGGTCAGAAAGAAACGTAAACGAGAGCTGGGAATTAAACTAGAATCTGTCATTGGATTCATAATTAAAAAGCATTGTATTTGTTTGTATACAGGGTAATACGTATGGTCACTTTTCATATTATAAATATGGAGCAGAAAAAATGTGAGCCTTGCTTATAACGCTCCCAGAGAAGCAAATAAACCCTTTTCCCAAAATTTTTTTCCCCTTTCCCCTCTTCCTCTTTTTATTAAGTTAAAATACTTTTTTTAAACACAAGTACAAAAGGTGCCCGTTTTTTGGACTAAAAATCTTAATTACTAACTTAGCCTAACATTTACATATATGAAATTACATTGTTTTTTGTAGCTGGGAGTCAGGCCTTTACGACGGTATAATTTATTGGGTCGTGTGATTGACCTGGCTCCCGTTAAGTCAGACAGATTGATTTCTCTCGCCTCGGTCCGCGCTGAGACTTGCGAAAGCTCGGTCGTGAGGATCCGCTCTAGGCCGCTCGCGTTTGCGTTATTCGCAGCCTGGGTCTAGGGATTTTAGCCTCAAAGGCCAACTTTTGTCTCATTTGCACGGCCGAGCGAGCCGAGAAAACATACATAAAATTATAGAATTTACAATTTCTCTTTCTCTCGTAGGAAGCTCTTACAAACACTCTTGCACTTACGTGGCGTGTATAAATGCAAATAAATACATTGATAACGATCCATGTGCGTTCAAACGAGCCTGTAAGCTCCATGGAGAATTCTTAATCAATCTCATCATCAATATTTGGTTAAAAGTTCAAGGCGGGGATTTTTCTATTTTACCAATTACTAGTATCTCTGCCTACCCTTGCGGGGAAACGGCGTGATGGTTAGTTAGTTTTTTTTTTACCAATTACTAGTCTAGGTAGAAATAACTCAAACTTATCATCGCAAGATAATTATTTGTAACTGCGCCCTAAATAGGCTGGCTCTTATCACCATTCAATTAAAGCACTATTTCCTGCCGACCTTTACACAGGTTAATGGCTGGATCTATTTGCTTTGCCAATTATCGCTGGTTTCTCTAGGCTGAATCAACAGTATTCACATCAGCACAATTTCAAACAGTTCATTGATAAGCGTAGTTTTTCAACTAAATCTACCACGGAATCCTTCAGCAATGAGGTGTGAAATCGATAAAGGGAGAATAAAAATAAGCTGAAGGCAGTAGAAATGAAATCCTTGAAACAAATATGTCAATAGACCATCTATAACTGATTAGACATGTGAAGAGTTAGGATAACAGAAAAGTATGTATGAATGTAAATAAAGCGAGGATCGTGTGCCAAGATAGAGTTGTGTGGCGGTTCGTTCTCTCTTCCTTCCTCTTGGGAAAAACGGCGTGATGGTTAGTTTTCTTTTGTTTTTGTTATAACTGATTAGTAAATGAAGAATTCAGATATGAATGCATGAATTAAGAAAGTAGTATCAAGAGTGTCGAAAAGATGCCTGTAAGATGTGGTAACTGTCAAGTGAATAAAAAAGTCGGGTAATATAAAAAAATTGAATAATCGAAGGTGATGTATGCGAATGTATGAAACAAGGAATGTGTGCCAGGGCAGATGTGTGTGGCGTTGAATCAAGTCTGCCTATTCTTGGAGACTAATTTGATTACAGCGTTTAGTTAGGTAACTTCTACGCTTAATTAATAGTTAACAACTCGTTTGTTCATTAATAGAGTGAGAATATGGTATCTCTAAAATAACAGGAAATCGTCTGGTAAAATTAATAAATGGTAATCAATATACTGACGGAAGAAAGTGGCTATTCAGATTTTTGTCAAAAAATAGCATAAGTTATTTTAATCAACCTTTAATAATAATATTTGGATAATTTATACAGCGCCGCTTTTCCGAAAAAGCGCTGTAGTATTCGTATTTGATTAGAGCGAGGCTTAAAGCTTTTATAAAAAAAACTTAAGAAATTTTCGTATCTTTAACGAACTTAGAAAAATAGGGCAAAAATATATTTTTAGAAGAAACCGTAAATGATCTTCGAACGCTGCAGTCAATTATTTGGATATAAAACACAGCGTATACTTTTTTAACATATGATATTCTTCACCTGGAACGTAATATCTCAATCATCTTTATATCATCATCATCATCATCATTGACGATTCAGCCTTCAAAAATCTTTGCAGTTTTAAAGAAACTCCTCCACCCTGCCAGTACTCTGATGTCTTCCTCTAGTTAATTAAACAAGGATAGTGTTTGTCTCCACACTGCGCCGTCCAGTCACCAATTTTTAGGTCTCTCCAACGCTCTCTCGTTCTACAAGCTTATTAAAATGAAGCCTTTTTGGTGGTCGGTTATCTTCCATCTTTGCTTCATTTCTATCATACTTTATAAATGGCAGTGCTTTGGGCAGGATTCCGTTATTAACACATATTTAGACATTTAGGGTCTTGGTTGTAGCATTGAAATCATTTTATTGTACGGCTTCAAAGAATCTTCTAAAGATCTTCCTCTCAAAAATATCCAATTTCCTTTTGGCCACTCTTCGCGAGGATCCACCCTTTGGATTCGTAGATTGAAATTCGGTTCGATATACCGAAACCAGTAATCTAAAAAAGTGCACATTTTTTTTGTGTGAAATTGAGAAAAATCGAAAAATATTTATCGCAGTGACCGCGTTCAAAATACTTACTTTCCGAAGTCATATATTTATGTTCAACCAAGTCAAATATCATTAAACACCTGATAGACTAAAATAATAAAGGTCAATTTATCAGAAAATGTAATTAAAAATGATTAATGCTTTCTATATCTTACGGTACGAATGAAAACTGAGAACTTCCTAACGGGTAAATATGAGATACGTGGCCTTGAATAAAAATCGTTTTTCGCATTGATAGGGAAGCTTCTGCGTTTATTACAAAGGGCTTAGGAAGTTGAGTAATGCGTATAGCGTGCCTGCCAGTTTCGTGTTTAATAGTGTGGACGAGGAAACACAGCCTAGAAACAATTTTTTCTTTGCGAAAGAATCACACTACTTATTTTACGATTAAATGTTGAAAGTAATAAAAAGTAATGAAAAATAAATAAACCTTAGAAAAAGAAAACTGAACATTTTGTTAAACGAATAGCATTTCTTGATAAACTATGTAATACTATTAAAAGTCATGTCATAGCTAATATAATACTAAAAGTTATTTTTTGACAAAGTTAAAATACGACTTATCTAATAAGTTATGATATCAATGGTGGATTGATGTTTTTGGACAAATTAATTTTCATCACTTTTCTTCTTGAATGTTTACCACCCTAATTATTAGACATCGAGCTAAAGACGTGACCTTTAAAGAACTTTACCATCATTCTGTATTGACTCCCTCCCCTCTCCCTTCCCTCTATCCCACTGTAAAAATAAAATAAATACATTCCTACAAATCTCAGCGTTTCGTTCGAAAAATTGGATCAATTTTTAACTTTTTTAAATAAACTCTTTTTTTGCATATTTTAGACATTTCTTAATAATATTCCCAATTTTCGTTTATGACATTCTCGTATATTTTGGAATTTTTAAATTACATTTTGAGATCGTTAGCGCATATTTTCATACATATTTTGGCTTTTTTACAGCATATAATCCGATGTCAAATAATTACTAACAATATACCACCTGCATCAATTAATTCTTGAGGCCATATTATTGAGCTTCCAACATTCAAATATAAATATTTCTGCCCTGGGTAAGCATTAAAGCTTTAAAACAGTTAAGTTTACTGGAATTTGTCTTTATAGGAAACGACAACAGAAACGTGCTCTTTCTACGTTTTTTTCTTCAAGATTGCGGAAACGAGAAAAAAACCCCAGTTTGAGAAAAAAATATCAACAAACAATTATTAAAAATATTCATACTCTGCCAATATATGGCATTACCTTTTCCTCACAAAAAAGGGTTTTCACTTCTATGTTTAAAGAGCACTTTGATGGCGAATAACCTTTTTTCCATTACAGTAATCTCGAATTGAGTCCCGACACATTCTCAGCATGCTTGCAAACAGGGTTACAAACATAAAAGGTCAGAAAGAAACGTAAACGAGAGCTGGGAATTAAACTAGAATCTGTCATTGGATTCATAATTAAAAAGCATTGTATTTGTTTGTATACAGGTAATACGTATGGTCACTTTTCATATTATAAATATGGAGCAGAAAAAATGTGAGCCTTACTTATAACGCTCAAGCAATAAACTCAGGCTTTTCTGTTACAGATTTTTTACAAATGTCAGAGTGACTTATTTCGCCACGCAATATCATATCCATCATCAACTTTGGAATATATTTGCAGTTCCTAGTGATTCTCCAAAGAGTTAAATTTAAATCTTCAAAACGTGATTATAAGAATAAGGCTTGATAGTCAAGATCAGAATTATCAAATTGTACGATTTGGATTTCTACATTTTTTTATGTGATCACCGCGAAAAAATCCGAACTGCCCGAAGCCAGTGGGACTATGGCATCCCCATTTCGGTTATTTTGTGAGTCAGTGGTTAGTGAAAGGAGATGGGTAAGAGTAAGATTGGGAAGTACTTGGCTTTTAAGATCTGGTTACTAAATATGGGTAATGCCATTTCAAGCAATGTTTCAATGTAATCTTTCACCACGACGATACTGACAGAATGTATCACTCTGCTTTAGTAATACCTTTTTGACACCGAGAGTTTGTCGAGCCATTAACAAAAAACTTCAATTATTTTTTCACCACACAAGGTTACCCTGAAAAACAGCAATGTTGCGGCCGCTCGGGTTTGGCATTAAAATATCGTTTGGACCGATGCAAAAATCTGAAAATCTAAAGCACATTACTTTCACAAATTAAACTAGCAACGACCTGAATATGAGAGCTTCTAAGCAGTATGTTGCATCAACATTGAATCTAGGCGTGCAGTACAGAAAAGACAACATGATATTTAAATAAATTCGCACCAAGCTGTTTTCTAGAGAAGAAACCATTTCGCTTATGGTACAAGCAAAACTCGCAAAGCATCAATATAAATCTGCACCAGTCAACTACATAGAAAGAAATTTGTTAAATAAAATATTAAAAATTGCAACAACAAAAATCTTATTTATGTATTTATTTTGGGAAAATTAACAGCTAATCAACATTATATAATAATAAAAATAATAAATCGTGCCAATTACAAATTTTCCTCTGCTGATGACAAATATTATAAATAAAGTGTAGAAGAAGGTGGAAGGGAACATAGGAATGGAATAAAGGATAAAGGACGAGAGCAGATGGGAGGTTAGTTTAAAAAATCTAGTTTTGGTGCAGTCGAGTCATGGAATTTTGTTTTATACTTTGTAAAGTTGAGTTAAAGATGTCGATGTGGTGAGAGTTAATGTTAAATGAATTTGTGGACCTGTAAATGAAAGTGTTTTGCTTAGAGTATCACAATGAGAGAGGCTTAAATCCAGTCATCTGATTATTTTTTTTATTTTTTTATCTTGTGGTTTGACATATTTAATGAAAAAGAAATAATAACTTTGTATAAGACAACAGACTTTATTTTATTTTTTAAAGAAAGCCATTAGAAGGAATGGTCATATTCTTAATAGTCAGTTAAATTTGTTCAGTAGTCTAATACTAGGCATATTTCCCGTAAACTCATAAAATTTTTCATTATTCTTTTATCACGTTCTTAGTTGACGTTTTGCCTCTTTGGTTTCATGTATCTTTTTCTCTTTTCCTTTTTTATAATTTAATTTTTCTTCTTAGGTTTTCTTACTGTTCTCTTGTTTTATTTTATGTTTTGTTCTCCCTCTGTATGTATGAGTATATATAACCATACACTACATATTTTTTGTTTCGTTTAATTTTATACCAAACTAAAATGAAATCTGTGGTCTTAAACAAAGTTATTATTTCATTTTCATTACTACTATTAATGATATAAAAGTTAAATGTAATGAGGAACTTTTCAAACTGATTTGATTTCTTCCTACGTTATGTCAAATTAAATTACAGAGTACTCTCTTTTAACCATAAAACATCTCTTCAAGCATTTTTTTTATTTCGAATAATCTCTCAGGATGTTCCACTATCTGACAACACTAAAAACGTAAATAATTGTTAATTTTCTACATATATCATATTGATGGGAAAAAATACTTTTTTGGACCCATTTGTAATTAAACGAGTTTTACTGATTCGTGTTTTAGCGAAAAATAACCTAAAAACTGAACGAAACTTTATTGAAACAGCGAAAAATATTCAAAGAATAAAAAAATAACAAGCTAGTATTTTTTTTGTGAATTGGTGCCAACTTTTCGTGAACCCTTCCCAACATAGCACCAGGTTAAGATGGAGTGACCATTCCTGTATAATGATGCCAATTTCCATTATTCCTGCCCCATGGTGCGCCGGGTTTAAATGCCGCAATCATTCCTGTTTCACCTGTACAAGAAATACACGCAAAAAAAACACAAATAAAAAATATTTACGAATAAAAATTGTGTCCCCAATACCGAATACTTACGTTTTCCAAAGCAGGGTTCTAAAAAAAATACCTGGAAGAAAAAAAGTGTTCATGCTTTTATCTTACTATTCAAATCCGGCTATAACCGGCATTACTGACCTTAAATAGGCTTCAATGTTTTGGGGAGGAGCAAAACCAACCTTCGTTTTATCCTGAATAAATCATTTTATTCATGAGGAACTATCATATCTCTTTGCTAGATAAAAAAACCCAGTTATAAAAAAAATATACTTTCTTCTCTAAAATTTCATTGATGAGAGTCTGCAGTCACTTACTGAATACTTATACTGTAATAATGATGTACATTCTTTTTAAAGTTATGAAAATAGTTTTTTAATCATTTCGTTTGACGCATGACAACTATATCGCTTTTCGTAGGCGTTTAAAAACTCCATTTTTTGTTTTATTAATGAGTAGGTAGATTATCTTTAAATTTTCTAAAAGACTTCCATGACCTATGCCCAGATCAAGAGGCTAAATAATATTCGTACCTAGCATAATTTTTCACTTTATTTTACGAGTATATTTCTGCATGCGGAAAGAATAAGTGGATAAATCAAAATAAGTTCTAACGAAATGAGTACACTTAAATTTTACGTTTCGTTTGCAGTATTTTTCAAATACTATGCAAGACATTCGTCCTTTGCTTCCATAAAACTCCACACTATTTCATATGTTAACTGTAATAAATATTCCTGAGAAGCATATAATTTATGACGTTCTATAATTATAACATATGATTTAAACACGTGATTACTTTTAACCATATCGTGACCGTGAAGGCAAAAGGGCTGAAGCGCCATTTTGTGAAGTTTACACCTGAGCTCTTTGAAGTATTTTTGTGTTTGTTTTACAATAAAATTTAAATTAAAGTCTTCAGTACCTGTTTGGAATTTGAAAGAAAGTAGGGTAACTCAATCTTCTCACTGACTTACCTGAAGCGACAAAAGCCAAAAAAGTCCCAAACTTATGTCGCTTGAGTCAAACCTTAAATGCTTGATTTTTTTTTATATGAATACAGCAAAAAAGAGTCTCACCTGCTCCCAACCGTCTAGAGCCAGTGAGACTATTACATCCCCAAATAAGGTATGTTGTGAGGCTAAGAGTAGTAGGGAGGGGAAAAAGATTGGGAATAGGAAGGTTGGGAAGTACCTGGCTATTCAGATTTGGTCACCAAACATGGCTCAAGCCATTTCAAGTAACGTTTCGATTCTGGATGCTGGTCTTTCACCAGGGCGATACTTAGAGTATGTACCACTCTGGAACGTGCCGCAAATATACTTTTTATTACGTTTATATGAATTAAATGTGTTATGAGATATATTAATTAAATAAAAAATATTGGCGCACGCCGGGTTTGAACCCGCGACCTTTGGATTTGTAGTCGAGCGTCTTACCACTCGACCATGGAGGCTGTCAATATATTTTAGATGGCTGAAGGGTCACACAAATTTTCAGAGTCAAACGAGAGTCAGAGCATTTGACACAGAAAAAAAAACTTATCAAAACTGCATATTTAACTCATCTGTGACCAAAGTGTCGCTTAAGCCTTTTTGCCTTTCCAGCGACGATACGATCGTCGACTGGTTTCTGAAGCACCCTTCCATCATCAGGGTAATATTAAACTGAAAACGAAAGGGAACGGTGCTTCCGCAACCGGTCCACAATTACATTAAAATAAAGTGCTTACAAAGGTTATGTTTTTGATTTTTTAATCGATAGGTGTCTCCAATAATGTACAAGACAAGCTTCTGTAAGATAAATGGCGAAACGTAGAATGAGATCAATTTTTCGTGTGTGTGTGTTTTTTTTAATTAAGCTAATTTCTTTAACTCAGCAAAATGCTTTATTTTTAAGTCCACCAAAATACCACATTGCCCTCACTTTGATTACGTTTTGTCAATAGTTAATTTAAAAAAAAACAACAACATTATTATTGTGAGGCTACCGACAATACGAGTTTTTCCTTGAACAAATACTTTAAAATAAATTAATTCTCTTCCACGTAGGCTATCTAAGTAAAAGCAGTCTCGCATTACAATCTAACGGGAAACCTTACTTTAAAGTATCTTTAATTAAATTAAAGTGTAAAAGAAATTTATTCCCTTTAGCATAAAGTTTAACTTCGTCCATTCCTTCAATAAAACTGTTAAGTGACTTTTATGTTCGGTGTTCAATCCAGTTTTTTCAAAAAAATATTCAAATCCTGGGAAAGAAAATATGATTTTAAGTCTGAACCCAGTGGAACAATAGTTCACCAATTAGAGACATCTGTGGGTAGTAGGAAATAGAGGAGGAAATTATTGAAAAATACCTAGCTGTTCATTTCTTGTTACTCAATATGGAAGAAGCCATTTAACTAAAGCTTTTTTCAGGATAGAAATTGTACAGTGCAATCTTTATCCTTTAAGTATCTTCTATCCTACGAAGAAGTAAGATTTTTTTGTTTTGTGAGGTTAAAAGATAAAAAATAAAAATAAATGCTTTAACGGATTTTGAATTTACTATTTGCTGAACTCAAAGCAATTCAAACTTAACAATTAACGTTATTACAACGTGGTCAAATGCTACAAAATTTTAAAGCTATTAAATATATGCATTCAAGTCATTTATCTGATAAAATGATTGAAAAATATGGTACAAACTATTTCGTATATTTTTTTCACTTTTTAGGGTTAATAGTCATTTTAAAACTCGATAAAAATATAAAAGGTTAGTAAGTACAGAAATTTTTACTTACAAATACCGCATAAATTTTATGTTACCAGAGCATGGTTTCGATGGTTTTTGCTGATTCAATAGGTAAATAAATTTCTGGCTAAATGTAACAACTTATTTGAGGAACGGTACCAATAATCAAGATCAAAAACAGCCTATTGTTATTCTGTGACGCAAATCAAACCAACAACATTCGGATCCTATGTCTGGTGGGTTTACCACGACGCATCGGAATACAGCGATGATGATTGATGTATTAAGAAATAGTGTTCAAATTTGTATGAGATACTTTTGACATCTCCAATGATCCATCCTTTGACATTTAAAGCAACAGCATCGAAAAAATTTACTATTTTTAAAAATATCTACACCTTTACTTATTGGTACAGTTCCTAATCAGGTATGAAGAGCACGCGCTAAAAAGCAATGCGGAGACCAAGGCAATTACTTTGCGGGACATGGAACAATTTACTTCTTTCCAGACAAACAATACCACAGAATAGTAGGTCATAGCAACTTCCTTCGCAGACAAGGTCTGCAATAGCAAAGTCAGTAAACTGCTAATACATACAATTTTTGTTAAAACTTTTGATCTTGGTTTGTACTTTTTACTACGCAAATGTTTACTTTTCACTGATTTGTTTTGGTTCTGTTTTACGAGTTCTCAGAATTGAATGAAAAACAGAAAACTCCGCAGGGAAAATCTAGATAAAGGCTGTATGGTTTAATGAAGGCAGATAATCTGAAAGATGATCTACAGTGTTATATAGAAGCGAGGGGCAATAATAAAAAATAAAATAGTAGAATATAATTTTATGCAAAATTGATATGGATTATCAACTACATCACATTTATTTAAAATTATTCGAAGTCTTTTTTCGACAAAAAGTGTAATTGGTAGTTAAAACAAATTTACCAAGATAAAATATATTAGCCCACAGCAAGGGAGTACCTTCAGTACTTTTTGATAGGCAACTATTTTCAATTATAATTTTAGTATGTCTTTTTACTAATTCAAAAAATATGATTAGAAACCAAAAATTTCAAGATTTAAAAAAAAAAAAATCAAGAAAACCGCCTCCGACGATCTCTATGGCCAAGCGGTTGTGATCCTTGGCTGCAAATCGAGAGAACGTAGGTTCGAGGCCCGGTATGGGCAAAATATTTTTTTATTTAAACTATATATATGTCTATTCATTATAACAGAATGCGTCATATTCTTGAAATAAAACAATATAAAGTATATTTGCGTCACGTTTCTGAGTGGTAGATACTTGAATCTTATCGCCTTGGTGAAAAGCCATTATTCAGAATCGAAACGTTGCTTTAAACTTTTAACAGCCGTGTTCAGTGGCCATAACTACTTCCCAACCTTCCTCTTCTTCACCTCCCGAGTGCGTTCAACCCCTAAACAAATCCCAAATGCGTATTTCATAGTCCCACTGGCTCCGAACAGTTAGAAGCAGTTGAGACGGTCTTACATTTTTTTTATCAACATGTTTTTAAAGCATAGTGCTTACATATACTGGGGGAATAATTTTAATTATCCAACAACATATATGATTTATTAAAGTAAAAATGTTCAATTTCTGTTATTATCGATAATTCAGAATTATGTATATAAGAACCATCAAAAGTGTTATGTTACTTTTTTTAAAGTTTGTTACATTTTTGCAAATTTTGTGTTAACTTCAAAAAATGGTTCTCATTCTGACTTTAGATTCCAAAATGGTAAATGTTTTCTTACACTGAATTATCAATTCCATTAGACTTTCACTAAATAAAGCCTTCAACATATCAATTAAAAAATAAAAATAAAACAATATTTGACATCATGAAGTCGTATCCATACATAAGGTTTTTGTTGAAAATATAATCATGTTCTAATTTCTTATTTGGGAATTAGAGTGACAAAGAAATACGAAATGCATTTAGTTCCTTTTAAACATTTTGTTTTAACAGCTGTGCTTAAAATGTAAATGCATGTGCTCGTTAATGAACGTTGTAGTAACGCTCTTATTGACAAGTTATTTCGCCGCAGTTTTAATATCTGTAGATATCAAATTTAAAATTCATCCACCAACTTTGTGAGAACCTCATTATAACAAGTTAATATGACGCTGGTAGGGCTTCGAAAACTAGAAAGTAGTTCCGCTGAGTTGTTTCGTACTGCAGCCGGATAGATTGCCATGATGATAGCTAACCTCTGATAAGGCAGTCCACTAGAAGAAGAATAAAATTATATTAAAAAATAACTGAACTATTATTTTTTTTAACGGAGCTTTAAATCATTCAAAATTCATCCGCAATAATAGACTCTGAATTCAACCGCTAACGCTTAAATTAATTGATGAACAAGTAACATGAAATTCGCAACACTTTTACATTATAATCAACCTTTCTTGCACAGCTTTCCATTGCACTAAGACTCTTCCCGGCAGGGATTTCAAACTTTTAAAATTAAGAAATAATAAAAATTTTGATATTTTTTAAAATAGAATAGTTCACTACCTACCATTTACTCCACCTCTTGACCACACAGCTCTCTACCGTTTTTTAAAACGTAAAACGAACTTTTTTTTTCATTTCTATCGAAATCAGCAAATAAATTTTTAAAAATCCTTCACACGTGCTTTTTGTGAGCCCTTGCAAAATAATTTTATTGATCGAGAATATATTTTAACAAAAAAATAAATCAGCAAAATCTACAATATATTATTCTTTTGATGCGTTTGGTTTCACATTTTCTCAATCAATCAACGGTGATTCTAAATATATGTTTTTGTTAACTGTTGAGTTGTAGTGAATCATGAAGGCTAAAGAAAAGTAACTACAAAAATTGTTTTAAAGAAAGACAAACATTCCCCCGTTATGAATAACGTGACAATATTTGTGAAAAAATCCTATTAACGGAAAATGTTGCTTTTGCAATAATGAAGGACAAAGCAACAAAAAAAAATACCTCTAAAAAACATTATTTTAAATTTGATCTTGTGCCCTAAAAATAACAAAAAATAAAATAAATAAATAAAAATAAATGTAAAAATCAGCTAAATTTTAAGTTATTATGATAAAGTGATAGTTTCCTGCCAGAAGTGTCCTGCCATGTTGCTATATATTTGTATAAACTAGGAATTAATATTAAGTAGATATTAAGATTTGTACAGCGCCCTGGTGGTGATTTTTCACAAAAACGGCGCTATACAAATTATCCAAATATTATTATTAAAGCTAGCTGAGAAGCTTTTACGTCTGTCTCGACACAGAATTATCTTAGTGAGACAGACATGGATCAAACCCATATTTTTTTTATATTTTAACAAGAATAAATAAATAAAAAATTGAGCCTTTTAAAATATAGGAACCTGATGTATTTATCAAATTGGCTTCTAACTGATCAGACTATTAAAACGTACAAAATTTAATTAAAGTTTTTTTTATTTTCAGACATAAATGGTGTCACCTGATTTCAATCCTACTTGGGTGACTCAAACTTCGGCCAACTACGCCGCAACTAGCCTTAAGTACTTGAGTGAAACCTTTCTAAGATGGCGGGGCTGTAACACACTCTCTAGAACCTTGTGTTGTTAAAAACGATGCCAGTTCCAAAAAAATATTTCACAATGCATCTCATACTTCAACTAATCTAGAACTGTAAACACGGCGAATTTGATTGATTTTCTGATTCCGTTCATTTGGCAAATTAATTTTAATTTATTCCCACACTAAAACATCACAGCTACTCTTACGGCGAATAATTGTATTTTCTTTTGTATAAAAAGGATTTTTACTTTCTCGCCAATTAAATTATTCAAAATGGATATGACGTTAATGGTAGAAACCTATTCTTGCAAGTCTACAACCAACTTATTATTTATTTTATATTTTCTTTTAAACCAATCACTTCGTGATTTAACATATTTAATAAAAAGAAAATAATAACTTTGTATAAAAAAATTATAAAACAGGTTTAATTTTATACCCTGATGATGCGTAGCCTAAGCGAAACAATCGGTCATAAATATTAAAATAAAATCTTTGGTCTTCCACAAAGTTATTATTTCATTTTCATTAATATTTTTTATTGTAATTTGATATAATATAGGAAATAAAACAACAACTTTACTACTAACTCACTAATTTTGTATTAATATTATCATCTACCGGTTTCGCTTTAGTCGAGCTTCCTTGGGGTAGTATATTAACACCCCTTAGCTAAAGCGAAACCGAGAATTTTTTATTTTGTTTTTAATTTGGGAAAGTAAAAAGTTATTGTTACAATTTATATAAAATATAAATAATAACTAATACACATAAGTTATTTTGTTGTTATTTCTTATTTATCACCATGTGATATGTACTACGATATCATACATTAATATTGTTTGCTGGAAAGCAGATTTTCAGCAGAACTCATTTTTAAAACGTTTTTAAACACTTTATTTTTATTTTTACAATTTCAGAATACATTTGCTGCTACAAAAAATCCGATTTGAAAGGGTTAAACAACAATGAACGTAGTTTGTAGTAGTTTGAACAGAGTGGAAAACCAAATAACTTTCACTGCCCTTTTTAAATGAATCAAAGCTTTGAAGAGTGCGTTAGGAAAACTGTTAATTTCAACATTACAAAGAATACTTTTCGGCGCTTTACTAGGCGTATACCTTTTTGCTTATGGGTCAATATGCTCACACTCGAGATCAAAGCACCCTTCGACTGGCAAAATGGTAGGGTAATAGAAGCTCTAGGAAAACATTATGCACTCGCAAAACATTTCTTTCGCGGATGCTAGAACGTCTAATTCACCCGAAGTTAGACAGGCTGTTCAAAACCGTCTTGGTGTTTGTGTGTAATATACATAGACATGTATGTGGTCATATAGACTAGCAAAACCAATAATCAACCATAGACATTATTTAAGCCTTTTTGCTAGTTAGTGCATATTTAGTTGATATATCGTTTTTTAAATTTTATTCCTTAAATTTTAGCTCTTAAAATTGGAGATGGTCAAAATACCTATTGTTCAATAAACCTGATGTAAATTGTCCAAAGAAGCGAAGCTAGCAGTTTACAATGGAGCGCTTATACAAACCTTGATGTATAGCTGTGAGGCATAGAACTAGCAGAGGAAGGATGAAAGTTGACTGAATGCCGTAGAATAGAAATGAAATTCTTGAGGCGAACGTACGGTAAAATTATGAATTACCGTGTTAAAAATGTGGATATCTGGAAATAATGCAATGCTGATGTAACCATTATTATTAATAGAGTCAAGAAAGGGACACTTAGATGGTTCGGGCATGTAGAGCGAATGAACGAAGAAAAGAATGAAAGAAGAAGTCGGGGACGCCCGAATAAGACATGGCACGATCAAATAAATCAAATACTTGTGAAGAGTCAGTATAACAGAAGATTATATATGAAACGATGTATGAATGTGAATGAAACAAGGCGTGTGTGCCAGTAATATGGCGGTTCACCCTCTCTGCCTACCCCTGCTAGGAAACGACATGATAGTTAGTTAGCTAGTAATATACCTGTACCGGTTACCTAGTTTCGGTGACTTTGCCATCACTGAATCAGTTATTTTCCTGTTTTTATCGTATATTTCGGCATTGTTGGGGCATATTTTGGCATTGATAATGCATATTTGCATACACATCTCGCTATTTTGATAGTGCATTCAAATCAAATGTATAATGATCTGTAATGCAACTAACTTTTTTATTGGCTCATAAGAACTGAAGGTCTTATGATATCATATAGTCCTTATGCTGTGCTGATGGATGGCTACCGTAGATGAGATGAACACGCAAAGTGACGACTAATTAGTCAAATCAATTGTTTTCACGATGTAGGGCTTAGTTTTTAAGTGGTGAACGTTATCTCAAATAATATATTAGGTGGTTAAAAATATTAGAAAGGCACAGCGTTGAATACTGATTTCTTCAGGCGGTCAAAAGAGGAACTAACAAATGAACGAACTATTTTGTAAATTCATTATTTTTTTATTCACAAAATCTACCCTAGCTCCACCCCTAACTGCAGAGATAAGTACCCCGATCTGAGAGCACTCACATACTTAAAATACACATTCTGAGAAATACAATTTCTGAAATTACAGCTCCATATCAGAGACATGACAGAAGAGCTGATATATTGCCTATTAGACTATATTTTTATATATATTTTTAATTTTTTTTTTTTGAACTTCGTTTAGAACCTCTTCTTTAATAATCACTTCATAGTATGCCGACTACGATAATCGATATTTAAACGTATTTTTCACCATCAACATAATGCCAACACAATGCATGGTGCAACAAGTAAACATAATATACAATAATGCGGTTTTTAATAACACTTTTTTTATTTCGTACTAGCGAGTACCTGGCATGCTTTTCAATGCCACTCAAAGAAAGATTTTTTTAAAAACATTTATGTATAACAAAAACGAAAAACCTAAAAACCTTAACAGAAAATTGCTGGTTCAAAGATTTTCATATGAATTTGAAAACGTTATACCAAAAGTTTAAAATATTTAATTTCATTCAAACCACTCTTTAAACCTTCAAGGCACTAATTAAACAAACTGTGCTTATTTTACCAAAATCGGTCGAGTTACTTTCGAGAAAATCGTAAACAAATAGACAAAAAGATGAACAGACAAACATCTTTTTTGAAATATAGAGATATAATATCAAACAAAAGTTATTGCTTGACCATGTATATTTTAAGACAACGTTCTCCACATTACAGAATGAAAGATTGCCATTCTAGTCTGACCAATTAATTAAAATTATAAAGTGGCTCACCAACAACAACATACATCATAAACTTGCTTCGTAAAATCGTATTAAATATTTGTTATGCTAATTTTAATTTATGACATATAATATCCTTCTACTGGTCATATGAACAGTATTTCAGATGACAACTCAAACACCCTGATACCTATTTTTTTCTCTATTTCCTCGTTGGCCAAATGCTTAATGACGCGAGCGCTTAGCAGAAAGTTTTCGAAACGCCTTGCTTGCTACGGTTTGTGTTTTTTGCAGTATAACCAGTTTTGACGTGAAATCTCAACTGAAAATTGATTTTTGATGGCTTCATACTCGGGCTCCGGTTGTGTTGGGGCAAAGCAGAATTTGAAACCACTCCGCCGATGCGAAACTTTTACCCACTTGGAAATTGTTCTTTTGCGTTCCTGTTTACTTTTAAGTCGGAATATTTATCTTTATATGCTGTTAGAAATCGATTTTTTTCACTCTCCAAAAGTTCATTGTACTGTACATCGTCCGAAGTAACCTAAGGGAAAGAAGATGTTGAAAAATTTCAACTCCTATCTTGCTAAAAGTGCGCAATATTTTCATTCCGATTCCTTCACCCTATATTTTGCGTTCGATTCTCTTCCAAGTGTCGTCAATGGAAGTTGAAATACATTGTTAACTGGTATATAAGACAAGATATAATATTGCTAAAATTAATGTTTTTGACGGTTAAACTCGTCAAAGAGGGATACGGAAACAGAAATATTCCCAAGTTTAGTATGACCCGACAGTATTTCTTCGTACCACTTTGATGATAAGCGCAAATGTTGTTAATAAAACAATGAAAGCTAACAGAAAATCGAGCCTATGACGACTTGGTGAGAACCCGATGCCTTGGTGGGAATCCAACGTTTTGGACCACTTGACCAAAAACTGGACGTCTAAGAAATATGTGTACCATTCTAGCAGACGTAAAACACTAGACTTATGTTTGTTCCACAGGTTACGGTTTGAATCGATTATTACTACAGTTCCTCCTGCCTCACGACTCTATCCAGCCGGGTGGCAATAAAGTTCTCCCAAATATACGCTGTACAGACAGGCACGTTCTTGTGAGTTGTCACATAATTTTATTTTTAACAATAGTTCTGGGCTAGAGTACTTACTCGTGACTTTCACTGCGATATTTCGGTATCTACCTTTTAAAAATAGTAGAAGTAGGTTTTATGTATCGACGATTTTTTTTAAACATTTGAACCGATAACTATACTAAAGAAGATCAACTTGTTTGCCCCAAGTAAGTACATTCGTGCGAGGTGTCATGTGACGTTTTACACACCGAAAGTCAGAACTTCCTCCAAAATATAAAGCGATAGTTCTATTCAATAAAGCTGCATCTACCTTTAGATGCAAATATATAGAGTTATGTGTCCTTATCTCCTGATGTAGAGTGACCGTTAGGTAGATAATTTCACTTGCCAATTCAACAATTATCTTATTTGCGTTATTATATCATATATAATGCATCACACCACTTCAGTTTGTACTCATATGACTTCTTTGGATATATAATACCTTGTCTGTTTGTGGGGTGCAAATAAATGTTTCGTTTTTCACTATGCATGTATCTACAATATTTTTTTATCATTCATCTCTTAATGTATTTGGTGTACAACTGTTTTTATGAGTCCTTTGTTAAATAAATAAATAACTCAAATGATTTTAACTACAAAGAACGCTAATAAAGTGAGATGGGCAAAAGATAGAATATGCTCACAAGAAGATATCAACTTTGTAGTACGCTAATAAAAAAATCTATTCTAAAAAGTTAGATAATTTAAAAGACTTGATTTCGAATTATTTTAGATTGTTTTTTCTTTAATACTAAAAAAGATTGTTGAATATTTATTCATTGAGGGAATTTAGAAAAATTTAAACATGCTGTTATTTCTAAGGGCTTTCAACTAACCTTTGATCACTATATCAATAATCGCAGTTCTTTAGCCAATTTAAATTTACGGGTAATCTGAAAAGCTTAATTAATATTGGCCTAATGGCTTAGTTTCAAAACTTTTTTTTTTCACTTTTCTTAAAAAATTATTTGTTTTGAATATTTGTTTTATTTACGGAAAAAGATTTTTGAGTGATTGTGAAAATAATAATTATTTGTAAATATTAAATATTGGTTTGATTATTCACTACCTGGAAGCTCTTTATTGAAGTATCTACTCTTAACTAATTCATTTCCATCTTTAAAGATTATGTTCCGACCTAGAAGTTGCTATATCACTTGAAATATTATATGTAGTAATAGGTACCATGGTTTTGGATTTAAATTCAGTTGATAAGGATTTTTTTGACATTATTTTAATTGGCATAAGCAACTTTTTTTTATTTTTTACGGAATGGCTTTGGTCATAAATTTTAGGAATTCGTAAAAAAAATCATTTGATTCGTACCAAAAAAACAACACGAAATAGCGAACTTAACCGCTTACTTATATCGGGATTTAGTTAATAAAGTTTACGTGGAGAAAAAAAATACAAGATTTTAATTCGGGGGAATTTTGTAGGCAAAATGGATAAAAAAAACAACGGTTGAAAGATCTTGACAACTCAGATTTTTAGAACACTATATAGTCTGTTCCACTTTGCTTTCTTTCACTAAGACAGTATTGAGGCCTTGAAGGAAATAATTTCCCTCAGGACCTATGTCATCTTTGGGGAGTCTGGGTGGAGGTTCTTTTTGAGGAAAGAAAGAAGTGAACCTGTAAGAGGGAGGAAACACGAAGGCCGGAAAATCATTCCACAGCCGAATTGTTGAACACAAGAACGAGTCGTAGAAGCGACCCCTTCTCATGTAACGAATGTCAACCGTGTACAAATGTTGGGCGTGCGTTTGTCGAGTTTCCTGACTATGCCCCGGTGCCGAAGGGATCAATAACGCAAGTTCCTCGGAGCATCTTACATTGAAAAACCGGTAGAACAAGGATAGCATTCCCACGTGACGTCAGTGTTTCAAAGATTGCAATCTGTTTGCTAAGATTGGATAATCTATCAAACGGAAAGCCCGTTTCTGCACAGAGTCAAGGATTGCACAATGTTGGTAAAAATGAATTTATTCGATGCAATGGTCAATATAAATAAATAAAAATTTGAAACTCTACACATAATAAGAAAACGCTCACTTATATGAAGGATGTCATGTTTAATTGTAATGTTGATTTACCGACTGTCAAAAATCAGTATTATATTATTGTAATTGGATGAATTAGAAAAATACAAAAAAAAAATGTGAACTCAAAATTACCCGTTCAACCGTTCCCATCCTGCAAACGGGTGATTTGGAATTCAAATTTCGGTCGCACTTTTATGTGTTTTCCTATATATGTTCTTATTAATATATTTAATAAATAGTGTTAATATGGTTTCAATAATTAGTACCATGATAGAGTGTTAAGCTCTAAAATTTTGATCAAATGAACAGTTAAGCGAAAACGGTCGGTCATAGAAATTAAAATTAAATCTGTGGTCCTAATCAAAATATTTTTTTCATTTCATTAAATATGTCAAACCACAAAGTAATTGCTATCTACGAAAAAAAATAATAAATAAAAAAATAATAATAATCTTAAAGGTATCTTTAAAAAAATTCAAAAATAATTAAGACAATACAAAGAAATCTAGTTGTTGGTTACTAAAAAACGTTAAAAATTTATGTTTCTAATCACGTTACGAAATACAAGTTCACTGATTAAACATTCACCTCCCTAGAGCTTATAAAAGCCTCCAATCTCTAGTAATTAAAAATTAAATTAATCGTTATTTTGACGCGTACTTGAATTAAAAGTATGTGAATTGAAGGTCGAAGGCTAAACAATTCAAAATGATGAAAGCTGAAAGATGAACTTGTTCGGACTGAACTTTGAGAATTGAATATTAACAAGCCGAAAGAAGAATACAAAACTAACATCTCAAAAGTTTTAATTGAAAACAGAATGGACGCCCCGAGCCTTTATTACGTTTTCACGGAGTCTTGAACACCACTGAAGCTGCAAATAGTAAAATTTTCATAGTAAATTTAAATTATACTTTCATAGCGAAAGGAGGCTGAATAGCGCTCTAAAAAGCAATATTTTTGTGAATCCGAAGGCACCGTTAATTAAAATGAATCAAATCCATGTTTAAGCTAGATTGATTTTTTTTAGCTTGACGTCGAATGGTGAAATAAATTTAGTGAACTTTGTTTTAAATCAGCTTTTTATGAATTAACACCACTAGAAGTTATTTTTGTTGTAAAATCGCGCAAAGTCCCAACTCCCTGGATTCAGTGTAACTAAATTGATACTAATGTGGAGAATATTGTGAAGTTGAATTAAGTGAATGAGGGAAAGGAGAAGAAGGAGAATAGAAAGAAACAGATTGGGGTGCAAATACACAAAACGCCAAGTTATTTTGTTTTTTGTTAAAGTTATTTTTTACTACACTACAAGATCGCTCAGTTTTATATTGATTGGCGAAATTCTGTACTAATATTTATGATCCATTTTTCAGTAGAACATTTCTCTGTTACATTTTTCAGTGAATAGATAAAAACCTTGAGCGAATTGTTGTCAGGCAGATTTGTCCCCTTTTGTACATCACAAACCATAAAATTTATTGATTTAATTTATAAAATACGATTTTACGTGGGACACAAAGGCGAGATGGGGAATGATAAAACGATATAATATATTGTAGAGCCCTACGTAGAAAATCTAACAAAAGTTATAAACCAGGCTCTATTCACGGAAGTAGTAAAATTTATTTGACCTACGAAGATAATAAAATTTAATATTTATATTGCAGTCGCAGTGGCGTACTGACCGTTCAAATTGTTTGGGCAGCTGCCGACATTTTTGACTGGGCTGACTTTTTATATAAATGTGCACATCAGCGAGATACGTAGAATTTTTGAAAAACCCACTATTCAAACATGTTCTCACACAAATCTGATTTGGTTTACTTAACAGCCCTCTTTACTATCGAACAAATTATTGTTAAAGTATTGCGCAATGTATGATTCTATAAAATATAAATAAACATAAAAATCTGTAATATGCAGATTTTCTATCCCAACCTTTCTACGTTTTCCTATCGATTTCTTTTATTTTAATTTCTAATTTGTCTAACTTAAATTGTTACCTTTTTCTGTGGATAACAAACAAGAGGCCCAATCGTCTGGAGCCATTACGACTATGGCATCCTCGATTGGGGAATGTTGTGAGGCTGAGGGGAGTAGGGAAGAGAAGGAATTGGGAAAGAGTAAGGTGGGAAGTTTCTTGCTACCTACATGTGGTCACCAAACACGGTTAAAACTATCTCAAGCATCGTATTTCGATTCTGAATAATGATATTTCACGAGGATCTTAACCACTCGGCTACGTAGGTCGTTTCTGAGAGAGAATAGTTTACAAAAGACTCCAGCATCAGTAGTGATGCAAGCCTAGTAAAAACCAATATAAATATTTTTTTCAGCTATAACAACATGCTCAGCAGCCCTGAAATGTTGTTATTACTCAACGGTGATTAATAAAATAAGAGTGAAAAACTTTACGCATGTATTCTTAATCGAAATTCCATAATATTTATATGAGAAGAAGGATAAGAGTCGGTTTTCTAATCAGTTCATTTTATTTTACAGGGAGCTGCGAATGTTTCGCCACGCCACTGTTCCATATAATTTATTTGCTTCCTGCAAAAGAATCCAGACACGACAAAGGAATAATTCAACATTGCCTCTGGAACCCACTTAACGCAAGAACCGAAGACTTGAATGCCAACCTTTTTGGCGTCGGGCCAAGAAGCGACCCACACAGCTTAAAGTTACGGGTAGTATGGACGCGTTAGAAATGCATGTAAAAATAATATTATAAGATAAGAGGTCTGGAGTTTAAAACTGCAAGAATATGCTCGCCAAGTCACTATGACGGGGTTCTAGCCACAGACAAAATATACCGAAAAAATCAGGACTAAGAATAAAAATATAGTTTTTTACGACAAGTGCCTTGTAGGTGGTATCTCAAAAAAATGTGCCATGTAAATTATACAAGTATTATTCTTATTATTTCACTGATAAGAGATCGAAAAATCTATGAGATTTCATGAAACCATTCGTTGGGGAATACATTTTGGTATGATGCAATAAAAACGATTTGATTTTTTGAAATTTTAATACCACACGAGAGACCTGCTTCTAACTTTCCAGAGCTAGTGGGACTATGGCATCCTCAATTGAGGAAGATTTTGAGGCTAAACCGTGTGACTAAAAAGATGGTTGGAAAGTACCTAGCTGTTTAGATCCGGTCGCCAAACATGGTTAAAGCCATTTCTAGCAATGTTTCAAATCCAAATGGCGGTTGTTCAGGTGTCAACTTATGGTTGTAAAGTATAAATTACAGATGATTTGTTTTTGGAAAAAGTGCATCAGCTGACTATTGTATCATTAGTTTATCTTTGAGCTATGACGTAACACTATTTGTCATAAATATTGCATAGATATTTAATAAAAAAGACTCGTGAACATTTCTCACTTATAAAGCGTCCAAGCCTGGACTACCTAAATGTTAATCAGATGGAAGTACCATTACTTGCAGTAGATGTCTAATCTTGCGAACGAAACTAAAGACAGCAAAAAATAAGAAAAATGCCACATTATGGTAATTGCCCGACTAAATAGGTACTCATGAACAACGAATGTGTCATTATTAGGACCCGCAGACGAGGGAGCAAAATCAGTGCCGTAATCAGTACTAGGCAAAAATAATTGATTTATTAACATAATTTTTTTTTTTTAATCCATATCTATGTAACGTTTATTTTTAGATCGCTTTCCACTTTTAGCATGCGAGAAGTCAAGTATGTTGTCGACAAAAATGGTTTGTTGACTTATTATAAATAACCTATTCCTGGAAAGTTTTCTCATGAAACTGTCTATATTGGGGATATTCAAGCGTTTTTCTCGTAATAATACTATCAATATTTATTAATAATAGTAATAAGGTGATAAATAAAGCTTACCTATTGTGAATTCGAACAGTATGTACACGATGCAGGATTAATTTGTTTAAACACTAACATTATTTTTATAATACACTATAAGAATCCATTCCATGATTTTCCGAAAATAAACTAAACTTTTAATCAAAAATCCACTTTTGTAAAGAACAAGATTGTTCAAAGTCAACAGATGTTAATAGAGCAAATTTACGTAGTTATTTTAAATTGATGGTAACAGCCAGTATTTTGGGGCTAGTATGGCATCTAATCGTTTTTCTGCCCACTCTTCATTACTCCATGATAAAAAGGTTCTTACTTCATCAATACTTTCGAACAATTCGACAGCAGAAAGGTTAGGATCTTCTAGTGTTTTTTATGGCATTTAAAATTGTTCCACAATATTCCATTATAAAAATAAAGTCACCCTGCTTGCATTTTCAAATAAAATTTTCGATTTCGCTATTGCTACAGTGTCCTTTTCATTTAAAATTGAAACGTCACTTTTCGTTTTTTCAAAATGTTGCCCAAAGTTAACAACAGCTTTTAGCCAAGTTCCCAAATGCATTAATATTGGCTCTGGTGGTAATAAAATATTTGGAATCATGGTTTTTAATATATCTATTCTTGCCGGTTCTTTCAAAAATATTTTTGAACACAGGAAATAAGTTCATCTGCTTTTTTATACATATCCCGCACATATGAAGCGACTAAGTTTAGTGAATGAGCCAAACAGGTTAAATGTATCATATGGGGAAACACCTTTTTAAGTTCACGTCTCGCTTTAAGCATGTAAGGGGCAGAGTCTGTTGTCATAATTAAAATATTGTCAAAATTATTAATTGCAGATTCCTGCCACAAAAAATATCAGAATTAATTTTTGGTAACCCCTATCTGACAATCAAACATGACTGAGTAATAATGTGTCATAGTAGTTTTACAACCAGATTAGCTATATTTCGTCCAAATTTATTGGTCGTTTCATCAACTGTAGCCCATATATATAAATGTCTCACGGTTTTTATAATATTGTTAATTTCACTACAAAACACTTTATTTAAATACACTGCTCGAAGAGTAGATTCACTTGTAAGATCAATCGTAGAACAATTAAAACACAAATATTTATATTAAAAAAAACGGTAATTAACATTGTTCAGTTTTGTCTATGAGATAACACAACAATTTAAAAACAAATTTAAATCAAAATAGATATATGTTTTTGAAGTATCATTTGACTTCTTTAATAAATGATTTCTGATATAAACATACTTCATAGCTGTGTATATATTTTAATGGTGTTAAAAAATATTACACATATCGCAATAAAATGCCCCACGGTCAAATTTTAGTTTCGGTGGGGTTCTATCCACGCGTCGATACGATCAATAAGAGATAAGTTGGAGATTTTGCCATAACGTGTGAATTTTATAATTAATAATATGTAACTGAAATTTCACAATATCGTGTAGTTTTAAAATAATTGTTCCAATAAAGACGTGCGGATAACGTCTCTCTTTATTCTTCCATATACTATCCATTTGATAGAAAAGGACACAAATAATAGCATTTATACACAGATATCGGATTTCGAAACTCTAGCAAAACGAGTGAAGTAATTTTAGCACAAAAAGGGCAAAGGAGAGTGTACAAAGTAAGATTGTTTAAGTAAGATTGATTCAAGCCTTTCCATTCAATCTCAAAGTTTGTATTTCATGGTTTATATTATCAGAGTAGCGACCATCGAGTACTATAATACTTCCGCGAAAAGATTTATTATGTCTCATTTATTTATAATTTCGAACAATTTCTCCATACTTGATTTATCATATTGTAATTTGGCATCCTCTGTGGTCTAGGAGAAAACTGTTTGGCTCCAGGCGCAGTACTACGTAGAAGCGATATATTTGTATGCACAAAAAGGATAATTTGGGTATTCTCTGTAATTAATAAAAACTAATTTTATTAAAAAATAATAAAAAATTGAGAATTTGTTCAGACAAAGCCTCTCGTGGTTACCATAATGCAGCTGCGTCCACTACTGGGTGGTTGAAATGAATTGAACCCATCAAATAATGATATTTTAACTTATTTCCCTTTAATAATAAGCGGCTCTGGAATTCTTCATTTCGCTACCGCGTCTGCGGATCCTAGTAATTGTGTTCTTTCACAATGGCTTTAAATAAAATTAAGATAAATAAACAAAATCTTAAATACTGTCTATCCTTTCAACAGTAAAAAAGTCCTGATTTTCCTAGCAAGGCGGTCCTAGGCTTTTCCAATGGACCGTTTGGACAGAAGGTGTTATGGACTCGTTCTTGAAATGATCAAATATTTTTATATCATGTACCTACGGACAATAAAGTGTAAAAACAACTTGTTCCACGTAATCATTTTTTCCTGGATTTTAAGTTTTGCCTCTAACGTTAACTACCGCTTACTAGCGATGAAAATCTTAAAAAGTCAGGGATGCCTTAGGAAGACTATGGCGCAATCAAGTGAATCAATTACTTGAGTCAGGCCATTTCAAGAGTCAGAATTACAGAAAAATATGTATGAGATGTTGTATGAATGTGAATGAATCAAGGATTGTATGCCACGGCATAGTTGTAACATTTAGTGGTCAATCCTCTCTGCCTACCGCTGCGGGGAAGCGGCGTGATAGTTTATTATTTAGTGAGGTAGATGAAAATGTTAGCAGAATTAAAGTAAATACATTTTAAAGTTACAATATGCAAATAACGAGTCAAAACAAAATTATAAAACGGTTGAACTTATTTAGTAGGTAACAATAAAAAAAACAGTACATATTTTTTCTGCGACAATAATAAGACCAACTATCAGACTCACACACTTTAAAAATCGACTGCATAGACTTGATAATAGATTTGGTAATGTTAATGTATTTGGTGATTCAGTATTAGTGATAAAACGAACCCTTCACAAATACTTCACTGAAATATACGAGTCTACCACATATTACTGAAAAAAAATTCTCTTCCATGCTTTTATATGTATTATTATTGTTATTTTTTTAAACTGGATTTTTTATTTACCACAGGTTATATGTTTGATTTGATTTTTTATTTTTTCAAGAAGTATGTGTTTTTTTGTTTTATTTTTTATGTACTATTATCATATGGGTAATTATTTCGCTGAAATGGTGGATATATTAAACTGCACTGAATCTAGTTACAAGAAGGCTATAAGAGCATACCTCTTTCAAAAATATTGCTGTTAATTTATCGTATTATATTATTTCTATTAACTAACTTTTGTTTTTGGGTGCTAATCATTTACATGTTATTTTTATGTCGCTATTATTTTATGTTATATATTACATAGTTATTTAAAAGCCCGTAAGGGCGTATATAATTAAATAAATATAATGCTCTACCTGTCAAGATATTGTAAAAAATGTTGTTAAAGCCTACTTAGGCGTTAATAAATAAATAATTAGGTTATTGATAAGTTTTACCTTTAAGCCGACGATATTAAAATACTATTATGATAAAATAACATCAACAACAAAATGAAAAGCTTCTCAGATAAAACATAGTTTTAGTTTTTTCCGTAGACCGATCCCGGTAAGTGGCTACCTACTTCACACGAAATTTCATTACAAAAAATTATACGGGCGCTTCATAAATATTCAATGTCTGCATGGTTTATCTATTTTTTTTAGTTCTTAAATCATTTTTAACGCAAACGAAGAATCTTTTGCGTGGGAAAACGCACATCTCCTCCCATCACCCGCTCTGGAATACTTTCAATTACTATTATTAATACAATAAAAACCGATGGTTCGTGCTGATTTTAATTACTTTTGTCGGTTTATGCCCAGCAGTGAGAATTGAACAAATAATTCTGCTTTTATTTCTGCAGGTAGTGCTGTGGTATTTCTGATTATTGAAATAGCCAGAACTAAAGATACAATGTTGTATTTCAAAGTTGTAAAATGTAAAATCTAAATTTTCGCTTTTTTTATTTCATGTGTTGAAATTCACGGAAACAGATATAAGAGGCTTGCAGTCACCAACATATTATGGCAAAGTCGTGTGGGGAGGCCCTAAGCCTCCATGGTCGAATGGTAAGACGCTCGACTACGAATGCAAAGGTTGCGGGTCAAACCTGGCGTTTGCAAGTACATTTTATTTAATTAATATGTGTCAAAACACATTTAATTTATATAAGATAACATTTTGTATATTTGCGGCACGTTTCAGAGTAGCAGGATACTATAAGTATCGCCCTGGTGAAAGACCACAATTCAGAATTGAAAAGTTGCTTAAAATGGCTTTAGCCGTGTTTGGTGACCAGATCTGAATAGCCAGGTACTTTCCGACCTACCTCTTTCCCATATCCTTCCCCTCCTCACTACCTTCAACCACACAACATACCCCAATCGGAGATGACGTAGTCTGACTGGCTCGAAACGTTTGGGAGTAGTTTTGACTCTTGTGCGGTATTAACTTTATCATTTAAAAAAAGACAGGTGGCAGAGAAGTATCCAAGGAAGACCAGCTGATCTGATTTGATTCATTCGAATGTTGAAGCTGTCATATTTAATGTATATTTACTAGTATTATATTAAATACGAAGGGTTGCGCCACACTCCCCACAGCTTGAAATGTATAATTATACCGGAATCCTAATAAATCTACAGAACATTCACTTATTTGCAGAACAGATGTGAAAAGTTCATAATGTTTAATTCTGTAAAAAGTTTATGACTTCACTTATGTTTTTTTATGAAATACAGCTTACCAGATGCCTGAAAATAGTTTTTTTAAATTATTGCTAAAACACATATTTTTATCCCTGAAGGAAGTAAGGTTAATGAATATTTTTTTTAATATTTAAATAATATCAATAATCAACAACACACATATGTAACAGAAAAAGCCAGAAAATAAAAAGACAATGGTCACAACAGTTTGTTCTTGTTGATTATTGATATTATTTAAATATTTAAAAATATATATTAACGCTTTAAAGTTAAATCCAGTTTAAATGTTGATTTTTTTGTCCTCACTTATAGTAAAGGTAACGTAGTATCGCTTTAAAATATATTTTCTTTAAGAATAATAATAATAAGCATTACAATCGTTTTGCAATTGCATTGTAATAAAGATTATAACATAAACATCAAGTGTCTAAAGACTTGATTACTCGAATAGGCATGTTGTACTTGCGCATGCTCGTACCACACGTAAAAAACTACAGAAACAAATTATTTCCTTTTTTTTTTCAATTCCAATATTTTTAAAAACTTGAAATAAACGTCGAAAATCGAAGAACAATTAAATACGGTTCCATACATACACATAATAATGTATTATGAATTTAAACAGAAATTTACTTATCTTGACATAAATATTTATTCAGTCTGTTGGAAGAAGATTCTTTTTACATCAGTGATCTCAGATTTTGTCGTTAACATCTTTCTCTCCAACCCAATGCTAGCGTATCACCTTTAATAGGACTTAGTACCTTAGTAATAAGTCGGTAACGTTAAGCACAGCCTACGCGGCCATACAAGCTAACTGTCATGCAGTGAATGATGCAAAAGAGCAGAAACGCCAAACGGCAAAACGTGTGTTTGGCGCAAGGCGCTAGTGGAATAAGATTGAGTTTAGTGTATCAGGTTTAGAAAACTTAGGTTTAAATTTGAACTATTTTTTAATTAACATATTAGTACAATCTGAACTTTTTTCAATGTAATCTCTCAGATATTAACTAATTCCTCGCATTTTAAATAAATCTGGTAATTACCATTAGTGAAATTTTTATTTTTTAGTTCAGGAAATCGTTTTACAAAATGTGCACTCGTATGATAAGAGTCAGTTTTTATTAAACTAAAATATTTTAAAAAATACTAATATAATCTCGAGTGCAATAAAATACTTATATAGTCCAGATTAATCTCTATTCCACAGCTTTACGTATACGGAATCTTCCTGTGTGGAATAATCTGTACGCAATATTCGTGGTGGGAATAATCACCGAACCATAAAAATCATATTCTGCGCTTCATAGAACTGAAATGTAATTTTGGTTCTTCTCCTTGGCGGATTATTATTAAAGCGTCTGTATATTATTATTGTATAAAAAAAACCTACATAAAAAAACAGACCTCTTCCTTTCATACTGTTCTAAAAAGGGAAGGCCCAAAAATAGAATGAGACGCTTCAAAATTAAATAATAAATTAAATTAACCGCCTTGTTATTTAATACGTATAGCGAGTATCTTAGTACCTACCAAACCTTACTCGTAAAGAAAATATTATTTATATTTACGTGTAAAGTGGAGTCACGCTAGGTACTTTATTCTCGTAATTTTTTGAAGATGAATGCTTTACGAAAATGTTTTATTACTAAGGTTATTATGAGCTCCTTTAAAATAGAGTAGTAAATTGTTTCCCAAAATCTTGTTTCATAAATTGAAGTCTTTATTTCTCGGTAATATCTTCAAAAATCTCCTGAACACAAGCGTATTGACAAATTTTGTACAAAAGATCAAAATAATTCATTATTATATTTCGTTCGTCTCAGAAACTTGATTCTAAACTATTGAAAGTGTACTGTACGGGTGATTATTAATGTTTTTTTTTAATACTTAAAATAAATTTGGTGTCTTTACACCTGTGATTTTTTATCAAACTTTGAAGGTAAATTGCTATTGTTTTGACAGGGTCCTTTGAGTGTTTAAATAATCTCTGGTAAAGGTGGATTTTGACTGGCTGTCGAGGGGGTGTGAGATTTCTCTTAACTCAAAGGTTAAGAGTTCAAAGTCAATCCTGTTTTTGTAACCTTAGAACCTTTGATCCTTACTCTAAGAAACTTTTGCACATAATTAGATATGACGCCTTACACCTTAATACATGCTTACTTATTAACTGTCCTAGTAAAAAAATTCCGTTCGTACTTAAGTTTTTTTTTCTATTTAATTTATGATGAAACAATAATTTATTTATACATTTTTTAGCATTATATATATTGTGGTTTTTGTATTTATGTTGTGTGTCATTTTCGGTTAACTTTTTTGATTTAATTTTATGTGTTCTGCTGAGTTATTTAATAACTGTTTCGCTTTGGAAAGGCATTATCAAACTATTCAAAGTGCATGCTTTTACTTTACCATTGTTTAAATAGGTTCTCAATGATTCGTGAATTATTGTTTTTCTGATATCACTTGAAAAGTTCTAGTATATGTTTTTTTAAACAGACCGTTTGTTGTGTACGTTTTGTTGACTTAAAAATCATTTATCTTAAAAATCTACGTTTCTTCGTTTAGGGGAGTATGACTTATTTTAGTAGAAAGCGAACACTTGTGTGGTTTCATAACTATCAATTATGAAATAAAATTGTTATATATGAAATATAATCACTGAATAACACCACTTATTGCAGTGTAATATTTTAGATGTTGACTTATTATTATTTCTAAAGAGAACGATCCTAATAAAACCGTATACCTGTCAGAAAATGCATACATTTATTTATTTTAAAATTAAATAAATGTATAGCGATGATAAACCTTTTGAATATTTGGAGTGCAACATTTTATTTTGTGTTGTTTCTTTGTTTTTAATTTGAGATCATTATTTGTAATAAATTGTTTTATGAAAATGTTATTTTTAAATACGTTTATAAATTACAAGTTTTTTATATTGTTTGCTTTTATAAAGACATGGGTAGTGTAGACACTGGTACAGTAGTTTGTTTTCGAATGAAAAAATGAATATAATAAGTAATTGTGTTTCAATATAAAATTATTTCAATTATGAGCATAATCGTAAAACATTGGCAAGTTAAATGAAAGTACGAAAGAAATGAGGGTCCCCACAATGAAACTAAAACTGCATTTTTAGTTTTTCCTAAAACGTAGAGTTAGTGAGAGCACCTCGTATGTCAGAGGGCAGCTGATTTCAAAGACGCGAAGCTTTCACCGAGCAATAAAGTATGAATGATGTAGAGTGGTCGGTGGGACTTTCGAGGGTTCTTTCATCTCTGGAGCGAAGTCCTTGTCTAGTGAGATGGAAAAAGCTTGCTTCACTTTCAGATTAATGTGAGTAGATGTTGTTAAGGGTATTAAAGAAGAGAAAAAGGGTATGTTCCGTGATCGTGTTTTGTAATTTTAATAAATGAAAGTATTTTCAATTTGCAAATACCAAGAGTTAAATCGAATAAACGCATTTTGCAATACCATTGGTTAACGATTTTTTATTTATTTTTTTTATATTCAAGTTAATGGCTAACATTGTGGTAAATCATAAATGATATTAGAAATGTTGCATAAAAATGTTGATTTGTCAAGTGGTACAAAGCATGTTCAAAAATATATTGTTTATTCCTCATTAAAACAATTAAACAAAATACTTATTATGTTTATTAATGTTTCCGAAATGTTATGGGAAAGCTGTTCATATACCCCTGTAATTACTATTTTTCAGTAGGCATAATGCACTGGAGAAAGGAAGCGGTCGAGACTCTTTATTCTTTCATTTTTATTCCGCCGATGATAATGATGATCAACATTTTATTTAAATCTTATCTATTACGATCCATTATAAGGTCCTTGATACATTATTTCCTTTGAAGATTTTTTTCCTAAATACAAACTTTGAGTATTGCTTCAAACTTTATACTTTTGCGTTTCTTAGAATAAACAAGGATCAAAAATAGCTACAGTTTATTTTTTTTGTTTCAGTAAGATCATCAGTCAACACTAAAGGAGGAAAACGAAAAACCTTTCATCTTAAGCTAGCTGCTTCCACAGCTTAACTTCCCATTATCTGCTAAGTCCTTATTCTTTTATGAAGACTTCTCTCCGGCTGAGCTCGTTGGAACAATTTTATATCCAATCGATTTAATATTTGCTCAAAGCCTTCGTAGAAAAATCACAAAAAAATTGTAAGTTTTTTAGCAACCCCTTAGTACGAGTTAAATATTACTTTTACGTTAGGAAAAGTGACATTTCACCCATGATTGGAAAGTTATAACGAAGCTAAATCAATATTCGTTGAAGTCATTATTTTAATAAGTAAACAACAATTTTTGAACTTTGTGGTTGTTCAATTTGTACATGGATAATTGTATGCAAGAATTGAAAGGTGTGGGCTTGGGCGCGAAAATGAACAATGTGAAAGTATGTTGCCTATTGTATGCGGATGATGCGGTGCTGATTGCTGACAATATGGAAGATCTACAGTTTCTCGTGTCTAGGATGAACCAAGTATGTATGCAAAATGAGTTGATGATGAATGTAAGTAAGTCCAAAGTGATGGTGTTTGAAAGAGAGAGTACGAGAACAGCGTGCAATATAGTTGTGAATGATGAATACTTGGAGCAAGTGGATGAGTTCGTGTATTTAGGAAGTATGTTTACAAGAGACGGAAAGGCTGATAAGGATATTGAAAGAAGGGTGAATGCAGGAAACTCCATTAATGGAGGACTGAACGCTGTTGGGGCAAATAAGAAATTGTCCAAAGAAGCGAAGCTAGCAGTCCACAATGGAGTGCTTATACCAACCCTGATGTATGGCAGTGAAGCATGGAACTGGCAGAAGAAGGATGAAAGTAGACTGAATGCTGTGGAAATGAGATCTTTGAGACGGATGTGCGGTAAAACCATGCATGACCGTATTACAAATGTGGATATCCGGAAAGAATGCAAGGCTGATATGAGCGTAATGGATAGGATTAAGAAAGGGACGCTTAGATGGTTTGGGCATGTAGAGCGAATGAACGAAGAAAGGAGTGTTAAAAGAATATATGATGCGAAAGTGAATGGAAGAAGAAGTCGAGGACGCCCGAGAAAGACATGGCACGATCAAGTAAATCAAATACTTGAATCGGGTCGTGTGAAGAGTCAGAATAACAGAAGAGTGTGTATGAGACGATGTATGAATGTAAATGAAGCAAGAAGTGTGTGCCAAGACAGAGTTGTATGGCGGTCCGTCCTCTCTGCCTACCCTTGCGGGGAAACGGCGTGATGGTTAGTTAGTTAGTTAGTTAGTTGTGGTTGTATTTCTTCATTATTTATTTAGTCCTTATGGTCCAATGGTCACCACTTACAAAATTTGTCACACATTATCAATGCGTGATTAAATTTAATAACAAGAAAAATGCTAGTACATTTTTTTTTTAAAATAAGATATTGATTACAATTGGTACAAATTTGGGCTTCTTTATTTTACATAAATGTAATTTTATACCTGAATTTCAAGCAGTTAAATAATAAATACATAATAGTGTATATTATCTTCAACCTCTGTGTACGTGTTATACTTTGCATGCAATCTCAGTACTAGCGGAAATCTACATGCATCATTTTTTGTTAGAATTTGATTTGGAACTTGTCTATTTGGCACACCAAAATTTTTAAGATGTTAATTGAGCCTAAAAATTTGAAAACAATAATTTATTTTTTGAAATAAATATATTTTTTTAAATATTAAATATGTCTTTTAAATTAATAAAATAATATACACCTTCTTCTAAATTATTAAACTAAATTCATTTTACAAAGCTCGCTTAAGTGATAATTGGTTTATCCAAAGTGTGCGTGTTTCTTAATATATTAATTATATATTTCAGTAAAAAATTTTAGTTGCGCTCTTTTCGCCCAAAATCACTTTTGTGTGGGGGCTTAATTAGTATAAAGAACCTTTCTTACAGCTACATTATTAATGAAATTATGAAACGAAGCTTACTTAAAATTTTAGATTTATTTTATGAGTATTTATTATGTACACAAACACTAAACACGTTGCGAATTTTATATTTGTATTTAAAAGTTGAAACTGAAAATTTTATGAAGCTTTTAATACGTATATTTAAAAGTTGAGTAATGGAATGTTTTTGGGATGGCCGTTTATAGGTTTATAATTCGTAGGGTTCACCGTGGGTTCAATTCCTCTGCTAGCCAAGTCCTCCATCATTACTCAAGTAAAATTTTCGCTGATAATAATGGTACTTGGAGTTTTTCAAATATTGTCAGGTAATTTTTGACCCACGAGTGTTTGTCTTTCTTTTATCAAACGTGTATTAATATGTTTTTATATATACCTACATAAATCCTCAAAAGAATATTAAAATAACTAACAAGATTCATAGAATGAGAAAATATAAAAGTGATACTTTATAAAAATAATACAGCTGGACATTGTAAGTGGCTAAAGGAGGAACTAAGGAATAAACGAATTTTATATCTACTCATGTTTTTTTGTATCCAGAAAATCTGCCTCAACAATGCCACTGAGTGCAAAAATAAGTATGTCGATCTGTATATCCGTTAGCATAGGCGATAAGGATAATTCAAAAATATGTTTTTCTTCCCCCATTTTTTCCGCTTCTCAATATTTCCCGGATATACCTATCACCTACAACAATTTTTATCTTCTTCCTATGCCGCTAAAGTGTATAAAAGATAATTTAAAACTGATTTCACACGCACGGAGACAATTTGCAAAATCCTTACATTACTTACCTTTAAAATATTCTCTTGACTCTCATTTCTCCACCCATCTGTTCTACGTCTAAGTATAAACACAATATAGGTGTGTATTTTTCAATCGTGTATCCGCTTATTTTTATGTTCAGGTGTGTTATTTTTGTTGTCTCTTTCTCTCTCTTGGTGTACGACGTAAAACCCGGAAAAATTATTTATCGCAAGTTTGTATAGGTTGGGTAAAAAGAATTAGCTCTCTCTCCATACATTGTTACTCCGAGTACTGGTCTCCTGCTGCTTCCCTCCAGTGTATTAGCCTCCGCACCATACGAACTAGGCTAATACTTCTTCGTTCTGCTGGGTTTTAAATCAGAAGCCTCGTAATGCTCGATTTTCTTCGGTGCTCGCATTTTATTAATTTCTTTTGCATTTCTAAGAACATCTCAGATATTCAAGCCAGAAAAGTTAAGTGGTCGCCTTCTGAAGATGGTAGCAAAAATGTTTTTTTTTATTTTTTATTTGATGCTTTATACCAAATCCTACCCCTGGCAACAGATGTCATCCGCTGTTACCCTATTAGAGTGAATCCTACCGCAACTGCTGAACCGCATTTCGCCCGCTTGCATACAGATTTCGCAATATTTCATTTTAGACACAAAAAGTGCAACATTATTTACTATGACGTTTCAAATCCACGCATAAAAGACCGCAATTTTTCCGCCGTCACCTTGTGAAGGAAGGAAAAGCTGAGAGGAAACTAACAAAACTTTATCAAATCAATCGCGAAAAAAATGTTATATATTTAAACAAACGTAATATTTAGTTAACATTAACACAACAAAAATGAATGAAAATGAAATCATAACTTTGTATAAGACCACAGATTTTATTTTAGTTTTTATGACCGATCGATTTCGCTTAGCTTAAGCATCATCGGGGTACAAAATTAAGCTAAACAAAAAATATAAAGTGTGCGGTTATATATACCTACAGAGGAAGTACTCAGTATAAAATAAAATAAAAGAACAAACGATAAAATAACATTTGAAATATAAGAAAGAAAGAGACAGACAATAGAATAACACTTAATATATTATTATTATTGTATTGTTTTCTCCCTGTTCCCAAATTTTGTTACATATTGTGTTCTCCCTCTGTATATATATATTCGCACACTTTTTGTTGGTTGTTTAGTTTAATTTTGTACCCTGATGATGCTTAGGCTAAGCGAAACCGGTCGGTCATAAAAATTTTAATAAATCTGTGGTCTTATACAAAGTTATTATTTCATTTTAATCAAATATGTCAAACCACAAAGTGATTGCTTTCTAAGAAAAAAAAGTTTAAAAAAACATCACAGTTGAATGTAACCATAATGGAAACTACTAAATCAAATATTGTTTTGAGGTGGAATTGGATGAAGAAGAGTATCTGCAGGTTGAGAAGTATCAAACCTTTATTGGCTACCTTCCAAATGAAATGTGTTGAACAATCAAGAAGAGGAGAGATTTCACGACATCTTGTGGTAAAGTATGTTAGTAAGGCTACCATATTAAACACCCCTTGCAGTCTGCGCTATAATTAATGAGGGTTATCAATGTTTATATTTTTTCGTCAGGGAAAATCGAAATAAGCAACGATTACAGAAAACATCATAAAATCTTTAACACATTTTCGTAAATAACATGTAATTCAAAACTTCTCTGCACTATGTTTACCAATCTCAAAGGAATCTCCTTAAATAAAGACGCTGCTTATCGAATTAGATTGATGACTTTATCTCTTAGTCTCCGAATTTTCTCAAGAAAACTTTCACACCGTTAAGACCGCAAACTGTGCATGAGAAAATTAATGAATCGTTAATTGATGGAAAAAAAAGATGGCAATACTGCTGCCACACGACTAAAAACACAAATGGAACGATTAAAAAATTACACAGTAAACGTTTCTTGCCCCGAGCTATATTACTAGCTATTATTTTTATCTGCCATTAATCTATATTTACGACTATAATAGCGTTGTTTTAATTTCATTCCGTGCGTTCACGTACAATTTGATTTTGGCTAGGATTACTGAGAATTTAATTTGGTTCGTAACTATGAAACGGCCCACCGCAACTGATTTTAACATGCCGGAAATAACTTTATTTACGTTAATTAAAAACGCATTGTATAAATTATTAATTCGGTGTGAATTAATCAAGTGTATCATTTTAGCAGTTATTCGATTGAAAGAATCACTGTTGAATTTGGCAGCCACGTTTGGTTTGGGGCCCCTAAATACATGAAAAACCCTTTACTCATAAGTGCAAAAAAGCGGTCCGTTTGATAGATTCTCTTATCTTGACAAACGGATTGCAATCTTTGGAGCACAAACGTCAGGTGGGAATGCTGTATTGTTCTACCGGTATTTCAATGAAAGATGCTCCGAGGAACTTGCGTCATTCATCCCTTCGGTACCGGGGCATAGTCAGGAAACTCGCCCAACGCACGCCCAACATTTACAATATGTGAAAACGAGTCGCTTTTACGACTCGTTATTATGCTCAACAGCTTGATTGTGGAACGATTTGCCGGCCTCTGTGTTTTCTCCCTCTATCTGCATGGGCCTCTTCAAGACCCAAGTTCACTCCTTCTGTTCCTCAAAAAAAAACACTCCTCACAGCATCCCCAAAAATGACACAAGGTTCCGAAGGAAATGGTTCCCGTCAAAGCCTCTTGTGTAGAGTTAGTGTAAAAAAACTAAGGAAATGGTCATGAGCTGTTTTATATTGAGCCGTCACATGGTTAGTCAAATTATTTTTGTGCTTGTTTGAAAACATTATTATTGTGATAATGGATTCAGGTATGTGTGATTTTAATATTATTATTTCAATGAGTATCGTAATGTTATTATCTGTCAAAATTTTAGGATATTAAAAAATAAATAATTATACACGCATTATAAAATATTTTTTTAACTTATTGCCTAACGGTACAAATATCTGCCGGGTTAATTATTCGTAAAAGGAGGTTACTGAATTTTTTTTTTTAAATATCGTAACGATTTCCAAGTTCAAGATCAAGGGAATAAAAAAGAGTTTTATTAAAAATAAAACAAACACATTTATTTAAATGGCTGTAGTCGTGTTGAGTGAGCAGATCTAAATAGCTAGGTACTTTCCCAAACATCTTCTTTTCTTTTCCTCCCCACTCCCTTCAGTCGCACAATATACCCAATCAGGAATGCGATAATCCCGCTGCCTCCGGGCAGATGTGACTCTATTGCGGTGCTCATATTTAAAAAAAGTTTGTTTGAAAAACTTTTCGTTTTGTTTCAGAAAATAAAACGGTTTGTAAATCCCGTTTCAGCGATGTGCATCTCGGGCGGCTTCTTTGTTGGTAAATTTCCATTTCGTTTTATTGGATTTGTGACAGTCCAGACGAGCAGTTCTTCACGAGGTGGCGGGAGAACTTCCCTGCGAGGAGGAGCTCTCCTTCTCTACCGTATTCTGTTCAGGACTACATGATCATTAAAAACAGGTATTCAGTATGAAGTTTGGCTTTGTTCATAGAATCTTAAATCCAGTTGCGTGTTTGTGCAGAGTTTTCTTCGTTATTTTAGCATTAGTGAGCATGAGGTATGAATTCTTCAGAGGAATGAAAAATATGCTTTTTTGATTACAACACCGCGTTGTTTGAATGAATTGCAAAACGTGTTTCAATTGAATAAACTTTTTGTTAGTTACAAGGTCACATTTTGACTGAAAACAGTGGTCGCGTGGTGAGATTCTCGACTACGAATCTAACCGCTCAAAGATCATCCGCTTCGTTTGTACCGACATTAATCTATATCTAATAGCGTTTTTTTTTATTTATCACTCTGCCTTATCACATCTGTAAAATCATTGTTCTAATGATCAACCCTAACAAATAAATAAACAACACTACCCTCAGAGCTGTCAACGTCCGTCTATTTAATTTGACAAATTTTGAACTTTTTTTGAGAAGGTTCGTAACAATATTAATACAAACAGCAGTGAAGTGCTAACGAGACCTATCAATTACTTCTACAAAATAAAATTGTATTTTCATTAAGTAGTTCTACCTGCTCTTTGTAACAATATAGTTTTTTCTCTGTACATTATTGTTCAAAATTAGAATGTTTTAATGTCTTTAATAAACGCTTTCATTCTTGAAACAATCACACAAATCTAAACCATTTCCCGTGATTTGTATAAACATAAATTAAACATTCCTCATTTATTTTATAATGCCTTAAAAGTTTGATTTACTTAAACAACAAAAAATTTTCCTGCTTTGTTATCTGTATTCACACAAAAATTTCGAATCAATTTTTAGTTTATAAAACAAAGCTACGAGTATATTTATAACAAAGAACAATTGGGAGATTTTTTTTTAAAGAGAACCATTTTGGGTTACGAATAAACCTGACAATATTTGAAAAAGTTATACTACCATCATAATGAGCGGAAGATGTTGCTTGTGCAATAATGGAGGACTAAGCTAGCAGAAAAATTGAACCCACTACGTCTGGGTTAAATTTCTAAATTTCCTGTGTTATCACTATGTAAAGAAATTAATTTTAATTACTATGACAAATTTGCAGCCCGATGGAACAATTTTTAGACCCTCAAAAATCGCTCATAATCTTTAAATTTTTCGGCTGTCTCAATTCATTGCATAAAAAATCATTAGTTGCAACCTACATTGAATTCTCTAAAAAGAGTCGACAATTTTGTATCAAGTATCGACAGGTTTACTTACTTTTCTTCAGCACCCTCTACCGGAGTGCCGGTAACAAAACTGAAACACGTTAGCGCGGAAGCAGTCGTACAAAAAAAAACGAATAAAATGATAAACCATCTAGCGAAAAAATCTTCAGTATTATCTCAAAGCGCTTCAGCTTCAAGCATAAAGTTTTGTTCCTGTACCATCAGCTGCAGCAGACGGATTGAATTAGACAAAAAGAAGTTCAGGATATAGCAGGCGCCCTCCTTGAGCGATGACGGAGACAAGACCCAGCATCCTGATGGCATTTAATATCTCTCACACGTTTTTCATTTTAAAAGTCTCACGTCTGGATATTCCCTACCGCCTGGCCGGTTCACTTTTACACTCGTACGCGGGTGGAGATTCCTCGGGCTCTACGAACACATCTAATAATAAAAAGGTAACAATATTATTCTCATTAAAAGAACTAAAACAACATTGCGGCCTACAAATCGCGATAAACGGAAACATGGCAACGTGAAGTTTAACGATAGACTCCCGTGAAATGATTTTCACTTAACGTTAATTTTTCGTTTAACTTTCGAAAATTGAATACGTCTTTGAGTGAAAGCACCCTAAAACAAAACTATTGGATTTTTGTTTAAATATTTTTGTCATAAGAACTTTAACCCAATATATGTATTTATATGACGGCCTCCATGGTCGAGTGGTAAGACGCTCGACTACGAATCCAAAGGTCGCGGGTTCAAACCCGGCGTGCGCCAATAACTTTTATTTAATTAATATCGCCCTGGTGAAAGACCACCATTCAGAATCGAAACGTTGCTTGAAATGGCTTTAGCTGTGTTTGGTGACCAGATCTGAACAGCCAGGTACTTTCCAACCTTCCTCTTCCCAATCTCCTTCCCCGCCCCACTACCTTTAGCCTCACAACATACCCAACTTGGGGATGCCATAGTCTCACTGGCTCTAGACGGTTGGGAGCAGTTGAGACTCTTGTGCGGTATTCATATAAAAATAAATAAATAAATATTTTCGTAGAAAGCAATAACTTTGTGGTTTGACATAGTTAATAAAAATGAAATAATAACTTTGTATAAGACCACAGATTTAATTTCAATTTTAATGAAACACCGGTTTTTCTTATTCTACGCATCATCAGGGTACAAAATTTAAATAAACAAAAAATACAAAATGTGCTGTTAAATATACATACAGAGGTAGAACACAATAGAAAATAAGAGAACAGTGATAAAACAATAGAATAACATTAAAAGTAACAATAACAAAGGAACAGAGAGAAAGAGACAGATGATATTATTGAAAAAGGCAAAACGTCAACTGAGAAGGTGATTAAAGAATAATGAGAAATTTTACGAGTTTACTGGAAATATACCTAATATTGGATTACTGGACAAATTCAACTGATTTTTGAGAAGATGACTATTAATTGTAATAGTTTTCCTTATTTATAGTGGTTCTAGAAGATGATGACTAGGCTAAGCGAAACCGGTCGGTCATAAAAATTAAATTAAATTATTTCTTATGCAAAGTTATTATTTCATTTTCATTATAATATTCTTTATGACGCCAATAAAAAAAATATTACGGAGACTACGTGTACATTTTTCACAAATGTTAAAAGACAAATCATAGGTACTTTTCGTATTTAAAAATTAAATATCCAACATTGAGTATTAAAAAACCCTAATAATTCGTAAAATTTATCAAAATAAATTATGTTATGTTCACGAATATTTTATTTGTGTTTGATTAATAAATACGCGCGTAAATTCCCCATAAAAACGTGGTAGAGAAAGGATTATGATTTTATATGAATGTTTTTCTTTGTTAATTTGGCGGGTTGACAAATTAGGGGGATGGTATAACAGATTAGCACACATGTAGGAGGTATTAACGAGATTATATAGGTATAAAGAATGTGGGTTCTGGTCAAGGCTTAACCCATTAAATATAATACTGAATAAATAACGCCTTTGTTTTATTTGTCAATCATAGAAATTATGACAAAAATAGAAGTAACAATAAAACATTTCGATACTTTCAGTATCGCCCTGGTGAAAGACCAATATTCAAATTCGAAACGTGTCTTGGGAAGGTACTTTCCAACCTTCTTCTTCATCATCTCCTTCTTCTCCCTACTGCTGTCAACCTCACAACATACCCCATTAGGAGATACCACAGTCTAACTGGATCCGGACGGTTGGAATCAGTTGAAACTCTTTAGCTTAAAAAGAAAAGAAAAAAAACTTTTTTTTTTGGTATTTGTTTGAGCTATTCTCTAAAATAAAAATGTATATTTTCGTAGAAAGCAATTACTTTGTAGTTTGACATATTTAATGAAATGAAAAAAATACTTTGTATTAGTCCACAGGTTTTATTTTAATTGTCATGACCGACCGGTTTCGCTTAGCCTAAGCATCATCAGGTTATAAAAAAGGTTACAGTTTAATACTTTACCCTGATGATTCTTAGGTTTAGCGATACCGGTCGGTTCCAAAAATGAAAATAAAATATGTGGTTTCAAACTAAGTTATTTTTTCAATTTAAATTTTTAAATTGAAAAAATAACTTAGTTTGAATAAAAAATTTTTCAATAATAAAAAAAAATTTAATAAAAAAAATGTGGGAATACGTATATTTAAAAAAAAATCATCCTGAAATAGTTAATAATTTTTTAATTGATTTTCTGATAATTTCAGAACGATTTATTAACGTCATAATAAGGACATTTTTCATGGAAATATGTTATGAATCCACACCCTTTTAATATCCACGAAGACGTGGTCGGTTTAATGATAAGTGATTTTCCTCATTTCTCAGAGGGAAATGGGAGATCCACTCGCGCTCGTGCGGTCCAGATCGCTCGGATTGGACAAATGCATTTTAAGGAAATGCATTTTCTTCATAACGTTTATTGCTTATCTTCAAACACTTACAATGAATGTGGAGCCATTTTGAAAGCTTTATGCACGTCTAAAAGTGTAAATGTTGATTACTTCCTTAAAGCATGTTCACTATTACTATATTCTACAAGTTTTTATTTTTAGTTTTTTAATATTTTTAAAAATTATTTTTTCTTCTGAATTTCTGTTCATTTTTTTATTTTGTTACTATTATTATTACTATGTATTGATATCAATTATGGAAGGTTTGCATTGTACTACTTCTGCATACCTTCCGGAATAAAACTTTATTATTATTACTTTTTTCTAGGTTTATCAATATAATTCAAGTGCCTTCTAGTTGTTCATACTTACGACGAGTCCATGTTCCAGGGGTGGTTCCGTAAATACACGGCCTGCATGGTTGAGTGGTAAGACGCTCGACTATGAATCTAGAGGCCGCGGGTTCGAACCCGGCGTGCGCAAATACATTTTATTTAATTAATATGTGTCATAACACATTTGGTTGATATAAAAAAATATATATGTAGTATATACGCGGCACGTTCCAAAGTGGTAGATACTCCAAGTATCGCCCTGGTGAAAGACCACCATTCAAAATTAAACCGTTGCTTAAAATGGCTTTAGCCGTGTTTTTTGACCAGATCTCAATAGCCAGGTACTTTTCAACCTTCCCCTTCCTCATTTCCTTCTCCTTCCCACTACCCTCAACCTCACAATATACCCTAATTGGGGATGCCATATACTCACTGGCTCTAGACGGCTGGGAGCAGTTGAGACTCTTGTGCGGTATTCGCGTGAAAAAAAATAAAAATATAATAATAGGTTTTTGGTTCGATACATGATGAAGTGAAAACAAATTTGGTTGTTTTTTTTATTCTAGCATGCCTGGGTAGATATGGTGCAAGGTTCAATCTGCCATAAAACTCTATCTCTTATCGTTCTGTTTTTCATTGCTCACATTTTTAGCGTTATTTTATTGTATATAATGCGTCACACTACTTCAGTTTGTACTCATATAACTCCTACGGATATGCAATACCTTGTCTATATGTGGGGTGTAAATAAATGTTTAATTTATTTTATTGCACTATACATGTATCTAAAATATTTATATTTCATTCATATATTTTAATATATTTGGTGAAAAACTGTTTTTTGAGATCTTTGTTAAATAAATAAATTACAGTGGAAACAAAAATATTGTTGTAAAAAGCACAATGAGAATCTAAACACTACAATAATCTATAGATTATAGGGGTGTATTTATATGAAAACTCTAGGTGGTCACCGCTCTGTTATTGTTTATAAACACTTTGTTTTTTTTTTTGTTAAGTTTAATTTTGTACCCTGATGATGCTTAGGCTAAGCGAAACCGGTCGGTCATGAAAAATAAAATAATAACATTACATCTGTGTTCTTATACAAATATGTTATTTTATTTTCATTAACATAACTATTGTGTAAGTATTAACAAACTAGGAGGAAATACGAATTTCTAAAGAATTTAGATGAACGTCGCTGTGTCGGACGTACATGGTCCACGATAAATGTGTAGCATTAAGATTATTGTATATTATTTAGAAATGTTAATCATTGTAATGTATATTTCTCCCGGCTTGATAAGCCCGAATGACGTGAAGGAATCAGCCCTTTGGGCTCGGTCGGCCAGACTGAGGCAGCAACCAGCGGGATGACGGGCGCGTAGCGCGCCCGATCCCGGCCGACCTAACGATTCTTGCGCGAGCGGGTCCCGGAGAAAAATTAATCTGTATAACCCTTTCACGGGGGCCAGGTTAATCACCCGGCCAAATAAAATATACCGGGGTGATAACTCGGCCCCCAGCTACACAACTGTCATGTTATTATGTATGTAAATGTTAGGATAAGTTAGTTATTAAGAGTTCTAGCCCCAAAAACCGGGCATTATTTGTGAATTGTATTTTTAATCTGTATTTCTGAACTTAATAAAAATGATGGAAGAGTGTGGAGAAGTTGAGGTTAAAGGTGATGCTTAGGAGAAGGGGATAGATTAATTAAATCTATCCCACAAAATTGCCAGCGACCCGGAAAGAGCGAGAAAGGGGGAGACAAAATTCCCCCATACAAATCTCCCAAATCCGTGGTCGCGCTCTGGAGCGCAATATAAATTGCGCAAAAACCAGAGGAAGGCAGATCACAAGCATCCTCCGCCAGCATCACTTCATCTTGACTTCTCTTCGCCCTGACATCGCCTTCAACTTGACTCCTGACTTTTCATTGACCATCGCCTGCCCCCCTGGACCGCCTGACTACACCTCTCTCTGGACCAGACCCGCAGCATCTTCACTTGAAAGCCGAGGCCCTACAAGCTGAACCCGTCGTCTCCCTTACAACGAGACGACCCCTTGGAGCACCTCACAGATTGGGACCGCCCCCTATACAGTTTATTTGTGTGCCCTGATCACGTCGGGTACATAAGTTGGTCCTTCGAGCCGGATCCATCTGTGAAGCAGCGCCAAGGATGGCGCCTTCCCTACGCTCTGGGAAGAGCACGTCAGACGGAACGTCAACGCCTGGCCAGGATGATCTCACAACCGGGGCGGCCGGAATAGCGCCCCCCGGACTCCAGGATCCTTCGGAACGACTCGGAGACCTGGAGAACGTCGCCGGTAGCACTGAGGCACCGATACCTACCAGCAGCACAGCAGCCCGCGCCGCACGAGCCCGCGCCCCTGCCCAAGCTGCTGAATGGGCGACAAGGACGTCAGCCTTACAACCTGAAGTCCACCCCTCAGCTGATGAAGCCTCGTCAGGAAGCGAGGCTTCGATTGAGGACACCGTCCGACAATTGCGGCGAGAGCTGCGGTCGGTAAGACGGCGCATGAAGCGCATGAAGGAGGAAGAGGCTCAGCGGACAGCAGATCTGATCTCGGCGCTGAGACTCCCTTATACACACCCTGCAGCCCGCGGCCCACCGCCACAAGACGGAGAGCCCCCAGAAACGGACCAAGCTGCGGGAGCACCCGGAGCATTATACAGCCCGGACAAGGCCGTGACGGATTGCGCCCATCATACAAGCGGCGATCAATCGGCGGCCACAATGGCGCCTCTGAGGCAGCCAACCCAGTCCGCCGCCCCGACGAGCAGCCCGCCGACAGACAACGGGACTCCAGTGGCGGCGCAGAGAACCGCCGCATATTACAGTGCGGCCTCTAAGCATGGTTTACGAGCGAACGGGGCCTTGCAGACGCAGAATGACGCCCCGCCGACGACTCAGCCCAGCCCGAGTACTGCTACGGGACAAACCACAAGCGGTAGCCGGCGGGTGAAACCACGGCTGCTACCGATATGGCACGGCAATACAAGTGCTACCCCCGGCCCGCTTCCCCGCACCCCACCGCCCGGCAGACTGTCACCAAGCAAAATGACGAAACAGCGCCGGCCGAGTAGAGCAAGCAAGAGCTCGCCCCCGCTTCCCCGCGGCCATCCTTCCGGCTCGCAGGTCCGGCCCGCAACGACGGGACAGCGGCTTCCGCCCGGCTCAGTGTCTAGTCACGAAATGGCAAGACAGCGGCGGCCAAGCAAAACAAGCGCTACCCCCGGCCCGCTTCTCCGCACTCCACCACCCGGCAGACTGTCTCGTCGCGGAACGGCAAGACAGCGGCGGCCTAGCAAAACGAACAAAGGCTCGGCCCCGCTTCCCCGCGCCCCTCTTGCGGACGGAGGCGAAAAGTGTGGTAATAAATACCTACACGCAGACACGGCCGGCGCCAACCAAAGAAAGAGAGCCCGAGCATTGGCGTACGAACCGGGAGATTGTTTCAATCTCCCACAAACCGAGTCAGGCCTAGAGGCGATTCCCGATGAGGGGAGTCACAGAGCGTACGCAGAAAACGCTCCTCAGGACTCGGTACGGCTCACGAGCCGCCTTCAACAAAGTCTGGCATAAAAATTGCTGGACAAGAGAGCTCCAGCAACCTCCGACGGAGATGACAACTTCTCCACATTTTACGAAGCGCCCGTCGGAGGAAAATCAACGTCTGGACCATCTCACCCCCGCCAGTGCCTCGGAGGCCTGGCAAACGCGACTCGCTCGGAGGCAGTCGCACAAAACTATTGCCGGTTGATAAATCGCCGGCTGACGCTTACCGGCTGATGAATCGCCGGCCCACCAAGGGTCAAATCACCGACCCACCTTCTGGCCGACTCGCTGGCTAAACGGCTGAGAGATTGCCGTCCCCCAGGAGCATCCGGCCCACCTTCTGGCCGACTCGCTGGCTAAGCGGCTGAGAGATTGCCGCCCGCCAGGAGCATCCGGCCCACCTTCTGGCCGACTCGCTGGCTAAGCGGCTGAGAGATTGCCGCCCGCCAGGAGCATCCGGCCCACCTTCTGGCCGACTCGCTGGCTAAACGGCTGAGAGATTGCCGTCCCCCAGGAGCATCCGGACCACAGAAGTTGACTCGCTGGCTAAGCGGCTGAGAGATTGCCGTTCCCCAGGAGCATCCGGCCCACCTTCTGGCCGACTCGCTGGCTAAACGGCTGAGAGATTGCCGCCCCCAGGAGCATCCGGACCACCAGAAGCTGACTCGCTGGCAAGCGGCTGAGAGATTGCCGTCCCCCAGGAGCATCCGGATCACAGAAGCTGACTCGCTGGCTAAGCGGCTGAGAGATTGCCGCCCCCCAGGAGCATCCGGACCACAGAAGCCGACCCACTGACTGACGGCTGAGAGATCGCCGCCTCAGGAGCATTCAACCCCCAGAGGTCACTCGCGGCAAACACCCCGCGGCCCAGAGACCGGCCGCCAGGGACACCGCCGTACGTAGACGCAGTACGCCTCCCGAAGGGGAATGTAGCGAAGCTCCATGAGGGGAGTGTGTCGGACGTACATGGTCCACGATAAATGTGTAGCATTAAGATTATTGTATATTATTTAGAAATGTTAATCATTGTAATGTATATTTCTCCCGGCTTGATAAGCCCGAATGACGTGAAGGAATCAGCCCTTTGGGCTCGGTCGGCCAGACTGAGGCAGCAACCAGCGGGATGACGGGCGCGTAGCGCGCCCGATCCCGGCCGACCTAACGATTCTTGCGCGAGCGGGTCCCGGAGAAAAATTAATCTGTATAACCCTTTCACGGGGGCCAGGTTAATCACCCGGCCAAATAAAATATACCGGGGTGATAACTCGGCCCCCAGCTACACAACTGTCATGTTATTATGTATGTAAATGTTAGGATAAGTTAGTTATTAAGAGTTCTAGCCCCAAAAACCGGGCATTATTTGTGAATTGTATTTTTTAATCTGTATTTCTGAACTTAATAAAAAATGATGGAAGAGTGTGGAGAAGTTGAGGTTAAAGGTGATGCTTAGGAGAAGGGGATAGATTAATTAAATCTATCCCACAAAATTGCCAGCGACCCGGAAAGAGCGAGAAAGGGGGAGACAAAATTCCCCCATACAAATCTCCCAAATCCGTGGTCGCGCTCTGGAGCGCAATATAAATTGCGCAAAAACCAGAGGAAGGCAGATCACAAGCATCCTCCGCCAGCATCACTTCATCTTGACTTCTCTTCGCCCTGACATCGCCTTCAACTTGACTCCTGACTTTTCATTGACCATCGCCTGCCCCCCTGGACCGCCTGACTACACCTCTCTCTGGACCAGACCCGCAGCATCTTCACTTGAAAGCCGAGGCCCTACAAGCTGAACCCGTCGTCTCCCTTACAACGAGACGACCCCTTGGAGCACCTCACAGATTGGGACCGCCCCCTATACAGTTTATTTGTGTGCCCTGATCACGTCGGGTACAGTCGCTAAATAAAAATTTGACGGCCTCCATGGTTGAGTGGTTAAGCCGCTCATCTACAAATCCGAAAGTCGCAGGTCCAAATCCCGGCGGCGCAACTAAATTTTATCTGATTAATATAATGTTATTTCACATTAAATTCATAAAACAATAACACGTAGTGTGTTTGCGACACGTTCCAGGGTGGTAGATACTCTCAGTATCACTCTGGTGAAAGACCATCATACGTAATCGAATAATTGCTTGAAATGGCTTTATCCGTGTTTTGTGCCCAGATCAGAATTCCCAGGTACTTCACAACCCTCCTCTTCCTCGTCGCATTCTTCTCCCAACTACTTTCAGCCTCGCAACGCACCCCGACCAAGGATACCATCCCCATAAGTCTCACTGGCTCCAGACAGTTGGGACCCTTATGCGGTATCCACCATGCATTTCTTTTAACCATAACTTTTATAAGCAACAAGGTCCACGTCTTAAAAAGCTCTTGATATAGAGGTTATTTCTCTTTCTATTGTATGTTGAAACAGCAAAGTGGCACTACGTGGTCTCTCGGAACTAGAGATAAACGACTCAAAGTTTCCAAATTCAAAGAAATACTTGATACACAACACGCAGGTATTTTTAATTATTTATTCTATTTGAATACTGCACAATAGTATTTTATAGGCCAGAAAAGGGTTGGGAGGGGAAAAAAATGATAAAGGGAAAGGTTGGGAAGAACCTAGCCATTCAGGTCTAGTCACTTAACACGACTAAAATAATGTTAAGGAACGTTCGATTCTGAATGGTGATATTACGTCAAAGCAGCACTGAGAACATCTACCACTGTGGAACGTACCGCAAATACACCATTTTTAATTAATTAATTGATTAATTGTTTATTTGGATCATTTACAGACTGAAAACAGTTCATACATGCTTAATGATAATTTAAGTCATTAATCCAATTATAAAATATTCTGATCATGCGTTGAGTATTGAATATAATCATGAGAAATAATTGCATTGCACTAAGAAAAAATAAAAATAATTTTAAAAAGGTAAAACCGAGGAAAATAACGTTATAAAAATTTTAAAAAAATCTATTTAAAATATTTGTAAAATAACATCAATAACTTTTTTGCGCACACCGGGTTTTGGGCCTGAAGTTTTCTGAGGATCTTAGCCGCTCGGCCACGGAGCTCGTTATATTTATTAAGTTCAAATGTTAAAAAAATTTAAAATTTTGTGAATTGTACGAGGAGTGTGTCAAGATAAAGGTGTAAGCCATCACATCCCTTCTGTGTATCTTAACAGAGAAATAACGCAATTGTTGGTTAGTTACATAGTTAAGACAGAAAATATTCTTCGAAGGTGATCACAAAGCCTTTTATATCACTTTGAAAGTTGGCGCAACGTAAGAATAGCAGAGGTTTTTTTGTTGCAGTTTAATCAACTTAACGCCAATCAAGTTTTCATGTTCGTCATCCCCTAAAATCACGGGCATGCGAAAACGTTATTTCACGGCTGTTGCCTGGTAATTATGTTCGTCAAAGTCAGTGCGACTCGCTGGAGTTTCACATTGTGCCGTGACACCGCCGTAAGCTGGCTTAACTGTTGACGATGTAATCCCCTGGGCGGCGAGGAACCGAAAACATTCCAATTCGAAGAAACAAGGCATAGAAAATTTTGGACTAAATATAAAAAGTATGGAAAGGTTGTTTTTTTTTTATTGATATCAATTTTTTTGAGACAAGGGCACGGTCTGATCACATATATCTTAAGGCAAAGCCACGTAACATATTCAACATCGCGTGTCAAAGATGCACTGTTCGTTTTTTTTATTCATTCTTTTAGTCACTCAAGAGCCTTACATACGTATGTACATAATTTTAAAAAATACATATATGTATTAAATTAGGCTTAGCGTTGGAAACTAAATGCCGTTTTCTCAGGCTCAATGGCACCAAACAGATTGAACATTTAAAATTCTTTAAAAAATAACGGAATAAGATAATTTGATGAAAAAATCCATAAAAGTAACCTTTTTTTAAAAAAAAACACTCTGCGAACAAAATGCGAGCCTTGGGGTCGGAAATTAAATACTGTTTTTAGAGGCTCTATAGGACTGAACCAATCAAATATAAGAAACTTCGTTTGAAATGATGAACTCAAAGACGAATAGATTAAAAAAAACTTTAAAAGCGATGATTTAATAAAACAAATTTATAACTTTATTCCACTTTTTTCAAAAAAGTGGAGTAAAGTTATAAATTTGTTTTATTAAATCATCAATATGGAATTCCACCATGAATTAACACTTACAAAATTAGAAATAATTTAAAAGCAATATTGGTTTAAAAAAAAAACCTCCTTACGGGCTAAATGCGAGCCTTGAGGTCGGAAATGAAATTTCGTTTTTGGAGGCTTTATGAAACTGAACGGATTGAATCTTTTTTATTCTGTTTAAAATTGTGGATTCAAAGACGATCAAATTTAATATTCCTTTAAAAGTAACATTTGTTACAAAAAATACGGTTTTGCGGGCAAACTGCGAGGCTTGGGGTCGGAAATGAAATGTCGTTTTTGGAGGCTCTATGAAACTGAACGGATTGAATCTTTGTTATACTGTTTAAAATTATGGATTCAAAGACGATCAAATTTAATATTCCTTTAAAAGTAACATTTGTTACACAAAATACCGTTTTGCGGGCAAACTGCGAGGCTTGGGGTCGGAAATCAAATTTCGTTTTTGGAGGCTCTATGACACTGAACGGATTCAATCTTTGTTATACTGTTTAAAATTGTGGATTCAAAGACAATCAAATTTAATATTCCTTTAAAAGTAACATTCGTTACAAAAAATACCGTTTTGCGGGCAAACTGCAAGGCTTGGGGTCGGAAATGAAATGTCGTTTTTGGAGGCTCTATGAAACTGAACGGATTGAATCTTTGTTATACTGTTTAAAATTATGGATTCAAAGACGATCAAATTTAATATTCCTTTAAAAGTAACGTTTGTTACAAAAAATACCGTTTTGCGGGCAAACTGCGAGGCTTGGGGTCGAAAATGAAATGCCGTTTTTGGAGGCTCTATGACACTGAACGGATTCAATCTTTGTTATACTGTTTAAAATTGTGGATTCAAAGACGATCAAATTTAATATTCCTTTAAAAGTAACATTCGTTACAAAAAATACCGTTTTGCGGGCAAACTGCAAGGCTTGGGGTCGGAAATGAAATTTCGTTTTTGGAGGCTCTATGAAACTGAACGGATTGAATCTTTTTTATTCTGTTTAAAATTGTGGATTCAAAGACGATCAAATTTAATATTCCTTTAAAAGTAACGTTTGTTACAAAAAATACCGTTTTGCGGGCAAACTGCGAGGCTTGGGGTCGAAAATGAAATGCCGTTTTTGGAGGCTCTATGAAATCGAACGGATTGAATCTTTGTTATACTGTTTAAAATTGTGGATTCAAAGACGATCAAATTTAATATTCCTTTAAAAGTAACATTTGTTACAAAAAATACCGTTTTGCGGGCAAACTGCGAGGCTTGGGGTCGAAAATGAAATGCCGTTTTTTTAGGCTCAATGGAACCGAATGAATTTAAAAAAATTCTGTTATAAATGATAGATTTAAAGACAGTTTAATATAAAAATCCTGTAAAGGATACATTTGTTAAAAAAATATCGCTTTGCGGGTAAAATGCGAGGCTTGGGGTTGGAAATGAAATGCCCTTTTCTCTGGCTCATATGAGATCGAACGAAATAAGCCTACGTATATGTGTATATATATATATAGAAAAATAAAATAAAAACAATTAAGCACACAACTAGCATCTTCGATCCCTTCGGGGCCGGTGCACATCTAGGAGACACGCCAAACGCTTCCCCAACATTTTTGCACGGTTAGTTTTTTTTCTTTATGAGGACTAGTCATTTATGCGACTCGTTCATGTTGCTGACAGCTTATGTGACTTCCTCCTAATATAGATCTCTTCAATATTCAGGCTTATACTTTCCTCTTCTTAAGACCCCCCTCCACACAGCATTTCTGAAGATGAAACAAGCCCTAGGAAAAAAAAATTTCTTTAAAGTACATATAACAGTGTATTTTATAAGTTTATTTAATAACATTAGGTAATTAAGTAGAAGTTTAATAAAAACAAATCAATTACAAGTTAGATAGATACAAGGTAGAACATAAATATATTTTTTATTGAAATCTGTGCATTTGGTACTTGATACAACCAGTCTATAAATTAAAGGCATTATCAGCTTGATATGAATATTTGTCAGATTTTTTTAAAATTGTTTCATCCTTATTATTATTCATTTATTTTCAGTTACCCCGCGGTCGAGTGTTAAAACGCCTGACCACGAATCCATAGGTAGCGGGTTCAAACCTGGCATGTGCTAATACATTTTATTTGAATTAATATTCCTATCATTATACATATTGATTCAAATAAAATAATTAATAGTATATTTGAGGCATGGTTAGGTTAGGTTAGAGTGGTAAATACTAAGTAAACTAAATACTAAATAAAAATCCAGGTACATCACAACCTTCATCTTCCCCATCTCATTCCTCTTTTTTTTTTTTTTTTTTTATTAATTTTCTTCAAATAACTTCTAATTTTTATTCAAATAACTTACTTACTCAAATAACTTCTAATTCTTATTCAAATAACTTACTTACTCAAATAACTTCTAATTCTTTCTAATAACTTCAGCCTCACCACATACCCATAATAAGGAACGCCATAATCTAACTGGCTCTCGACGGTTGGGAGCAATTGGGGCTCCTGTGCGGTATTAACTATATTTTTAGCTGATCCTTTGAGTATCTAAAGTTTGTTAGGTAAGGTCGTATTACACGTTTCTTAAGAGATCGGGAATTAAACATTGATATCAATACAAGGCCAGCGAATTTGAATAAAATATATGTTTTTATCTTATACTTGTTGAAGTAAGCCCTCACAAATTATTTCCTTGTGAAAGGGTGTTTCCTTTAATGATTGCAGGCAAAGTTTCCAAGTGGAAGTAGCTAGCCCCGTACTAGTTCGGCCTTGGGGCAAGTCTTGGGCAACACAATTAATAAAACTCATCTGAACTTTTCTTTCGTGTATGAAAACGAAATCATCTCGTCACATAATATTGTTTAAAACTTCCGAGTGCTTCCGAGATTCCCTCTAAGTATAAGTGAGCGCGTCGCGTCGAATCGCATCAAAATACCTAAGAACCTGAAAAAACCTTTATACTATCCGAACTTATTTTAGTCGACCTCCTTCAAATATCTCAAAAAGAGAGGTAATTAATCTATAACTAAACCACATAAATAATTACAAGAAAGAAGAAACAAAAGAAGTGATCTCTACTGAATTTGGTATTTTTTTGTCATAAAAACCTCGTTGTTATTAGCTTTAAGAAATCTTTGTAATTTTTTAATGATTATATTTTAGTATTTAAATTGTATTATTTATATTATTAAATATTGTATTTGAATAAATAAAAATTAAATACGTATATTTTATACAAGAAAAAAAAATAGTACACAAAAATATGTCATGCAGCTATGAACGCATGCACTCTGGTCTGGAGCCCCTAAATACCTGAAAAAATCATTGACTCTGTGCAGAAATGGGCAGCCTGTTTGATTGATTCTCCTATCTTAACAAACGGATTGATACCTTTAGAGCATAGACGTCAGGTGGGAATGCTGTCCTTGTTCTACAGGTATTTCAATGGAAGATGCTCCGAGGAACTTGCGTCATTGATCCTTTCGGCACCGGTAGATAGTCGGGAAACTCGCCAAACGCGCGCTTAACATTTTTACACAGTTGACATTCAAAACATGAGAACGGGTCGCTTTTACGACTCGTTCTTATGTTCAACAGCTCAGCTGTGGAACGATATGCCGGCCTCTGAGTTTCCTCCCTCTTTCAACATGGCCCTCTTCAAGACCCAAGTTCACTCCTTTTTTTCCTCAAAAAAACCCTCAACACAGCATAATTGCCTTAAGGGAAATGATTTCCCTCAAAGCCTCCTGTGTGGAGTTATTGTAAAATATGTTTATATTTATATATATATGTTTATATACTCAGAGCAATAATATACCAGAGGTAGCGCTGCTGTAGTCAGTTTTGATGAGTTTTGCCGGACTTGGCTAGACCTGGGCATGGCTAGAACTAAGGCTAGGGTATACATCTATTCATAGCACATGTCGACATAATGTTTTTGTTTATTCGTATAACCACATTTTCACAGTATTGTTATAATCAAAAATATAGCATATAACCTAAAAAACCGTTGAGTTATGTCAATTTATGTCTTATATCAAAACGTGTGGGCGGAGTCAAACGCGGGATACGAAAAACATTCTTACAATACTTTAAAGCGGTGTGATAATTTGGGAAATTTTGTTGTCTTTTTATTTCTCATGGTGTACGACGTAAAAACCCAGAGAAATTGATTTATCCCAAGTTTGTATAGGTTGGGTAAAAAGAATTAGCTCTCTCTATATTATCTCCATTGTTATTCCAAGTATTTTAGATTTACATCTATATATATATATATGGATGTTTATCTAAAATGCATGGGTGAAACCATAGGAAGTCATTGAAGGAATATTAATATTGACAGTGTACTTAAGGTATAGATCTGAGTAAATCAAAACGATTCATACAATGTAAATAAAATAAACCCAGACTTACAAAATCTCTGTATGTTCAGTGGCATTGTTTTGTTTAGACTTCTTGGTCGCAAAAAAGGGGGACGCTGGCGCTAAACGGATCAAGAACAAAGAGAGACGTCAGAGCCAAAAGTGCTAAAATTTTAGTGGCGCATAAAAAATAATAATATTGCACAGTACATACCGAGTGGTGCCTGACTGGGCGCTCTCCCCTAAATACTGAAGCAAAACTATATACGTGGTATTATTTGTAACATAGCGTAGAGCGACAACCGAGTAACTTTTATGTGCAGAAATGAGATAAGTTATTATTACTTTCGGCTGAATCTGCCTGGGTAGCGCGTTGTGTTCATCATTCTTCAAAGAAAAAATAATTGAAGATGCCCTCATCATTCTTATGACTTTAATATTTTGACGGACTGCGTGGCCGAGCGGTCAGAATCTTCGGCTACGGATCTAGAGGTCTCAAATTCAAATCCTGATATGGACAAATACATTTTATTTCATTTTTATGTGATATTCCATATTTGATTTCAATAAAATTATATATAGATACACTCAGTATCGCCTTGGAAAATGATGGCCTCTGTTGTAAAGTGGTTAAGATTTTTGACTACGAATCAAGAAATCGCAAGCTAAAATCCCGGCCTGCGTAATTTTTTTTTATTAATTAGTACTATTTAACAATTAGTTAATTAAAAATAGTAGAACATATAGTACATTTAGAATCGTTGCTTGAAATGGATTTAGTCGCGTTTGTTCACCAGATCTGAATAGCCTGTTACTTTTCCACCCTCCTCTTCTCTATCTCTTTCCTTTACCTACTACTTTTAGCCTTATAGCATTCACTAATCGTCAAAATCCCACTGGCTCCAGACGGTTGGGGGCAGTTGAGACTCTTGTGCGGCATTCTCATAAAAAAATATTGAAATTTGAAAAATACCACTATTGAGAATCGAAACGTTAATTTGAATGGCTTTAGCTGTTTTTGGTGCCCAGATCTGAATAGCTAGGTTTTTTCCAACCTTCATCTTCTCTTTCTTCTTCCCATCCTCATTTCTTCCGCCTCATAACATACCTCAGTTGGAGATGCCATAGTCTCACTGGCGCCGGGCAGTTGTAACTCTTGTGCGGTATTCACATTATAATAACAAAAAATATCTGCGAATCAAGTCAGGCTGAAGATCATGTTACAAGGAACACTCATTGAAAAACTCGTTGTATGAATGGCGAACTGAAATTTGAAAAGTTGTTGTTTCGAAGAGTTTGCAGATCGATGTTAGCCATTACGGAGGTGGTTATCATTGTATGCCTGCTTGTTATAACATAAATGTTCATTTATTAGATAACTTTATTTTTCAAGAAATACATTTCAAGAATTGTTTTTCAAGTTACATTGCTATTCCTTTAAAATAATCGTAATAAACAAAACTTTTGCAAAAAGTAGGTAGAGCAAATGTTTTCGTTCTCTGCATACGTGCGCTTTCCTTACATTCTGTCATTCCGCTAAAATGCACCACCTCCCTCTTCCCCTCCCCCACCCTTACTTGCTTTGGAAATCTTTGAATTGAATAAACTTCCCTAATAATTATTATGACTGCACACATTGTATGGAATTCTTCAGGGATTAAAGAAAAATAATGGATGATTTTAGTAAAAATACTAAACTTTTTTTTCAGTGAAAACTGCAAAAAACGATATGATAATGAAACTATTTCACAATAATTTTGTAAATGAGCTACACACAGATTCTTTTTTAGAAAAGTATCTACTATAGTAGATACCTGTTATACAAAAATAATACTTCTTTGTCAGGTAATGTAGTGCGATTTCAGAAGGAAGACTGCAAGAGAAGCAACTCCATAGGCTATGTGAAATGAGGCTTGGTTAACTGTGAACGGAAGCCTTCGAAGTAGCGCAAGACAAGGACGCCTGGAGATGACTTGCCGAGGTGACGGATCCTTGACCCGAATAGGAACAGGGAACGAAGTTAAGATGAGGTGAGGTAATTTTTTTTTTCTTTTCTACGTAGGTTTATAAAACTGGACAGGCTTTAACCAATGTACTACACCTTCACGCCGTTTCCCCACAGGGATAGACAGAGAGGTTAAACTGTAATACAGCTCTGTTTTGACACACACTTCTTTCTTCATTCACATTCATACATCGCCTCATACATACTCTTCTGTTATTCTAACTCTTCACATGGCCCGACTCAAATATTTGATTCACTTGATTGTATCATGCCTTCCTCGGGCGTACCCGACTTCTTCTTCCATTCACTTTTACATAATATATTATATTCACACTCCGTTTGTTTATTCGTTCTACATACCTAAAACATTTAAGCGTCCCTTTCTGGATCCTATTACATCAGCCTTGCATTTTTTCCGGATATCTACATTTTTAACACTGTCGTACGTGGTTTTACCGCACATATGCCTCAGGAATCTCATTTCTATGGCATTCAGTCAATTTTTATCCTTTCTCTGCCAGTTCCATGCCTTACTACCTATCAGTGTTGGTATAAGCACTCCATTGTAAGCTGCTAGCTTCGCTTCTTTGGAAAAAATATTATTTACGCCAACAGCGTTCAGTCCTCCATTAATGGAGTTTCCGGCTTTATATGAATACTATAAAAACTTTTTAGATTCTGTTTGTAACTCTTTAAAACGATATTCGCTATCATTCGTGTTGAATATAATCTAATTTTATCAGTAAAAAATGTACGCCTTTAAGAAAATAATTTTGAATATTACGTTCGAAATATTTTTCATGCAAACCTAAAAATGTTTTAATAACACCATTTTTTTTAATTTTTTATTATGAACTGGTTTCACCTTATAACGGGCATCTTAAAACTGGTACACAATAGTGGAAAAAAGTTTTTAAAAATGTATTATTTATTTGTTACGTGTTAAAGGCTTTATACATAAATATTAACTTTTTTTTAAATTATATACTCTTAAACAGTGCAAAAAATTTTATACAAGAAAGATAAAAAAGTACTCAAATAATAGATTTATCTAGAGTTAAATAGTTTTTACAATTAATTTAGTTCTACAAGATGAAAATAATTGTAGGTACTAAGATAGTGTGATATTGACGTACTCAATATACTATCGGAGTATTGGTTTCCAAGATGTTGAATTCGTCACAAAGAAGTGTAATATAGTGAGGTTGAAGTAGAATTGTCACAATAAAATGGTAGGTACTGTCTTGTAACTGTCCTGCCAGGAACATGAAACGTAATTTAATATAATAGTTCAGGGCTGTCAATCATTAATTTTTTAATTTTATATTAGCAAGTTAAATCGGTAATCATTCTACGTTCAGATAATTTTAATAATGTAAGGTGACAGAGAAAAAAATCACAATTGATACGTTCCCTTATAATGCCCGTTCTATAAAATTAAATCATTTATTTTATTTCATCATCAAAATGGAATTGCACCACGAATTAACAATTTCAAAATTAGAAATAATAATATCTACAAAGATTAGGTTATTTATTTTGACGGCCTCCATAGTCGAGTGGTAAGACGCTCGACTACGAATCCAAAGGTCGCGGGTTCAAACCTGGCGTGCGCCAATAACTTTAATTTAATTAATATGTGTCATAACACATTTAATTCATTTGAAAATAATAAAAAGTATATTTGCGGCACGTTCCAGAGTGGTAGATACTTTAAGTATCGCCCTGGTGAAAGACCACCATTCAGAATCGAAACGTTGCTTGAAATGGCTATAGCCGTGTTTGGTGACCAGATCTGAATAGCCAGGTACTTCCCAACCTTCCTCTTCCCAATCTCCTTCCCCTCCCCAGTACCTTCAGCCTCACAACATACCCTACTTGGGGATGCCATAGTCTCACTGGCTCTAGACGGTTGGGAGCAGTTGAGATTCTTGTGCGGTATTCATTTAAAAAAAAAAAAAGGTTCACAGTATATTGATGCATTTTACACGATGATTTACATTTTTTAGTCGAGTGGTTAAAGTCATCGACGATGAATCCGGAAGTGACGAGTTAAATTCCTGAAATTAAATTCTCTATTTTTAATAAATGTTTAATCCATTCAAAATAATATATAGTGTATTTGTTTAACGTTCCAGAGTGGTTGATATTATCGGTATCGCCCTGGTGAAAGACCACTGCTTGCAATCGAAACGCTGCTTAAAATGGCTTTAGTCGTGTTTAGTGACTGATTAATGGAGGACTGAACGCCGTTGGGGCAAATAAGAAATTGTCCAAAGAAGCGAAGCTAGCAGTCCACAATGGAGTGCTTATGCCAACCCTGATGTATAGCAGTGAGGCATGGAACTGGCAGAGGAAGAATGAAAGTAGACTGAATGCTGTGGAAATGAGATCTTTGAGACGGATGTGCGGTAAAACCATGTATGACCGTATTACAAATGTGGATATCCGGAAAGAATGCGAGGCTGATATGAGCGTAATGGATAGGATCAAGAAAGGGACGCTTAGATGGTTTGGGCATGTAGAGCGAATGAACGAAGAAAGGAGTGTGAAAAGAATATATGATGCGAAAGTGAATGGAAGAAGAAGTCGAGGACGCCCGAGAAAGACATGGCACGATCAAGTAAATCAAATACTTGAATCGGGTCATGTGAAGAGTCAGAATAACAGAAAACTATGTATGAGACGATGTATGAATGTAAATGAAGCAAGAAGTGTGTGCCAAGACAGAGTTGTATGGCGGTCCGTCCTCTCTGCCTACCCCTGCGGCGAAACGGCGTGATGGTTAGTTAGTTAGTTAGTTAGTTAGTGACTATATGTGAATAGGCCATACTTCTCATCAGTATTTTTACCCATCTCCTTCCCCTCCCCACCAATTTTAGCTTCACAGCATACTCTAAATGGGGATTCCATAGTGCCACTGGCTACAAACGATTGAAAGCAGTTGAGACTCTTGTATGGTATTCACTTATCTTTAAACATGTATTCAATGGTACTCATATTCAAAACTTTAAATATGGCATTAATTTATTAATTGGCACGTTTTGATTTTGAACCTAGAATACAAAAAAAAATGTAAATCTTGCGACCAATAGTTGTACTTCCCGGGAATATTCTGTGATCGCAGTAATCGCCGAATTATTAAATGCTCTTAAATTGTATTACAATCACTTTTGATAATACAGCATTAAAATAACAATATTTTTGAATCAGTACTTCTAAAACTAGAGGCCGCCAAATATCCTATGAACGAATCCAAAAACACTCCAAAGTATTTATTTACAAAAACGTAGATTATTTCAATATTAAACAACATAATTGTATTTGTTTGTTCGTAAGTTTACGAGTGAGAACTTTTCAAATTCGGAACTGATGTTATTTGAAATTATTAAATTTTAAAAATTATCTTTTCAATCCCTACCTTCCTTTTATGTATTTAAGCAGACATTATTCCATTTTTTATTAATATATATTTAAGTCCCGAAGAAGGTTCGTTTGAATCAAAACTAGTCGACGTATTTATACCAAATAAAGTGGATTCAAACAAAGTGTATTTTTATTTAATTCAGACACTGTTTAATTTATGAAATCTGTGGATTAAATTAAATAATATATTATCTTGCCAAATCAAGTTATATCTATATGACCGACGGTGGCTGAGTAGACGCGTCGGATTTCCACCCAGGCGTCGTGGGTTCACTTCCTCTGCTGACTAAGTCCTCCATCATTGCCCAAGCAACATTTTCAGCTTATTATGATGGTAGTAAGAGTTTTTCAAATATTGTCAGGTTATTCGTTACCAGGAATTTTTGTCTTTCCATTAAAAAAAAATCACGTAATTTTTAACTAGTAATCACTAATTTTTTTTTTTTAATAATTATCATATGTGAAGGCTCAAAATATTTTATTGACGTTAGATTCGATGTTGTTAATTTTTTTTAGGCAATTTCAAAAAAAAAAAAAAAAAATTTTTTTTTTTTTATTTTTTTTTTTTTTTTTTTATAATTCAATTGAATTAAATTTAATATTATTATTATTGAGTTCTGCTATTTTAAGTTTTTATTTTAGTTTTTAGTGACAGCTGTTTCGGCGTTTAAGGCCATTGTCAAACGGCCTTAAACGCCGAAACAGCTGTCACTAAAAACTAAAATAAAAACTTAAAAATAGCAGAACTCAATAATAAAAATATTAAATTTAATTCAATTGAATTATATAAAAATTAAAATGGAGTTCTACAAATTAAACACAAAAACCATAAATAATAATTTCAAAAATGTTCCTCAAATAAGTTGCAATAAAAAAACCATTTCTATTATTTTTAATTAACAAACAATTATTGTTACAGATTTTTATTTAACAATTAACGTTAAAATATAATAGCAAAAAACTTCACAACTTGGTCTCGTAAAGCAACAGATTTTCAAATAAAAAAACAAAAATAGAGAATCTATTCAACGTCCATTTCAGTAAAAACCTAATAGGTGTCGCAGCGAATGTTGAAGCGAATAAATTACTCACGCCAATGTATTTTGATGGGAACACTAATTTTGATATAATTAAAAGAACACACTTTAAAAAATGTTGACATGTTCAATTTCAATGGTCCTGTAAACTTTTTGTCCTTTTTTGTTTATATGAATAAATAGGTGTAAGCAAAACACAGTGCGGTTTATCAGTGACATTTCGCTAGGACATCACTGTACATCAACATATCAAATAATGCTAAGTTTGTGTTGTTTGGTGAAATTTACCCACATTTAGCAATAGTTATAATATTCATAATAGAGTGCCTACCGATGGCCACTAAAAAATATATTATTACTGGGACCACGGTCAAAAAAATTAAGAATCGCTGATTTACAAAACCACAAATTAATTTCGGGACTGCCTGCAATGGCACTGTGGAAAAATAAACATGTCCGCCCCTGTGCTGAATCACATGTAAATTTAATCAGCGCACATGTTTTTATAATTCATAAGAACCCTGTAGGCGGCAGCCGACTACGCCCCTGGAATTTTCTTTCAGGGAGGCCCTTGAAATATTACAGTGAGCCAAATTATTTCACGTATTGCGCATGGGCGTAGCGCTGTTTCATGTTATTTTTATTTTTTTACTTTCAATGCACATCAAGATTAAAAATGGAACATGTTTTAAAATCTTACATTGTTCGAATAAATATAAGGAAAAATACATATCTATGAGCGAAAATTCTTTCTGTTTTTGATTACCCCGAATGTACTGCAACTCATAAAGTTTCCAATTTGTTTCCATTAAACTCGAAAAAAAGACAATATTTCCCTCAACCTTAAACCCAACAAATTGTCTATTATAGAGCGAATACATCTACTAGGGAACAAATACTAAATTCAACTTTCTTTCATCAACTTAATTACAAACAAGGGATAAAAAAAATCGTGGCTTCATTCTCAGAAATGCCAGAGACAGAGACAGAGAATATTTCTACACTAAAAATATTGTACTCATCTTTAGTTCGTAGTCGAGTGGAATGTAATTTTTATGTCTGGTCCCCTAACTATAAAATCCATTCAACATAATTTTTTAGATATATTAACTATAAACTCAATCTACTCATTGGAAACATAAAACTACTTGCTGAAAGAATTAAATTTATTAAAGCTTTCAGATCGAAAAATTATTTTTCTCTTGACTTTTACTTATAAAATTGCTGATGGTATTCTCTACAGCCCTGATTTACTGGACCTTATTTTCTTTCACATACCAATGAGAACTACTCGATCTTAAATTATATTTAGCTGTGACAATAATATCAGGACTGAGTCTTTCATATACTCGCTTGTACCCAGATTGCATGTAGTTGGTAAAACATACGCAGAGGTGGCTGATATATTTAAGTGCATAGAACAAGAAGGCTATAAAATCATATATTTATACTACTTCTCAAATATTCATAATTTTGTTTATACAAATATTTTTCATTTTACACTGTATACGAGGCCTGTTCAAAAGAAAAGGTGAATTTTGAATTTTTACGGGCTGTGTACATTCGACTATCGGATTTTTTTTGTTATGTTGGTACACATATTTTTATCATATGTTAGCATTATCAGCCATTTTGGATTAGTGGTTTGTTTTTTAAAACTGGAAAGGTTAGTCACGTTTTTGTGTGTTTTTCGATTTTTTGCTTTTGAAAATTCAAAATTCACCTTTTCTTTTAAACAGGTCATGTACTGTAAACTTTTTTTTTAATTTAAAAACCTCCTCGGGCGTATACAATAAAAAATAGTATGTGAATAGTCTAAGTACTACTAGGCATTCTTCTTCCCCGTCTATTTTTCCTTACCATTTCCTTCAGCCTCTAAATATTCCCCGAACAGGAATGCCTTAGTCTCTTTGGTTTCAAACAGGTGGTACTTTTCTACGACATAATAGTAAAAATAATTTCACTACCTTCGTGTTTAGTACACGTCAATCTATTTTCTTCAAACTTTACCAAATAACTTTGACACCAACCTGTTACACCACTTAATTCATTAAATAAATAGATGTTTTCAACTTTTGTGTCTTCTCTACTATGCTTTTTAAACAAAAAACTTGGCCATCTTACTTTATATCTGGGTCATAAATTGTCGCACAATCTTTTTAGTGGCCATCAGAGGCGTGCCGTGACAGATTTGTGGTTTTTTCAGAACAAATAGTGGACAGTTAGAACTTTTAAACCCGAAACGTTTTATTTTTGTCTAACAACTTTCGACTAAGCTCCATCCTGCTCTATCCTTATTTATTTGCTACGATAAAACAATTAATGTTTATGGAATAAATTCTCTAATGAAAATCTCTAAATTAAACTAATGAACTACGTCACCGTACTTATTCGCTGACAATTTTATTACAATGTATATAGTAATCGTTATATCGATTGCCCACTGAAATTCTCAGGTTCATACAGATTTTATTGAATCATCATTTTTTTTTCTATTTTTTTCAAGAGCCCTTTGGCGTTTAGCTTTGAACACTGGCCTCCCTCAAATGTTGTCAGGTTAGCCGATCTAGGGTGGCTCTCATCCGTCTGAAGCCTGCAAATCATTTCAGATTGACAGACCATATTATCTGTGGGTTACCTCTGCTTCTCTTCCCCAACCAAAGACGCCATTAAAAAATATTGTCGTCCCAACGGTCACCTGTTAGTTTTGCAACATGCCCAGAATAGTTCCATTTGAGATTGGTGAAACTGAAAGTGTACATTGGCATTTACTTTCATATATATATAAATACATTTATTTATTTAATTATATAGACCCTTGACATAACTGTGCAATACACAATATTAAATAATAGTGACATAGAAATAACATGGATTAAATGATTAGCACCAAAAACATTAATAAGTTACTAGAAATATTACAACGCAATAAATGAAAATTAGTATTTTTGGAAGAGGTATGCTATTATAGCCTTCTAAAAACTAGATTCAGTGCAATTGGATATATCTACTATTTCTGCGAAAAAAATACCCACTGTATGCAATCTAGGTACAAGCGAGTATCTTAGTGACTCAGTCCAGATATCATTGTTACATTAAAAAAAAAATGGACCCAGTAGTTCTGTTAGGTACATGGAAGGTAATTAAACAAAGTAAAGTAAGGCTGTCTATAATACCACTAATAATGTAAAAAATAGAAATCACTTCAGAAATAAGCCTTCTGTCTGAGTGTTAATAATTTTAATTCTTTCATTAAGTAATTTATGGTTTCTATATGACGCCAAAGTGAATAGTAGAAGAAGTCGGGGAAGCTCGAGGAAGACATGACACGATCAAGTGAATAAAATTATTAAGTCGGACCATGTCAAGAGTCAGAATAACAGAAAAATATGTATGTGACCATATGTGAATGTGAATGAAGTAAGGAATGTGTGCAGTCTATCTGCTCTGCTTGCCCCTCCGGAGAAACGGCGTGATGGTTAGTTAGTTACACTGGCATAATAAGTGTTGGGGTATCTTCCTGTTTTTTAGGAAAATATAGCTACGTTTAACAAATAAATTTTATTATTACCTCTTATACTGAGCCTAATAAAAATAATGGAACAACAAAAATAAAAAAATGGGTACTCAATGGCCTTTTTGTATGTAGAAAAACTATGTTGTTGTCGTTAGAACACGTCCTTGACGTAAAAATACTGGAAGTATAGGGGAATGTATTAAAATATACTAGAGTACTTGTTTATTTCCTTGCTTATGAAAGTATGTATTTCACATTGTGCGGGGCATGGATTGGTTTCCCTGTAATAGCCCTTATCCGAGGGATGGTAGCGCCAGTTATCTGGAAGATACCATCGTTACGGTACATGCACCTGACTACAATACCCAAAAAACCCATCACCGCTGATATAAAACTGGCATAATATAATATTTTCGATGGTTCTCAAAATGTTAAGCTAGTTATATTAGTTAAGAATAAAACTTACATCGATCTCCCCCGATAATTCAGGTTAAATTGAAAGTTGGCGTAGTAGAGGAAGATGTAGTAGGGTAATACGTGTGAGGAAATATTTAGTAGATAAAGACGTCAGATTACATGGCTACAAAACGTACTTGACTAACAACGGATGCACTTCTGTCAATTCACCAGTAGAATGAAAAGAAGAAGACTAATTTGTGGAACAATACTTAATTAAGAAGCTTTTACCAGTGATTTTTAAAATATATTGTTATTAAGAAAACTTTACTGTAACATGAGTTTGAGGGCTCTAATGAAAGCTACTTTAGAGTTCAGTATCGCATTACATTGCCGTGTCAGACGGAAACTTGTCATTCCAAAGGGTCGAAGTTAGCGTTGTAACCGCTTTGTGCTATCTATAACAAAGAACTACTTGTTTTGCGACAGTCTACACTTAAATTGAAATTGGACTACAAAGAACTACTTCACACTGTGCAAACAAACGAGGAACTGTTTCAGTTCTTATCGATTTCAAAAAATCGCTGTCAACTCCCCGCCAAGAAAAACGTTCACCGTGAAGGGTTTATTTTAAAGAGCTTGTAGTGCGTTGTGAAGCGTTCACAAAACTTACAAGTTTTTCTCATCGCTAGTCAAAGTTACTAAAAAGGTTAAAAATAACACTAATAATTACGATCAATTTTATGAAACCACAAGAAAACAGAAAAAATCACCATTTTACAATACAGAATACCGAAAAATAGATATATCTAATTACTTGTCAAATCAGCTAAAAGATTTAGTCACCAGGCCGCTTTCTTATTATGCCAGTTTGCCATGTAAGCAAAATAATGCTTAAATCCAACTTTATTCCGCTGCACGTATAATCAACAGCTTTAGAATCACTGCCTTTCAGGCGGTTGGGAACCTTATTTCGGGGTAATCCGAGTGTGATACAATAAGGCCGTATCGCGGATTCGAACATAAACTTTTCTGTTCTGAAGCATTCTTGGCCCACTGGGCCTCCGAGGCAGCCAGATAAAGGCGCAGCTAAAAGGTTAATAAAGTCACTCGGGCTTAAACCGACACAACACAGCGTGCTGGTATTGCTAGCATTGCCGGTATTGCCAGTATTCCTTGTATTGCCAATATTGCTCGTGTTTTCTGGTGTTGCCATTCGTAGTCTTGGCTTAGGCAGAATGATGGCGCTACCGACTTTAACTCTTAAGTATTGGGTCGTATCGTGGTATTGTTAAAAATGAATACTTTTCACGGCGTCTTAAATTAGTTGATCAACTCAGGGGCGAATGATAAAGTTGTTTGAATAAATCAAACGTTTACGTTTGTTTTAAGTTTTAAAAGGCTTTAACGATATTTTTGAGATAGGTGATATTTAAAGTTTTAAGCTCGCAATGATATCGAAAGCCTCTTACGATAATTTTGACACATTAATCATTTAATACTGCGTTTTTGACGGCCTCCATGGTCGAGTGATAAGACGCTCGACTGCGAATCCAAAGGTCGCGGGTTCAAACCAGGCGAGCGCAAATAAATATTATTTAATTAATTTGTTTCATAACACATTTAATTCGTTTGAAATAATTTATAGTATATTTGGTAGATTACTCTAAGTATCGCCCTGGTGAAAGACCAGCATTCAGAACCGAAACGTTGCTTGAAATGGCTTGTTTGGTGACCAGATCAGAATAGTTAGGTACTTCCTCTTTCTATGTCCTTTAAACCCTCACTATCTTCAGCCTCACAACATACCCCAATTGGGGAAGTTATTGTTATTGTATATAAAGATACTCGTATGTAGAAAATAAATATTTTGTAGCAATTTAGTAGAGGATAGTAAATAGTAGTGAGGACTCTGGAGAAACCTTAAAAATAGCACCTCATGTTTTAACATCGTTATCTTAATTGTACGTGACTAATCGGTCAACAAATTACCCATAATAAAAGTTATTGCATACATAATTTCCACGTCTACGCCTCAAATGATACTATAAATTTTCAATACCATTTGGATGTTTGTTTCTTTTCATTAATTGTCTTCGGAAATTCCCCGAAATAAAAAAACCCGGCTTGGAATCTGTTTTGCTTCGGAAAAAATCAAGGAAAATAATAATCGGAGGAAATTTTACTTCCGACGGAAGTTTATAAACGGAAACAATACGCGATCCCCAAAGAGCAACAAAAATACTATAAAAATAGGCTCTTTTCACTACTGTATCTGCCTTATTTTCACAGGGGTGGAACATATATTTATGACGAAAATCTTCCTATTAAGTTTTTGTTTGGAGCAAACACTGGTGTGAAATTAAAATTTTTAAAATAAAACTTTTTTTTATTTTTTACATTGCTTTAATTTATACTAATTCCAACCAGGTTTCGCTACCACCGTAGTTCTGTTTAGGCAATAACAAACTAAGCCGATATAAATTGGCATTAGGTACTATAAATTAAAGTGGAGTAGTATAAAGTAGCGTTGTGACCACTACAAAGAACTACTAACTTCATTTTGCGACAGTTCAAACCTCATTCATATTGAACAAATACTTCGATTAAAGTTAGACTACAAAGAACTACTTTATTTTGCGGCAATTCAGTTACGAAGTTGAACTTTAAAACCTACAAAGAAGTACTTCATTTCAATTACTGAAATTTAAGTTCGACTACAAAGAACCACTCTATTTTGCGGCAGCGCATACTTCAATTGATGGTCGACTACAAAGATTTGCCATTTTTTTGTTGATTTGCTAGTACTTTTTTGGAGAAGAAATTTTGTCGATTTGCTAGTAATTTTCGAATTGAAATCTCTACCGACTAGTGCTTTTTATGTAGAGGATTGTTTGTTGATTTGCTAGTACTTCTCGATTTGAGATCTCTACCGACTAGTACTATTTTTTGGCGAGTTCGACTTCAATTGAAGTGTTCCCTGCGAAGGGTTCATTTTAAAGAACTAACAGTTTGTGAAGCATTCACAAAACTTTGAAGTTTTTCCCAACGCTAGTATAAAGTTATATTTTTAAGTCTTTATATTATTAAATGGTATTGGAAGACTGGTAAAATAGGTCGAAGTCATAATTTGTATGGTTACAGAATTACTTTTATTTAATTTCTTTGAAAATTTGATTTATTAGAAGTTGTACTTTAGCTTCATTGATTTACCTTGCTCATAGCAACTCGGCGGCAACTATTTTTTTATTGAATTTCCCGGAAATGTTATTCTTGCTGAGATACGTCTTATTTCAAACAGCACAAAATATGCCACGAAAATGCTGCGATTTGAGAGGGCCGCCGATGTATAATTTTAAGCGTCACGTGGATATAATTTTATTTGAGATAATGCAGAAAGTTGTTGACATTATACATTTTAAAAATGTTACCTTTAAAATTCCGGATTCCCACAAAGTACAACTACTGTCATACCTTGCTGACTGTAATTTCCTAATGACTTGCTTGTATTTGAAAAATGTTTTTTTTTTTACATTATCCTACGTTTTATTATTTCTAATTTCGAAATTGTTAATTCGTGGTTGAACTCCATTTCAATGGTTTTAGTAATACATTTTTTTTTTAAATTTTGTTTCACATTTTTTTTTATTTAAAGCCTGGCCGGTTTCACTTTATGACGGGAATCTTTAGACTGGTAATACATTTTTTTAAATTGATATTATTAAAATCATTAATTATGCTACGAGTATCTTCTTCAATAATGAGTAAATGTGTTTTTTTTTCAAATAGAATGTCAGTGGCATAAGTGTTTTTTTTTCTAGAATAGCTACTTATATTCGGAGTTAGTTTTTTTTTCAATATCACTTAATAAATGTGAAGATTTTTTTGTCGACTTATTGTATTTTCGTGTGGATGAATAAATATCCTTCCTAATGAAAATAAATTACATGAGGTTTTCTTGTAAATGCAAATAGTAATTTCACTTTAATTTTTTTTTCAGCCTTACTGGCGTAAACAAATTTCAAATATTTATTACTTAACTTGTACCGAACTTGACGCAATGCAAAATATCTCTGTAAATTGATTATGTTGTTGAAAAGCGATTACAGTTTATTTAAGTATGCAAACAGTAGTTTTTGAATAGTAAAAACTCCTGAAAAGATAATGATGAATGCTTGGGTTTTGCAGGACCCTCCGACAAACTTAAGGTTGTTAAGTTTAATTCCACAAAAAATAATGCAGAATTTGCATTAATATAAGCACCAACTTCTTTTCTTCTTACTTCTCTTTTCAAAGATTTTGTTTATCTCTATTGGCTGTTGCATGTCACAACACACTTAGATTTTGTGTCCTACATATTGCTACATCTAAACATCGTACAGTTAAAAACTCTGATAAACAGGGCATTACTAAATTATTTCGGTCAGTGAGAAATCGGCAATTCACCTTATCAATAACTGATTCGTGATTTTCTTTGTAAGATTTTACCTTACATACTATTTGATTTTTTTAAATTCCTTTTACGCCACAAATTTACCAAAATCACCACACAAAATAATTTGTCCTAAATGTTCGTTGACGGTTTTCGAAAGTTAACCCTAACTAGAGCAACCCGCGCGATAAAGCGAAAAGATCCCATAACTGATGTATTGAAACTGGAACACAACACGGCTCTGGATGAAAGATATAAAAATCTCAGCTCGCACCCCCCACTCCTGCCCCAAATTTAGAATGTTGCGCCTTGTAATAATAGAAAGCCTTTCCATATATTGCTTGTTTTCTGTTCGGTTGCGGTAGACCCCGTATATTGGTTTGGCCTAGTGAAATAGGATTTGAATGGTGCAATTCTGGAATAGTGTCGGGTTTATAGTGTCAGGATGTTATTACATACTATATGCGGTGAAGTCTTGTCTATTTCAAACAATTAGGTATAATATTATTGCTGGATACTTATATTTAACCAAGTATAATATTATTTAACGTGTTAAATAAAGCGTGTAGAAAAAAAAAAAGATTTTGTCCTATGCACTCTGAACCTAGGCGATCGCTCTAACAATTGCGGCACTGAAAACGTTTTTCACACTGTCGTTTTAATCAGCTATATTTTAAATGATCAACATCAATAAACGATTAACATTAATAATGAAAAATTTTAGCATCCTTTCACATTTCTTCCGCTAATCACTTTAAATATGTATGTTTGAACAATTACATTCAATTTTATATGTACCTAGAATTTTATGTACTTTTTTTTAGTTTTATTTATTTTATATTATTTACTTTGTACATTCAAGTTTACAAGTAGCTAATTATATCATTTTCTTTTTGACTTTATCATATTTTAACTTATTTACAACTTATTATTTTAATTTATATGCATTTTAAATATTTTTTAGAGGATATTTTGAATTTATTGAAAGACATCATTTTGATGGATTCCAGTATTGAACAGACTGACTAATAAATTTTATTGTAAAACAAACAAAAAACTTTAAAATGCTCCGATGTAAGCTTACCAAAATGGCGCTTCAGCCTTTTTGCCTTTCCGGCGACGAAAAAGTGAATTTGATTTCAGTTACTTACCTATTTAATAACTCGAAAGAACATTTTATTTTGCTTTGCATTTAAATAACCGCAGATTGGAGGCTTGCGTTTCGCAAGTAGCCGAGCAGGTATCTATGCACTAGAAGTAAATTCGAGCTTCAATATTCGCCATAACGGTGAATTCAGTGCAAAAATCCTCCTCCAGGGAAATGATACGGCAGTCTGAAATGTGATATTTCACAATGTATACGCTGTGTATATGGCAGTACTAGTAGACGCGACACATTATTTGATATTCACGTAGAAAAGTTGAACCTCAATTTTCATTTTTGTCTGATAGGCGGGACCTGCGGAGATTAATCACCTCTCTAACTATTCTGTTTAATATAAATTAAGCGAGCTTCCATACTGTGGCTTGTTCATGCAACTTTGAACATTAATATGGACGAGGTTTTATTAGAATCTTCTTGTGTTCATTTTGTGTATTTCACAACGTTGTACCTTTTGATTTGTTTAACCGTTTGTTCTGTATTTTACATCAGCATGCCAACAAAGCCATAATATGCAATTAGATCGTTCATTTAGATTATTGCGCTCTTCAATACATATATATATATAATTATATATATATATATATATATATATATATATATATATATATATATATATATATATATATATATATATATATATATATATATATATATATATATATTTATATATATATATATATATATATATATATATATATATATATATATATATTTATATATATATATATTTATTTTTAATTTATTTATACTCAGTTTTAACAGATATTTTAACTCACGTGAAAATAATCCAGTTATAAAAATCACTGAGTCTACAAATGTTAACTAAAAATTCACAAATACAGAATAGAAAGACAGGATATAATATCAAATTAATATAAACAAATCAAATATAAATAATCATCAAATATAATTATGGAGCTTGATTCATAATGCCTGATTCTATGCGTTATTAATGTATGTAACAATAATCCCACCATTTTCGAAATATTTATCAAAGAAAACAATTTATACCACAGTACTTTTATTTGTGTGAAAACAGCACAAAAGTTCCAACTGCTCCCAACCATCTGGAGCCAGTGGGACTATGGCATCCCCAATATGGGTATATTGAGGGGGTAAAATAAATAAGAAGGAGAAGGAGATGAGGATGAGGAAGGTGGGTAAGTACCCGGCCATTCAGATCTTGTCACCAAACAGCAGCTCTATGTATCGCCCTGGTGAAAGACCACCATTCAGAATCGAAACGTTGCCTGAAATGGCTTTAGCCGTGTTTGGTGACCAGATCTGAATAGCCAGGTACTTCCCAACCTTCCTCTTCCTTATCTCCTTCCCCTCTCTACTACCTTTAGCCTCATAATATGCCCTATTTAGGGATGCCATAGTCTCACTGGGTCTAGACGGTTGGGAGCAGTTGAGACTTTTGTGCGGTGTTCATATAAAAATATATAAAAAAACAGCTAAAGCCATTTCAAGCAACGTTCGATTCAGAATGGTGGTCTCTCACCATGGTGATACTGGGAGTATCTATTACTTCGAAACTTGCTAAAAATATACTTTAATAAATGAAATGTGAAATAAAACAAATTAAATATTAATTATTTATTTGGGCACATTTAACCCGCGAACTCGGGATTCATTTCACGTTAACCACTCAACCACGGAGGCCGTTGGAGTATAGCCCTTCAGAATAATAATTATAACATATCTATGAACACGAAACTCACTGAATATAATTTACACTGAAAAGCACAGAAAATTTTGACTATTGGTATTATGAGTAGAAAATTCATATTATTTTAAACACTCTTTTTTCTGGTGCTCTCTCATATCAGAGATTGGTTATATATGTACATATTGATGTGGTAGATTAAAATTGTCTAAATGATAGGCAACCTCTAAAATGAAACAACATAGTGAAAATAAAAATTATATCACTGATAATCTTTGTAGTAGCAGCCAAAACTCTCGAGCCTTCGCCTTGGCGTAAGGAATACATAATTTTCTGACTGGAATTTCTATATTAATCATTTTTTTATCAGTCAACACATGAACTAAGAAGTTTTAAAATCTTGTAATACTTTTTTAAAAAATTAACAAGTTAGATTTTCATACATTTTTTTTTTCAAATATTGCGTTAGATTTTTTTTCTAAAAACACGTGTTGAAACTCGGGAATCAAATTCATAAATACAGCAACTTGAACAACAAATAAATAAAAACAAACAGAAACCAAAAGAATTCAGTAATAATAATTATTTATCTATGAACTATGAAACTTAAAGTTATATCCTTTCGAGTCAAACTGAATATAATTTGAACTGAAAAGAACAGAAAAAAATGCCCATTGGTTATAGGAATAGAGAATTTGAGATTATTTAATGAAATCTTATTTAATTTATAATTAAGCCGTTTTCGCTCCCGCAATTGTGGAAACTGTTTAATTATTTTTGTTTTGTATTATGGTTCCTATTGTACGAAATCAATAAAGGTATTATGATGTTTCAATCTTTGTTATAAATCGAAATATTGTGTTACAAGATTGAATGTTGTATAAAAGAGATCCCCGAGGCTCATGTGTGGTAAAACCATGTATGACCGTGTTAAAAAGAATGAAAAAAATGCAAAGCTGATGTAAGGGTAATGAATAGGATCGATAAAAGGACGCTTAGATGATTTGGCCATGTAGTGTGAATGAACTAAAAAAGGAGTGTGATAATAATATATGATGCGAAATTGAATGGAAGAAGAAGTCGATGACGCCTGTGGACGACATGGTACGATCAAGTGAATCAAATACTTGAGCCGGGCTATGTGAAGAGTCAGAATAACAGAAGAGTATGCATGAATGTGAATGAAGCAAGGAGTGTGTGCCAAGACAGAGCTGTATGGCGGCCCGTCTTTTCTGCCTACCCCTGAGGGGAAACAGCGTGATGGTTAGTTACTTAGTTTAATTGTGTTACAATTTTATCTTAATTGTACTTCTTACATAATTCATTATATTGGTTTATTTAAACTTACTACACGTATGTACTTAAATTTTTACACTTGTATTGTGTTGTCTTCCTTGTGTTATAAACTGTGTTCCTATTTCAATTTCAAGTGGTATTCCAAACATCCAACCTTATAATGATAAAGTTTGCTTGGAGTTTATTAAAAATAAAAAAATTATCTTACTTCTTTCATATTTGATGAGCTCTAAGCCTAAACACGTGGCTCAAAAAAATATTTCCATTTCTTTTCGTTTTTCTTTGAAGATTGCTACTTGCTTACTAACCTAATGCAAAAGGGTCCTGCCTAGAGATCACAAGGGTGATCTGCTACCTGGTGAGATGGATGGACCAGGTAAAGGAACTCATGGGAACTGTGATTTTTTTTTTTTTTTAAGAAAGACAGAGGTGTGAGGATGCTAAGTTCTGAAAGCCTCAAAGTCATTTTGACTTTTATAATTCCAATAGATCTCTGATCGGAGATTTCAACACTTGTTCTTAAGACCTACTTACGATAATTGCTGTGTGGAAAGTGGTTTTTTTATTCACATTAGAATCCTGATAAACTATTTTTATAGTTTGTTAACAGATTTTTTTTAATGATTTAACAAATTTATAACTTTATTCTACTTTTATTTTATGACTGGACTGGTTTCAGCCTATGATGGCCATCTTCAGACTAGTACAAGTTGTTGTTAACCTACGGCTTATATACTATATAAACCGTACATAAGTATATAAGCCGTAGGTTAACAACAACCTGTACTACTCTGAAGATGGCCGTCATAGGCTGAAACCGGTCCAGTCATAAAATAAAAGTGGAATAAAGTTATAAATTTGTTTTATTAAATCATTAAAATGGAATTCCACCACGAATTAACAGTTTCAAAATTAGAGATTTTTTAAATTTTAAGATGGTCAAACATTCTCAGGTCAGCTGACAATATTTAAATTCCTCCTACTACCATTAATATAACAGTTTTTTTTAATAATGGAGGCCTCAGCTAGCAGTGGATTGAACCTGCGGCACGACGCCTTGGTGGAAACCAGACGCTTTGGACCAATCAACCACTATTCAGTTTTGAAAAATAATAACAAATTTTACTAAATTAACACTAAAGCATCATTGTTTTCTTTTTTTAATGTTATAGTTTTCATTTTTAACAAGCATCATTAAAATTATATAATAAATCACAGACAACTTATTTAAATACAACAAAGAAAGAAGATACATTAAATACAAATAATAAAAGTAAAAGATTTGCAAAATTAAAAAATTTCAGTGGTAAAAAATACCAAGTATTTTAATGTCCCTTTTCAGTTCTTTATAATTGCATTCGTCTATATTTTGCCCTGCATACTTGAAGAGTTTAATATGTCTGGTGATCAGTGCAACGAGGTTTTGGACAGTTTGTTCTCGTACAATAAAGATATCCAATTATTTTTAGCCGTTCGTAAGCGCACTGGAGACTCCGTCGTTTAAAATTCAAAGTTTCCCTGGCGCACCCACTTAAAACTTTGGCATTCTCGTATTCAGATAAAATGAACAATTTAAGACAGAGCTTGCAAACTGAACAAATAATGATCCTTAAATCCAAGTTACTTTTTCAACTGTAAAATATTTCAATTAACTACTAGCGTACAATTCATTTTGTAATAAATTTGAGTTCTTTTTTTAACACTAATTAATGATGCATTCAAAAGAAAAAAAACACAAGCTATGGGTGAGTCTTAACTTATCAGAACTATCATCTTTGAACGAAAATTAATCTGTGCACTTAGCGTAATCAACAACCAAATTCATAGAACTGGTATGGCTTTCCTGGGAAAGGGGAAAGGTATATAGGGGTGACGACGTATCACCAAAAATGCTTATTTGTAATAAATCTGCAGGAAAAGGGAGCATTAGAAAGCCAAAACATAATGATCGTTGAAACCGTATCTTTGAATAAAAATAAAGGAAAAGAGACAGTAAGAGTTTAGGCATTTCATAAAATCGGCTAGAATTCCTCATTCCTCAGGTTTTCTAACAAAAAATTTCCTACATAGAAAGCCTGGCTCCTTTATGTTAATTACAACGTTTAATTAAGTTTTCTAAATTCATTTTATTCGTTCGGTTGTCCTAGGAAAAAAACGTTTCACAACCCAACGACTTATATTTTATTATGAATTCATGAAACCATATCAACCGGATGATTAAAAACCGATTTCATTATTCATTTTCAGTTCCTAGTTAAATACAGTATTATAAACAGTTAGCTTAGACTTGAACCATCGTCATCGTTTGAAATAACTATCAAAGTATAAGTTAAGCCACCAAGCAGTAATTTTTCATCTGTATAATATTCTAAATAGCATAAAAAAGCTACCTCTCTTCAACCGAAATTTTCCTTTATTCTAAAACTTATTGAAACGATATTTCCGATCCATTAGAAATCCATATCCATTACCCATCATTACTCATTTCGGTACGTTTTACAATACTCCGACTGCCTTTACAAAACTCTAGCGGGTTTTAAACTACGACTCCGTATCTATTCAGACCAAAGCCGGAAATCGAAAAAAGTTTTTTCCAGCCGGGAAAATATGAATCGGAAATCCGTTAAAAGGCTTTTAGTTCACCAAAAATAAATGCACTTATTAATATTTAGAGTAATGCGCGAAACAGGGTGCACTCAATAGCAATCACATCGCATATTTCAACACCACATGAAGCATTCGTTGCTGAAACAGACCGAAAAGATCGATGCATTCGTTTGATACTCAACTTTTTTATTTTAGTTTAAGCATGCTGAGAACCGATGGTCCATTTTCAAATATCTTTCAATTTTTTTTCAATTCATTTGATTTTTTGGCTATGGAATGAAATTGCCATTTTTGCTGTTGTATTTTAGCGCCAATATTTTAAACACCCTTCTTACGGTTCTCTCTCTTATCGGAGATTGGCTATATATAACTTAAATTGCTAATATAAAAAATCAATGATAGCTCTGAACTATTATATTAGTTTGCATTTCATGTTCCTAATAGGACAGTTACAAGACAGTACCTACCATATGATTGTGACGAATTCAACATCTGGGAAAAAAATACTCATATGTTGTTGATATATTTAGTACGTTAATATTACAATATAAGTATACTTCAGTATAGTTTTTTTCCTAAAGTGGAGTTAAATTAATTAAAGAAACTACGTAACTCTGGATGTAGCTGTTATTCAATACTATTTTTTTCTTTCTTGTACAATATTTGTAGCACTGTTTATTGTATATTGTTTTTAAAAAATGTTAATATTTTTGTAAAAAGCCTTTAACTGGCGTAAATAAATATGTATCATCATACGGTTGATTAAGATTGTCTTGATGGTAGGTAACTTAAAAAAAAAGAATAGCACAAAAAATAAGAATTATATCACTGAAAATCTTTCCAGTAGCAGCCAGAACTGTTAAACCGTTTGCTTTGGCGTAATGAAATTTTAGATTAATTTCTGACTGAAATGTCTAGATCAGCCAGTTTTATTTCAGCAACCACATGAGCAAATGATTTTTTTTAAATCCATTATATTGGAAAAGGTAAGACAAGTTGTCATTTTTTGCTACATTTTTTCAAATATTGTGTTAGATGTTTAAAAAATAAAAACGTTTTGAAATTCTGGTGAAGTCAGGTATTAAAGTCATAAATACAGCGACTTAGCAACAAATATATAAATACTACGATAGCAAACAGAAACCAAAAACATTCCGGAATATTTTAAAATTCAAATAATGGCAATATTTAAACCTTCCACTTTATGCTAATGCCTTCTGATAAATTACGCCTTAAAATCTTCTGATTAATTTGGTTGATAATTTTCAGAACACTTATTTCAAAACAAACAATGGAAGCTTTGTCGTTTTACCAAAGTAATTATAATGGATGAAAATTGTAATACTTACTCATAATATATTTCACCGCCCACCCGCAACGCAGTAATAAAGCCGTCAAAGAGTAATTATTTCTACTTCTCTTTTCTCGTTTTACTTCCACACCCGAAGTAAAGCGTTTACGGAATTTTTCATCTTTCTGTCCAATATAATTCAGCCACTCAAGACATTTTCTGCTTTGTCTGAGACTAAATTGACTCGTTTGAAAAAAGGCGCAAAGGTTTATTGCGCCATGAAAACTAACCGAAAAATCGTTTTACCGAGACGACGTCGTCTAGATTGAATGTGCTGGTTATAATGGAGTCATTTTTTTTTAAACCTCTAAATTTGGTAGTCTTAAAATTCCTCTTCATACTACTTATATACTCATTATTCAATATATTGTGAATTAAATTTTAATTACTTCTTACGAATATTTGTTTATGCATTATTTTTTATGTAAGAAATATTTGTTTTACTCACAATGTGTTATGTTATGCATGCAATATTAATGTGCGTTATCCACGATAAGGCTGGACGTGAAAATATTTATGTTGCTTAACTTTTTGATTTCTGATCAATATTTCATTAATCCTCTTTTTATTGAGCCAATATTTCACTCAACCTCGCAGTATCTTTTATTAAGGCTGGTGAGTGATCAAAATATTTCGGTCAATTTTTTTTTTTACCCGTGAAAAATTAAGAGTTTTTTTTTTAAAGAAAGACAAACATTCCCGGGTTACGAATAACCTGACAATATTTGAAAAACTCCTACTGCCATCATAAGAAGCGCAAGATGTTGATTGAGCAATGATGGAGGACTTAGCCAGCAGAGGAATTGAACACACGACGCCCGGGTGGGAATCCGACGCGTTTCTCCGACCGGTCGATAGAAAAATCAAATAGAAAAACACACAGAGGAGGAAAAAAAATCTGGTTTTACCGGGACTTGAACCTCGATCCACCGTTTTGCTGGGCGGCCGTCCGTGTTCTTAATTTCAAAGCTTCACGATCACCTTCTTCCATTTATTGTTTGAATGTTCACACCATAAATGAGCCTGTAAAAAATATAAACTTCCTCTTTATTTTTGAAAAAATGCCAAATTGGTTTTTTTAATATGAAACATACAAAAGATTAGGTTTACTACTGAGACTGGAATACGGAACCTCCCTTCCATCCCCGGGAGGAACGCATCTTACCACTGCTCTACCGAAACCCCTCTTTTAAATTGATTTTTCTTCTTATATTTCATAATATTTTAAACATCTTTATGTTCGTTCAATAATTTATACCGCAAGAAGCGCAAAGCTCTAATGAAGTTATTTATATAAAGACTATGTTGACTTTGCGATAAGTCAAAGATGTTTTTCAAATATTTTTTTACAATTCTACTTATGACGTCATCTATGTTTGCGATTGTGTCAATATTTAAAATTTAAAAAAACTTACATGAAGAATTATGAGATTGATAAAAATAACGGTTTTTAAAAGGGTTTTGGTAGCACAGGAGTTAAGTTGTGAGAGCTAGGAGATTTAGAGTTCGAGTCTCGGTCGCAACCTAATACTTGCATTTTTTATTTTTTTATTTCATATTATATTTTAACGTTACGTGTGTACTAATGTATCACGTAAACTAAAAGTAACCACATTGAGAAAGTTTTTTTTTTGGCTAACCCACGTCAACGAAAACTAATAATTGTGATACCTAAGGGTGATTTTTCTCTAATATTCACATCTGTCCCGTTAATGCATAATACAAGGCTATCCGAAAATTTGACAAAATGGTAAAGAATAATTTTCTCTGCTGGCAGTGAACATTTTAAAGCAAAATAACCATATTAAGAAAGTTTTTTTTTTTTGGCTAACCCACGTCAACGAAAACTAATAATTGTGATACCTAAGGGTGATTTTTCTCTAATATTCACATCTGTCCCGTTAATGCATAATACAAGGCTATCCGAAAATTTGACAAAATGGTAAAGAATAATTTTCTCTGCTGGCAGTGAACATTTTAAAGCAAAATAACCATATTAAGAAAGTTTTTTTTTTGGCTAACCCACGTCAACGAGGACTAATTATTGTGATACCTAAGATTGATTTTTCTCTAATACTCACATCTGTCCCGTTAATGCACAATACAAGGCTTTCCGAAAAGTTGACCATGTGGTTAAGAATAATTCTCTCTGCCGGCAGTGAACATTTTATTTTATACTATCTACATGTTCATTTAAAAAAAATGCCGGAATTAGAAATACTTTTTAGAAATCGATACATTCGTTCAAAAAGCTTCAAATGCAATGCTATTCCGAGTAGGTTATTTAAAGTGAATGAAGAATACTAAAATATAAAACTAACTTAGCCTTACTCGAAATGGTCCAAAGAAGACTAATGAAAATAATCTTTGAAATGCTAAATAAGCTAATCTTTCAAAATTAGTTTAGTCAACTGATGAATTATTTAAGGAACTCTAAGTTTTAGATAATTTCTATTTTTTTTTTAAATATACATAAAAAATGCATGACTTCAAATCCACAAAGAAAAATGCAAATTATAGTCAGTGAGCACCAGACCATAAACGTTAGGCCAAACAATTACCCCGAAACTCCATACAACAACAGCACAATATCACTATTTCTACTCAGCAATTAAGATATTCAACAAACTTTTTAATGACAAAATAGACGAAAACAACTATGAAATATTTAAAAAAAAACTTAAAATAAACTATTCACTAAAATAATCTAGGATTTATTGTTTTCATATGATAATCATGCAAACATAATTTCATTAAATCCATGATAGTACTTCCTCCCTAAGCACAAGAATTTTCTAAAAAAGGTAGGTAATTATTATTAACTAGAAACTAGACATTGTACATTTATTCAATTTATATTATACCTAGTGTTAATAAAGTTTAAAAAATAATCGTTTTGTACAATTACTTAAATAAATAAATAAAAATTTAAATACCTACCCCTTGATTCATTAGTGATTTTAATAATAAGTGCTATTTACGACCCATGATATATAAAATGAAATGCATCTTTCTGTAAAAAGTAATAAACGATGGTCATCTGAAAAAAAGGCCATGCAATTTTCTGTTTTAATGTTGATATTTCGGATAACTCATGCAAACAAAATAGTTGTGTTAGTGTATTCAGAATAACAAATATTTTTAGTAGACTTTACTTAGGTAAGTATGTGATAAAATAAATTTATTCTGCAAACGTCTCGTCCTTTCCGAGGGTTTCCGCAAAAATTCAAGGTGGAATTTTAGACATTTTCTTTTTGACCATTATAATAAAATTCAGTGTCATAAATGTCAAAGATTTGTCGAGCCTTTGAGACCTCAAGCGACAATTTTGGGCTGCTTCCTTCGAACGTAATAATTCAATTTTGGAAACCTCTACACTTCTTTGCACGAGAGTTGAATTCAAGGGCACTTAGCATTGAAAAAAATTAAAACATTATCAAGTGTTTAAGTAACATCTGTTTTATTTTTTTAAACAATCCTATACTTTACGGCTTATCTTTTTGAATTAGTCTCCTTGATGTTAAGCCGATTTTGAATAGCTACATAAAATATTACATATTTGACGTAAAAAATCGCAAAAATACGTATGCCTAATAATTTTATTCTTATGGGACTGACATTAAATACATCTGAGACACATGTAAAGCCATGTTTTAAACTCTTCCTTGGGGGCGTTTTGACATTTCCACTCTATTATAATGTATTTAATTTCATAGGTATATACAGACACAACCTTTTTTAAATGATCTATTGGTGTGATAATAATGCTGTTTTTTCCAGAAAATAATAAAAAAGAGCTTCGAATTATTTTTACCGTAGCATTTTGCAGCAGTTTAATCTGATTTGTGTCTCATGCTGTGAAATTGTTTAAAAATTCCTGCAATCTAAAAGGTAAACGGGTAATAAGATACACATTTTAAACTTTATGTGTCTTTTAAATGGGTTGAAGCGCTATCAGATTCAGATAAATATACCGGTTTGCAACCAATATCTTAGTATGCGAGACATGGAAAATAGACGCCTACGACAAGTTATATAATACATCAAAAAGGTAATAGTTACTAATGCAGAGGTTCTACAAATATTGTGCCATTTTTAAATATGAAAACATTTCAAATTTACAACAACTTGGCCACACATCTTGAGGGATACAAAATATAAGTACGCGTAACTAACTTGATAATTCAAAGCAAAATCAACTGAAAGTGAGGTAAGTACTAACACAAGTACAGTTCCGCAGAGTTGTTACAGACTGTAAAGTACAGGGTAAGAATAACCCTGATAATAGCTAACCTCCTACAGGAGATAGTATCAGAAGAGGTAGGGAAGGATACCGCAACATATAGTATATTCGAATAATACTTGTCTCTCAGGAGTGCATTTATGAGATATTCCGACTATAAAACTGCGAACTTAAGATTCCTTAGGTAATAATAATAATTATTATAAAAACATTAAAATAATATTAATAACAACTAAATAATAAGCAATTGACCGGTCAGTAACTGAGTGGACAAATCGGATTCCCACCCGGGCGTCATGGATTCAATTCCTCTGCTAACTTAATCCTCCATCATTGCACAAGCAATATTTCCACTTTTTATGATAGTTGTAGAAGTTTTTCAAATATTTTCAGGTTATTCGTAACCCGGGAATGTTTATTTCTTTTAAAAGAAAAAAAAAAAATAATAATAAAAAAACACTTACAAAATAAAATTTATATTTTAGATATCTTATTGAGTTCTGCTATTTTAAGTTTTTTTTATTATTTTTGTTTTTAGTGACAGCTGTTTCGACGTTTAAGGCCATTTTTGACACAGTTTGACAGTGGTCTTAAACGCCGAAACAGCTGTCACTAAAAAAAAAAACAAAAAACACTTAAAATAGCAGAACTCAATAATAATAATATTAAATTTAATTCAATTGAATTATATAAAAAAATTTAGATATCACCTGAACTAAGACCCGGATCTTCCAGCTGCCGGGCGGTCAAGAAAAATGCTCGACAAGATTATGTATCACTCGATTAGCGTTTGTTTTTTCTGTTACTATACGAGTATTATTAAAACTGTTTCAATAATATCGTAGTAAAGTTTTAAAACGAGAACTTTTATTTTAATAGAATTAATCCAAGCAGGTACTTGTATTTTTAGTCATTCTAATGAAATTAATGTAATAGTATAATAAAATTAAAAATGATCTAATTAAACGCCGGTATAAATAAATTAAATTAACTAAAATACCCCCATCATATACCTACATAGATTACATTTTAGATATTGGTTTCCAAATAGTGCTATTTTGTATCGGACATATTTGATAGTACGGTTAATAAATAAACTGAAACCTCACTGATATTCATATTAACTTAAATTTGAAGATGCAGTCAATAATGTAGGTTCTTGCGTACATGAAGTTTTTAGCGAATAAAACTGATAAGTTGGCTTCTGACAGATATGTAAAGGGCCTCCGCTAAAGAGGGTCAGATGAGAAAGAGTGATAGGTCAGACACATTATGCTTATCAGCGACTCATCTCAAGGGAAAATAATTTATGCTTGGTATTTGAAACAGCTCCGACAATTTATGTAACTCCAAAAGCCCCACTTCATCAAAAACTTTAACACTTTTATCGAAGTACTGGTACTCAAAATACTAATCCAATTTTAACCACATTTATTTATTTATTTTGTCGTATACCCCCGAGAGGGCTTTTACATAAAAAGGTTTAAAATCAACAATGAAAAAATGAAAACCTTTTTGTATCTACATTCCGTGCACTTAAATACATCAGCCACTACATGCAATCTGGGTACAAGCGAGTATCTGAAAGACTCAGTCCTGATGTTATTGTTACAGCTAAATATATTTTTAAATCGAGAAGTTCTCATTGTTAGTACATCAGGGCTGTCCGTAATACCATTAAAAATTTTAGAAATAAAAGAATCAATTGAAAAAATATATACAAAAGATAGAATAAAATTTGTGGAAATTTTTTCACTTTTTCGAAGGAAATCAAACTATTGACGATCATATTCATAGACATAAAATACAAGACACGTCATATTCATACAAATCTTACGAAAAACACAGCACCACTAATGTTTCACCGCGTATGAAAAGGATAGCCATTCAAAGAATATGTGTGTGCGGAAGAGATAGCTATATGAAGCCTGTTTCGAAGGTATGTCTCGTTGACTTGGTTTAATGCAACCAGGCGCGTTGTCTCAGTAACGTATCTACATTATTTAATTCATCTAAGATCATATCTAAAGCACGATCTCCTGACGCAAGCCCTAAGAAAATGTTCATTACAATTACATAAGCAATAAGTTAATATGTTTTTTTGTTAGTTTAAATGACATTTTTTTATTTATTGTGTATGGTTTATTTATTTGAATCATTAATCAGTGCGGAATTAACTCTGCAAAAAACGTTTAGAAAACAAGTTCTTTTAATTAGTGCGTTATTTCTATTTTCGGAGTAGGTACTAATTCCCAACAATTTGTACTTTAAGTACCACAACAATAATCCTTGTCTGTACAATGATTGTAAAAATTGTATGATTATCATTAAGGTAGCTAAATTCATTAAGAACGGGATTGCGAAGTTCACACAGGTGGGTAAATGGGCCAAACGCTCACTGAAAATGGTTTACAAATATCAGGTAACTCAGCAGTACAGGCTTAATTGCTTTTAACCTAAAAGCAGTCCTTACAGACTATATCCTTCTAAATTATTTATCCGGAAAGAGGATCCATTTGCTGAAAATACTTTATTTATAATCTCCACTCGCAGATTAAGGTAGCGTGAATATTGTTTTACATCGTGTTTAAGAATAAAAATATCACGAGTCATGTGTTCATTTTGTCATTCAATTTCCACAGGTGCTTAACTATTTAAGTGCGTACTTTCGTAAATTGTCTACCCACGGACGAAAAACAAGCCAGCGATTATTTTTAATATATCCAGTTATAATTTTTACACGAATAATAATATTAAATAACATATTTTCATTGCTAGTTAAATACTTTTTCCAAAGTAAATATGAGCATGCATAACTCAATCAAAATAATTATTGAAAAATACGTGTTTTTTTTTAACTGCGTGGCACACGTTAAATTTATAGGTCTAGCAAGTATAAAATTAACGTTACAGAAAATAATAAAATACGACACGTTAAGAATTGTTTGTGGTACATAAATCAAGCTTAATTGAAATTACGAAAATTTTGCTCAGCTTACACTAATTACGTTTTGAATATTGATGGCACCTAATAAAAAAAACACAATTTAAATTGAACATTTTTATGAAATATTTTTTAAGCCGACAATAAAATATCAACGACTAAAATATGTTTTTTCTGAATTTTTACTACTCGTAACATTGGCTGAAATAAATTTATACCTACATAAGCCAAGGCTTACCTTATTATTTTTTTTTAAATACATTTTAAGCTAAAGCCAGCATGAAAAGGCCTTTTAGCATGCTAAGAGGCTTAGGTAGTCAAGAATAAAATACAAGGTAAACATTTTTTTTTGATAACCTTTATTCCTCTTTACAACTTACTCGAAAATAAAGCAATACGTATAAAAAGCGTGTAATTTTCGAAGTAATTGTTTCATTTACAATACTTATAGTTTCCAATCGATATGAATCAGGAAAACCAACAGGAAATAAAATAATTTGGGTGCGATTGAAAATGAACTCGGAACATCCCGCTAACGGGATGATACTCGTGATATATCTCAATGGAACGGTGTCATAAGTTTTTTTTATAGATTATTAATATTAAAATATTAATATTGGTTCAATTATATATTTTATGATTACATCATTGATTTGACATATTAGTATTTCATCATAATCTCATGTGTTATATTTTGTGCTCTTTTTTTATAGTAAATACCAGATAAGAGTCCCAACTGCTCCCAATCGTCTAGAGCCAGTGAGACTATGGCATCCCAAAACGGGGTATGTTGTGAGGTTAAAGGTGTGGGTAGGAGAAGGAAATGGAGAAGAGGAAGGTTGGGAAGTGCCTGGCTTTTCATATCTGGTCAACAAACACGGCTAAAGCCATTTCAAGCAGTGTTTCAATTGTGAATGGTGGTCTTTCACCAGGGCAATACTTAAAAAAAAAAATGAACTTAAACAGCCCAGTTTTGTGATATTTCACCTCAAGTGCACTTTACACTTTATTAATTATGCTAACAAGACTAACGAACAAGAAGGAAATAATATATGATGTCTATACAAATTATGGAAAAACAATATATGGAGAGAGAGCAAATTCTTTTTACTTAATCTATACAAATTTTGGATAAAACACTTTCTCCGGGATTTACGCCGTACACCATGAGAAAGAAAAAGACAAAAAAATTTCCCAAATTATCACACCTCTTTAAAGTATTGTAAGAATGTTCTTCAGGTCCCGCGTCTCCGTTGACTCCGCCCACACGTTTTGAAATGCAACATAAATTGACATAACTTAACGGTTTTTTAGGTTATATCCTTTATTTTTGTTTATAACAATCCTGTGAAAAAGTGGTTATACGAATAAACAAAAACATTATGTCGACATGTGCTTTGAATAGATGTATAAATACCCTAGTCCTAGTCCTAGTCCTAGTCCTAGTCTTAGTCCTAGTCTTAGCTACGCCCAGGTCTAGCCGAGTCTGACAAAACTCATAAAAATGGACTACAGCAGCCCTCTTGTATATTATTGCTCTGAGGGTATACCAGTGCATGTGTATATCAATAAGATAAAAAAAAAACAATTTACCAGAAGCTAAGGGTATAAAAATCCAGATGAAACATGAATTCATATTAACATATTTTAAAATCAATGAAAAGGAACTTAGATTGATGACAGTTAATATGTTAGTACATAAAACATTAATATTCAAGTAATATAAGTAACGATTTTAACAGTGTAAATATAACAAGTAACAAAAGAACAATAAATATTTTTTGACAATGATTATATGGTTTTCAGTGGATAGTGAGGACATTGAGTTATAATGATAGAAGTAAGGAGAAAACCAACATAAAGCAAATTAGGGACGTTTTTAAAGATATTAAATTACAATAAGTTGCGTTTTGTACGTAGGATTTATAAACAATTTGGTTTTTAAGACCCGTTTGGACTCTGATAAGTTTTGTATGTTGGCAAGTTTTGGGGGAAGCTTATTCCAGATGACTGAACCAGATACACCAAAAGCGCGAGCATAATAGACAGGTTTATTTGATCGAGATGGTTCAATTAATCGATCAGCAGTATCAACATCTGCTGACCTCAATGTAAGCTTAGATTATCTACCATTCTGAAACGTATACTATATATTATTTTATATTCATTAAGTGTGTTACAACTAGCGTTGTGATCGCTCTGTGCGAACTACTAATAAAGAACCACTTCATTTTGAGGTAGTCACACTTCACATATTGCTCACTGTGCGAATACTTTAATTAAAGTTCGTCTACAAAGACTGCAAAGTACCACTTCATTTTGCAGCTGCTCACATTTCAATTGTAGTTTGACTTCAAAGACTACAATTCTACTACTACTTCATTTTACGGCAGTTCACACTTTATTGTAGTTCGGCTCCAAAGAGCTACTTTATTAAATTGTGTAGTCATTTCAATTGAAGCGTTCACCGTGAAAAAATCATTTTAAAGAAATTGTAGTTCGTGAAACTTCACAAAACCTTTTTTTTCCCATTGCTAGTTACGTAAATTAAATGTAAATGTAGTTAATGTTTGAACCTGCAACTTTTGGAATTATCGTCTTACCACTCGACCATCCAGGCCGTCAACGCCGTCATTTCGGTTGGCGCTCGCGATGCTTCTAGGAACAAGGTGCCATTTCCACCAGCGTCCGTGATCCTCGGAGCCCCACGACGTGACCATCTATTTGAGGCTTAAAGTATTTTACTACGTGACGAGACCTTTAATACTGTAGTAGGAATTATTCAGTTTTTTTTTAGTTTTTGGCGCATTTTCAAAGTCGCTTGTATTCACAACAGCACCTCAAAAAAAGTTTCACCAAAATATAAATTAGATATATGTATGTTTTATACCACCAAGTGTATAAATTTTTTTTTTCTTACTTTATAACTCTTTATAAAAGAGCTGTTTTCAATTAATCGTCAATCGACCTCCAAATGCTCTTCTTCTGTGGTCAAATGCAAATAAATAAATTTAAAAAAACATCAAAACATATTCTGTACTAGAACATCTTTTGATCTATACCACCAAATATTTTTTTTAATTTTATAAATGACTAAATAACGATGAATATTATTTTTCAAAAACACGTAAATCAATAAACTTTTGACATGTTTTTATGTGCCAAAAAACTGTATAATAAGTAAATAAAAAATACAGTTAAATATAACAGTATTTTCGATTTATAAATTGAAGAAAAAAAAAGTATTTCATTGGTGATTTGCTATTTTTCTAAATACTAAAAAAACATTTAAACGATTGTATGAAAGAAAATATTTCATTACGCGAAATTCCCTCGCCGCAAGTGGTTTCTTCCTGACAAGCTCCTCCGTGAAGTAGTGTTAAAAAATATGTATGTGTTGGTTAAAAATCTCTCTGTTGCCTAAATTTATTTTATATTGTGTTCCCATCTCTGTATATACTCGTATATATATATATAATATATATATAATATATATATATATATATATATATATATATATATATATATATATATATATATATATATATATATATATATATATATATATATACGAGTATATACAGAGTTAATAAATATATATATATAACCGCACACTTTGTATTTTTGTTTAGTTTAATTTTGAATCCTGATGATGACTAGGCTAAGCTAAACCAGTCGGTCATAAAAATTAAAATGAAATCTTCTAAAATATTAAGGATACCTTTATTCCTATGTTTTTCTCTTTGTCAGTTTTAAAACATTTGGAATTTTCATGAATTTATATTTAATTGTTATTAGTTGTGCATCTTAATCTTAACAGCCAGTTCCTATTGGAACTTCGCAAATCAATAGGTCTCTTATGTGTAGATAATAAAGATCACAAGAAATGATTGTTGGATATTTCATTCTTCACTCTGCGCGAACCATTTCCATAGCAAGTATTTCACATTAGAGATACAGTGAGATTTATCTAACAAGATAAATACTACGGGACATCTGTGGGAAAAAGATCAGTGAGTTGAGAGTAAGTGAACGCGAAGTGGAATAAAGTGAATTGCGGTGAAACATGGTAACTCATACTGTAGACGTCATAATATTATCTCTCATTCCTTGCGAAACACTGAATATATATGACAGATACAAGCGGAAAAGAATGGCTTGACTATAATATATCTCCTTGTGTATATTAGAAATATGATCAAATGAAATTAAAATAATAACTTTGGATAAGAATATAGATTTAATTTTATTTTTTTATTACCGACCGGTTTCGCTTATTCTAAGTATCATCAGGGTATAAAATTTAACTAAACAAAAAATGCATACTTTGTGATTACATATACTCATACATACAGAGGGAGAACACAATATAAAATAAAAATGAGAACAGTACGAAAACAAAATAATAACATTTAAAATATAACAAAGGAACAGACGGGGAATATGAAATAAAAGAGGTAAACATCAACTAAAAGAATAATGAGAAATTTTACGAGTTTACGGGAAATATAATAAATTTAAGGGAAATAATATTGATATACTGAATAAATTTAAGTGATTATTAAGAATATGACTATTATTTATTTTTTTTAAAGAAAGAAAAACATTCCCGGGTTACGAATTACCTGCCAAAATTTGAAAAACTTCTACTGCCATCATAAAAAGCGGAAGATGTTGCTTGTGCAATGATGGAGCACTTAGCCAGCAGAGGAATTGAACGCACGACGCCCGAAATCCGACGCGTTTGTCCACTCAGCTACCGACCGGAATGACTTTCTTTGTTTTTAGTGCGTCTAAATAATATTTTTCTATGACTATTGTTATGGAGAAAATAAGTGCCGGTGCTTTTATTGAAGGTATGATCTTTTTCATTAAGACGATAAGCGAATTAAAAAAAATACACTAATAATAATAAAAAAATAATAAATATCGTAATTTTCATTGATTTCAAACTTTAGTCTTCAAAACGTCTAGTACGTACATACTATAAGTACATTTTAGTGAATTTGACAGTAAAAAACAGAATATACGAGCAACTTAACCTTTTTTACACGCGATACCACAAGGTCCCGAAGAGCATAAACATTAATCAGTAAATGTTCACAAATTCACTGTGGTATTAAATGCCATTGAAGACAGTGATCCCTCTAAAAATTTCACTGACTAGACGAAGGGAAAAATTAAGCAGACACTTTTTTAAAAGGCTCGTTGTTATACGCGGTACAATCATAATTATTGTGGACAGGCTTTTTGCGTGTCAGAAATAAACTCGTTATTTTAGACAGTATTTAATAATGGGTGTAAATTTTCACCTCTGAAAATGTCAGAATTGACTAAATACTAGATGAAGTAAGCAGATACTTTGTTAAGAGGTTTATTTTGTGATGCTTTAAAATCATAGTCATTATAGGTTGTATTATGTGGGAGTTAAAATTCCTTCTTTCAATGGTGTATCCTACCCAACATTATTTTTTTAGTTTAAAAAGGGTTGAGTTCTTTCGCATTTAGTACATGCGACCTTCTTGCCTGGGTTAGATCCAGCAAAGACGAAGCTAAGCAAAGATGCAGAAGATAACGTATGAATACTGTGATTGTAAGTTTGTTTACCCTCGGCTACCCAAAATTCTGGGTTATTCTATGAATTTTAATAGTTCCATGACTCCCATTTAGCTGCCATTCTTGCAAAACATTGACAATAATTTGGTCGCTCTGGGGGGTGAAATAATAATTATCACTAAACTTTCGCCACAATGAGGGACCGAACTTCTATTATACGGCACGGAGCCTGACGGAAAGTTTGATTTTGGGGCGAGGCAGCTATAGTTTAATGCTCCTTTTACTAAGTTACAACTAAATTTTGGATCCACAAAAAAAACATTAATTTAATATGACTGTTATACAGACGCAAAATACAATCGAAAATTAAACTGCAAGTTTTATACTCACGATTACTTTGTGTGTGCCTCTCCCAACCCAACCCAACATAGATATTTTATAGGAATCCACAAAAAGGAAGGAAAGAATGGGGAGAACGTCATGTAGGTTAGGTTAGAAGAGTGCCACACAATAAAATTCGTTCCAACTATGCTCACCACACCAATAACCTAACCTACCAATATGCTGTTACCATTATAACGAGTAATAATTCTATACCGAGAAATATGATCGAGTGAAGTCGTATGCAAACTGTATGCATCTCAGGAACTTGACTTAACTTTTCCGTGCATTCTACCATTACCATGTTTTAGTTATGAAATATTTTCTCGCGCAACCCTTTCACTACCAGTGACATGTCTTCATGAATAAAAATATTATCTCATTCTTTAGCATTTCTAATATTGAAAAAACACATTCTTATTACAGCTGTCATTTTAAACTCAAAACAAATTTACGAAGGTTGAAATGTAATCAAATTTCTTTATTTTTAGTATCAACATTTTTTTTTTCAAATATACAACATTTTGTAACAATTTCAACCTATTTTTTGTATAATTTATCCGTTTTATGTGTAGATTCTTTGTAAGCCAAGACATTTTGTTTTCTTAAATATAATATTTATTATCTTTTTACGTATATTAAAGGGTTAGTGGCTTTTTTAGTAAATAGGAGTTAGAAAAAACTCAAATTAGTAACCGAACGTGAAGATATTTAACATTCAAATAAAAAACTGATAAAAAAATCGTATAGAATAAATATATTATTCAATTGCATACCCGATGCAATGTAAGGTATCTTATAAGTACTAACCACTAACTTTCCATGTTTAAAAACAAATCAAATAATATTCAAACTTTTCACATTGGATATTCAAGATTCTTCAGCCCCTGCAATACTTTCTCGAATTTATTTAACTATGAGTAACTACCCTTTCGATTCGAATTCGACTTTCAATGAATATCAACTCTAAACGATCAACGCTTACAAAGTTTTTTTAACATAAAAAAAACATTTTTTGTACGTTGTACAGCAATTTTTCGATATAATTATGTTTTACATTATTTTGAGTAGTTTTCTTAAGATGGTGGTTGTAATATAAATGTTTGACGGATGAGAACCTATAATACACCGATAAGCTTATGCTGAAAGATACAATCTTGAACTTCGAGAAATCCAAGAATATGTACTTTTTAAACTAGCACTATCTAATATACACCAGCATTAGGAAAATATATCTGGAAAATGTACCTACAGCCATATATTCTTGAGTCAAGCTCTAAAACTACAAAAAAATACTAACCTAACGAGATAAAGCGACGAAAAAATCTAAAATTGATGGAACTTAGCAAACTAAGCTTCGAGTACAATCCCAAAAATAAGATGTTCCTTCGACATCTTCCAAATCAGGAATAGGTAGATTTAGTTGAAGTACATTATTTGAATTATAAACATGAACCATCACTAAAAAGGTTTTTTTTTTAAATTACCTAAAAAAAAATGCATTCATTCAAAGAGCTATGAAAAAAGAACTATGTGAACGGATTTCTATTTTTTTAACTTATTTATTGAGTTACTATTTTTTTTTTTGAGAAAAAAATAAGATTTCTCTTAAATGCTTGTTAATTTTCTATCAATCTTTATTTATCTGAACTTAAACAAAGAGTTCTATGGAAATACTATTAAGAGCGTCTTTATTAAACAATTTTAAGGTGCACGAATAACTTTATTTTTCCGCTTTTTAATCAGAGTTTAGTCGCTCCGTCGGTAGGGGCCATAACCTTTCTATGACATCTAATAAAACTGATAAACGACGCCATCTTGGATTTGTGACACATGTTTTGGACATTATGCCCTCAGTTATTCCCTTTTTATACCTCTCATCTTACGACGAGTTTTATAGAAGGGTATTTGCGTATGGATTTATGGCCAGTCATTAAAATCCCCGAGGGAAAATGGAACATTATGATAAATTTTACTTTGCAAATTAACACATTTTAATTTCGTTGAAAAGTCGTATTTTTTAGTTGCAATTTATTTAACAGCCACATCAGATTACACCTCAATAAAATAAATGATAAAACGCACCGTGTTAGTTTTGTCACATCAACATAAAATGCCACATTTAATTTTATCGTTGCCCCATACAATGGACAGATATCATTTGTTATTTGCATATTAATCAAAGTAGTTTTGCAAAATATTATTTTAAATTTTCAAAAAATATGAATGTGTTGAATAATGCTGATATTTCTACTCAAGTTCATTTAACTTGAACATCGTATCTTTTATTGTAAAAATCATGTACTCTTATGATTACATGCTATATCTCTTATAGTATTGGCAGTAATATGGAATATTGGGTTATGCAACATCTTTCAAAGATTTGAGATCACTTCTGTAGTATTTCCTTTTGTATTGTAGGTGTTTAAATGAGATCTATGTATCGAGTAATGAGTAATGAGTAATGAGTAATGAGTAATGAGTAATGAGTAATGAGTAATGAGTAATGAGTAATGAGTAATGAGTAATGAGTAATGAGTAATGAGTAATGAGTAATGAGTAATGAGTAATGAGTAATGAGTAATGAGTAATGAGTAATGAGTAATGAGTAAAGAGTAATGAGTGATGAGTAATGAGTCACGATTCGTGAGAAGTTTTAAGAAGCGAGTAATTCCAATAACATCCGGTGGGTTGCCTTAAAAAATAACTGGTGTTTCCTTATTTTTTATTCGACTTGAATTTGAAGCAATGACGGTAGTGACGCTTTTTCCGGGAATTGAATTTAATTTATCAATCAGGAAATTAAGTCACCCAAAGGGAAATAAAATTCGGAGTAGTTATTTACGCTTCACTTTCTATTTCATTTTCAATTTTCCGCCTTTAAAAGTGAATTATTTCGCACAAATTAATTAACGTATATCTTAACATTTGCATGAACTCAAATTTAAGTTATTGAGCTAACTTCATGTCTAAACGGTGTCCTCAAATGAGGTAATTTAGAGAAAGAGCAGCTATCACATAACACATATTCTCGTAGAAAATAGTTAAAGAATTTGAATTAAGAATAGTATTAACATGTTTGCATATGCTTATGTTCATAAACACACTCATTTAATAATTTTACAATACAAAGCACACGCTAAGTGACAAAACATATATGACACAACATAATCGTCCGCAAGAGAATATACACAAAAATAAATCTTTTCTTTCTAGAAAATCTATAAAAATTACAATGGTTACTGTTACAACTTTAATTAAACATAGTCGAGCGGTTGTACTGCATTATTCATAAAAAATAACCGAATAAAAATTGCCTATTACATGAGTAATATAAAAATATTCCTCAGTTCCACCTTTAATATGCACGATTGCAATTTACTTTCGCCCGAGTGTGAGTTCCACATTCACCATCCTTGCGCCTGAATGGCTTGTAATTGTGGAAGTTCCACAAATAATTACCGGTCCAAACTAATCCGGAGCCTCCAATTAAACCGTAGAAAGCTCGTCCCGCCAACAAAAGACACCGCTGGAATATTTGTTCATCTGTAAACCGCGCTGGCTTACCTTTTAGCAAAATGCTTCGTTCGCTTTTGCGCTTTACCCATATCGATGGCCAACGTTTTCAACATGCAAATAGAAAGTCCATCATCTGTGGTTAAAGAGTTAGAATGTTGGATATTTTACTGATTCTCGGCTGGTACAATCAGGTAGGTAGGTACCACCATGCTTACTGTTAGCAAAATGTACTTCGACGATGTTCATAGTACAAAAATACAAGTAGGTAGATTTTTCATTAATTTGTCTCGAGACTATGAAACTTAGTGGAAATTCAAAAATTGGCACCTTTCGCCATTTTAGAACCTGAGTTGTCGCGCTTCAGTTTCTGACCCCAAGGCTTGCATTTTATCAATAAATTCATTGTTTTTCTGTGAAACTAACTTTCGGTGGATTTTTTCAACGATTCGTCTTTAGACAGTCAAACGTAGTCGTAGTTAAAAAAAAAACATCTTTTTATAACACTTTTCGACTCCAAGGATCGTATTTTGTCAATAAATTTGATGTTTTTATACAAATTAAAAATGCCGGTAGATTTTCACATGATTCGTTTTTAGGCAGTTAAACTTAGTTAATTATTTTCTTACCCCACGGCTCGCATATTATTTTCATAAAATTTGTGAAGTTTCTACAAATACCACTTTTGGTAAATTTTATTAATGATTTTACTTCAGACCATCAAACTAAATATAAATCCAAAATCACATTCTATTTGGTTTTAATTTTGGACTCCAAGATTCGCATTTTCCTGCGAATACAAAGATATTTCATTTTTTATACATTTTCATAAGTTGTTATTTTTTAATTATTATCAATGAATCGTGTTCAGATTCTCATTATTTGTACAAACGTTTCGGTTTAATGGAATTTGAATAAAAGTTTGGTTATTCTTTCATAAGGCTCGCATTTTGTCCATTAAATTGATGTTTTTTCCTGAGAATACAATTTTTTGTTGATTTCTTCTTTGTTTCGTCTGCATATCATTAAACTTTGTTATCCCCAAATTCAATTTTAGATCATCAAACTCCTCAGTAAACGGGTATGCATTTAGCCCATAAATTGAATGATTAAAAAAATATGTTTTCGCCCTCCTCAAATAACCTTTCCATCAAATATTTTCCTCTTTGTCAGCAGAAAGACGTTGAGTGTGAATGTATATCTAAAATTTAAATATAGAATGATTATAAATCACTTTATATAATGTATTAGTAAACCCGATGAACCGATAGATTCAATTTGAAAACGAAATGATATTAAATTGTTTTATTTCTGGCTTCCTTAATGATCAAGTGGTTAAGTTCCTTTACTCACAACCAGGAGGTAACAGGTTCAATACCCAAAGAAAGCAAATATTTTTTATTCAGTTTGTCTGTGTTATTCTACGTGTAATTTTTATATATTTTTTTAATAATATATTTACAATCCGTTTTAAAGGTTGTAAACATTACCAGTTACGCCACGGTAAAGGCCACCATTCGGTATCAAAACTTTACATGAAAAAGCTCCCACTCCTTTCCTCACCACTTCCAATCACCTCAATCGGAAATTAGATGATCCCACTTGCTCCAGGTAGTTTGTGATTCTTGTCATTAGACAATAACAATTAAATTTTATTATTTTGATGGTAGAAATATTTATAATTGACGAAAAACAATGTAATTACGCTAAAACCAAAAGTGTAGTTCTGTAAAGATCATCAGGATAATTCCAAAGTACATCACTCAGATTCCGCATTTGATTTTGGGTGTCCAATCACCGCTGTCCCTTTTCAAAGATGGCTTCCGCATTAACAGCTGACGTTTGACGTTTGAATTACGCCTATGGTTTTGGCCGCTAGGGGTCGTCATCGCACGCGCCGCAGGTCCGTATATTCGGCACAATGAACTTAGAATGCCTTGGACTGTGGAAGGTTTCAAAAAGTGGTTAGTGGTTTAACTAGTGGTTTGAACCTCTGTTACATTTAACATTGTCGCAGATCGTTAATTAGCGCCATTATAATTTTTTAATCGTTACCACTTCAAATAATGATCCCCGTTAACCACAGATTCTCAGCGCGTGTCAGCATTTAACCAAATTATAATCAGGTATCAAGCAAGATCGTTATGTTTACCGTGACGTTTTGACCGATCGGTAAACATAATAATACCGGGCGTCGTGCGTTCAATTCCTCTGCTGGCTAAATCTGTCATCATTGCACAACAACATCTTCCGCTTATTATGATGGCAGTAGGATTTTTTCAATTATTTTCAGGTTATTCGCAACCCGGGAATGTTTGTCTTTCTTTTTAAAAAAATAAAAATAAAATAAAAAAATGTTGTCACTAAGGCCTAAATTTCCTTGCAAAAAATTTGGGGTAACGCTTTTCACTTAACGCAGTTGATATTATAACAACTGGGTCCTACTAAAAACTCTCCGAGAGTGATTTCTGGCGTCTTGTAATTTGTACAGTTTATTTTTGTTTGTTTTCTTAAATTTGAAAATCGACGCAATTACTTTTATTTGATAAAATGCCTTTGTTTTTAAGAGCGCTAAATTATGTTTATGACAATGAAGTTCTGAAATATTCATTCAATTGTGAAAAAAGAAGCGGCAGCACTGTTTAAATAATAAAATTTATGATTTTCAGTATAATTAGTATTTTATACGAACAACACAAATATGATAATAATAAAAAAAAGCTGGAAAATATTCAAACGAAGAACGAATTATTGTATAAGGTTGGATATTTGAAATATTAATACCTCGTTATTCAGATCCATTTTCTGAATAAACCTTTTGCCATATCCGGCAAAGTTATCTCTAGTGGCAAGCTGACTCCTTAGTTAAACTGAGGGAATTCGATTTTTTTAATTATTATTCTTCAAAAATAATAAAAAAATTTAGTGGTACAAGTATGTGAACACAAAACTATTACTAACAATTTTTATACGTGAAAGTTAACATTTTTTTTGCATAATATTTGGAAAATTTCCTAAGCTTTAATCATCAGAACGATATCACAATTTCTGAAATATTTGCCTCCAAAAAATTTCAAAACTTTTTAAAAAACTTTTCGATGGATGCTATCCATTATATTCAATATCCTTCTTCATTTCACATAATACAGTGCCCACTAGTTAGTATCACCCCGGCACAATGGCCTCAACATTGTGCCTTATATACAGCGATTGGTCGGGTGTCGGATCGTACTTTATGACCCGATAGTGAAACGAGGCTGACCACGGCTCTTTCCGCCATTTCGATGGGAAACTAAAAAATGTTTCCTTTTTACCATTTGCTCGTCCAGAATTACGACCAAATTTTAAAGCATAGGATAAAATAGGGTTTTTCTATATTTTCAAGAAAAACCGTGTTTGTGTCAAACGCTTGGTTTTTTAGGTAAAATAGAAAAATAACGGTCATGTTGCTTTTGAGGGAATTATCATTTTCCTGTAATTTTTTTTACTTTTGTGGTATTTGGTTCTGACAACGTATTCAAACGGATGGCCCCTAGAGCTTAGTAAATAATTTAATTTATTATTTATTCCAGAATGTTAGGAGGTGAGTGCAAACCCATTCATCTAATAATACATAATTCATACAAACAAATGATAAAGTAAAAATGTAAGTAAATAAACATTACGTCAAATGTATAACGGAATGAAATATTTTTTGTGAAATAATAATAATAATAATATCGACGTCAGGTTCTGGAAACAAAAGTATTATGCAATTGCTTTTTTTCCAAATTTCCGAAGCCAGTGAAACTATAACACCCCCAATAGAAGTATGTTGTGAGACTGAAGAGAGTAGAGGAATGGAAGTAAGTGGGAAAGAGGAAGGATAGGATTTTGACATGACTACTCAGATTTAATCACCAAAAACACGCTAAAGCCATTTCAAGTAACATCAGCTGAACTCACATGGCTTACTTTTTTGCCATTGTAACATTATATTAACTATTTTAAGTACAAGTACTTACCGCACTTTACCATTTTATACCCACAATACTATTACGCATGGACATCACTAGTGAAAAGAACTGAGAACGCTCGCCGAGTTTTTTTGTCGCAGAGGGGAATCAGGAGGGTGAGGGAGGTGAATTAACGGGTAAGATTTAGAGGATCGGAACTTCGGAATTTTCTAGACGATGTCTGAAGACATAGAAGTTTTTCTCTCGAAAAAAACGGACAACTGACGAATTTCGATTACTCCAAGGTGTTCGAACAGCCCGGCAATGGCGCCAAGGATAACAATACGACCAGGATCATCATCCGCCATATGCAGCATGCCAGCCACTGCAATACAGGCGTGACAATCGCCAGGGAAGTGTCCTTCCTAACATTCCAGCCATTATTTCTAATTTTGTAACTGTTAATTCATGGTGGATTTCCATTTTAATGATTAAATAAAACAAATTTATAACTTTATTCCACTTTTTATTTTTTGACTGGACCGGTTTCAGCCTGTAACGGCCATCTTCAGACTAGTACAGGTTGTTCTTATTCTATTGCTTATATACTATTTTTGGGATGTCGGGGGTAGTAAACCATGATTTTAATTTAATTATATTTATCAGTATTGCTGCATGATTTTACTAGTTACAAATAACTTTTAGTTTACTATTTTATATTTCTATCCGGTATGAATTTTTATTTAAGATGGGTTACAGTTGTATTTCTCTAAATATGATTTTACGATGTATTTATAAAAAATCATTAATAATCAGTATTCACCAACCTTGCATTATATAAATACATCGTAAAATCATACTTAGAGAAATACAACTGTAACTTATCTTAAATAAAAATTCAATCCAGATAGACATATAAAATAGTAAACTAAAAGTAACTTGTTAATAGTAAAATCATGCAGCAATACTGATAAATGTAATTAAAGTAAAATCACGGTTTACTACCCCTGACATCCCAAAAATAGTATATAAGCCATGAAATAAGAACAACCTGTACTAGTCTGAAGATGGCCGTTATAGGCTGAAACCGGTCCAGTCAAAAAATAAAAAAGTGGAATAAAGTTACAAATTTGTTTTTTTTAATCATTCCAGCCATTCTTCGTCGTTCAAGAAGACTAAAAATATAAATTACATTTTCACTAAAACAAACGTCCCTAATTTCTGAATTGTTGTTGTCTCCCTTTCATATAAAAAACGCAATTCTCAATATTAGAGAATATATTGGGTGATTATTACTATTTTTTTTATTATTTGCAACCAAGAATTTTCCAATATGATCGAGATAACATCTCACTTCCTGGTATTTCAGGGACTGGGATGGTTGAAACCTTTGACTGGTTTTATTTGACGCCCAATATTGCATTTGGCGCACAACGCTACAATATTGGTTTTGCACAATCAAAATGACATCCAATTCTGCCTGCAGATAGATGTCGACTTAGTCCATATATGTTTACATTTAAAAAACTGAAAAGGTATACATCCACCCTGCCTAAACCCTGTGCGAAGGTAGAAGGATTTGGACAAGACATTTTCCAATCGTATTTTGTTTTATATTATATCCAAAATATTTTTAAACACACAATATTTATAATATTCAATACGATTTAAAGCTGAGTTATATCTAAGAAGCGTGTATTATACCTACAATTATAATATATTATTTGTTTAAAATCTGTCAACATTTTTTTTAATATCAAAGTCGGATTTTATATCAATAAAATCTGACTTTTTACAAAAAGAAAATGTCGGCCATGAATAAAAGAAGGGTTTCTTCTACCCACGTATCCATCGTAAAAATGAATTATTGGTGTAGGAATAGGCTTCTTTATCGAAATTTTAGAATTATTTCAGGAAAAATGAACCATGAAACCACTGTAATTACTTTCAAACTCATACCTTAATTGTTGACGATATCAATAATGGATATAAAATAAAACTTATTTATTTCCGTGACTGTGAATAATAATTATGAAACAAAGTTAGCATATGTTTTGTTTTTGAATATAAGTTAGTGACTAAACTGAGACGTTGCACCTCTGACTTTGAAACAAACGCGACTGAAACAAGATTGCGGTTCCACTAAGTTATTCAAAGCCGTAACCTGCAGTGTGAAGATGACCCTGGTGATAGCCTACCTTTGACAGTATTTAACAACAGAAGAATCTTATGAAATCCAGAAAGGTTTTTTGTTAATTTAAGTATTATATTAAAAAACTATAATTATGTATTCTCGTTAAATTATCGTCACCTCACTCTGATTGGGAATTGTTTAGCGGTGTGCAGATTACAATCATAGCCACCAGTAGGATCACCCCCCGATTTATGCTCGCCCTGGGACCGGGACGTATTGGCCCGCACACCAGCCTGGCTTCATGCTAGCCTGGTGCTCGTATACCTCGGATACCGCCATGCCCTACATCTGCCGTACCACGCTAATACCAATACTTAAGGCTAAATCACGTTATTTACAGCAAACTCACGTAAATACAATCTCAAATGCAACCCATTTCAGCACGAAATAGGAGTGAAATGCAATAAATGTCAATGTGGGAAATCTATTTATTCCGCTCAAATGTTTGTTGATTGAGACGTTAGTTATTAAGTCACGTGACTGTTTTAAATTGTGTCTACGGATATTTTATCGATGAATGCATGTGTTGCTGAATTTTAATACAGCTTAATATCCAGGACTTCACAAAGCAATTCTTAAATTGTGTCAAATCTGTTAGTTACGAGGTTGTTTCCCTTAGAAATCGGTTTTTCCGAATGTTGATGATAAAATTTGATCAAATATTTTGATAAATCTAAGCAAATGTGGGAAGAAAAACAATATGATTATTCTCCTGAATTCTGTGCGATCATCGCACAATTTATCTTAAAACGGAAATTAAGAGACCAGCAAATAATATGGCAAGCTGTTTCTTATCAACTCTGATCAAGATTCAATAAGAAAGAACCTTTCACTACGGAGTCATAACTAATAACCTGACTATAGCTAATATAATTCTATATGTGACATATATAAGTTGTGCCCGTGAAAATAATTAATATTTCGTCAATGCACATTCTGATGAGTACAAATTTAAACACACAAACAGAAGAGTTTGTATGAGGCAATATACGAGTGATATGAAGCAAGAAGTGTGTACCAAGATGGGGTGTGTAACTGTCCATCCTCTTTGCCTACCTCTGCGAGAAAATAGCGTTAGTTAGTTATTTACTTTGTCATACTAACATTTTATTGCCCTCGTGGCCGGTGGTTAAGATCTTCGGCAACGAATCCGACGTTAGCATGTTCGAACCTGGCATGCGCAAGTAAATGTTGTGTAGTTAATATGTATTATTTAGCGATTAATTAATAAAAAATAATATAAGTATAGTATAAATGTACTATTAACTATCCCGGATATACATATATATATATATATATATATATATATATATATATATATATATATATATATATATATACATACGAGTATATATAACATTGTCTGAGAGTGGTAGATATATATTTATAGTTTCGCCCTAGTGAAAGATCACTATTCAGAATCGAAAAATTTCTTGACATAACTTTAAGCGTGTTTGGTGATTAGATCTTAATGGCCAGGTAATTCCTAACTTCCCTCCTCCCTCCTCACCTCCTTTCTCTCATCACTCTCTCAATACCATAATCCCACGGATTTCGAGCAGTTGGAACTCTTGTGCAGTATTCATATGTAAAAACGGTTTACACGGTTTTTTTCGGTGATAATTGACATAAATTAAAAACTTGGTGTTTTTTCGGCTATATGTAAACACAATTTACTCTCGCCTTTTCTGACTTGTAAACAATAAAAGTATCTACCTATAGTATATCGTTTCTGGAAAGTCAAAAAGGCTTAAGCGACACTTTGGTAAAAAAAATGAGTTAATGTTATGAAATTTCCAGATCGTTTTGTAAATGAAGTTTCGCACTCAGTTTTAACTGGTAACGTCATTTACATTTGAGCTATACACAAACCTAAATATTTTTTTTAATTTCTGAAAATATGGCCAGTTCGGGTATTAAAGCTAAGGCTTTAAATTTATAGATATATACGCACACGTCACATAAAATTTATACGCAACATTTTTGATCACTTTTAAACGATTCTTCTTTGTAAGTAAAAATTTATGTGCATAGTAAAAGAGACTCGTGTAGTTTGTAAGAGAGATATCCGTTTCCTATTCACACGGAAAACGGGAAGTACTGACATAATGGAAGCATTATTCATATGAGAGGGCGCCCAGAAGGACAAATATATTAGATAAAGGGCGGAGATTTTGATACTGTCCGTGTCGGTAAATCTTTGTTGGACATTAAGCTATTGGAATATCAATAACAATCTTTCAGACTTAAGCCTCTCTCGACATGAGACCCGACGCTCGACGGAAGTGTTTTTCGCGCAATCAATAAACACACCCTCACAGAATTTGAAATGTTACCAGGTTTTACAAGTATGTTTACCGTAATTGTTTTTTTTTCTAATGAAATATCAATGATTTGTATTTTTTTGATAAATAATTTCATAATAAAAACAAAACTCTTGAATAACGTAAATAAATAAAATTTTATCTTGCTAATGAAAATTAAATAATAACTTTGTATAAGACGATAAATTTTACTTTATTTTTAAAACCCACCGGTTTCGCTTAGGCTATGCATCATCAGGGTACATTTTTTTTTTTATATAAAAAAATTTAAATATTTTTTTTTAATATTAAAAATTTAAATATGTGTACGAGTATATGTATTTAAAATAAATACAAAAATTAAAATGAAAATAAAATTAAAATGAAGTGAAATTTTAAAAAATTACAAAATTTAAATTGAAAATTTAAATTAAAAATTAAATTATTAAATTTTAATTAAAATAATATATATGTATTCTACCTTGCTTTTCATTTATTTTCGCCATACAAAAAAAAAACGAAATTAATATAATTTTTCTAGGTTGAAAACAAAGAAATATTCTTAGTAGGAATATCTTTAATATCTTAAGTATCTTCAATATCGTAATATTATCGAATATTATCGACAAATATGAGTTTTCTCAACTTTTCCAGGGTGATTAGTCAAGCAAGTTGCCAAACCTCATAGCTTTGAAACTCTGACTGGTACGAACACATTTCTTGCGAGTTTTTCTGGGTTGCTTGCAAGGTTAAGTTAAGATTTAGATGATAGCGAACCTCCGATTGGGGAAATCATCATTTAAAGTGCCTCCTAATAGAAGAGTGCCTATTGATTCTAAAGATTATTGGACACTGACAATAATGTCTAGATTAGAGACCTTTAAAATTTAGACGTTTGGGAAAATGAATCGACCAAATGTTACTTTGAATACAATGTGCACATCAAGAAGAGAAAAAAAAAGTGAAAATAAATATTATAATAAAACCGTCTCCATTAACTTAGAAGGAAAGGAAAGTTTGTGGAGAAATTTTGGTAGATTTCTTTTCAATTCACGTCAAATACAATACAGATGTTCGATAAGGAATTATATTATGATAGTAGAATAGTAGTAATTATTGCATTTAAAATGATACTACTATGAAACAAACATTAACACAATATGAAGTTCTCAATGCTAGAATTTCAGTTGGTAACGTGTATTACCTGTAATAAATTCAAATAGAGAATCTCGTTCTCCTTTTAGATAGATGCCTAAGGACAGTTTTAATATTTGATCATTTCCCGAGTATGGAAGTTAGTATCGAAACTTTTAAAGTCCGCTTTGAGATGTAAATTCAACATCAGGAGAAATATCGAGCAAATAATATATGCAATATTCAACCGAGGCAAAATAAAAGTTCAATAACTTTACCATCCTAGCCTAGCCATCATTCTAAATTTTGCTAATTCTACTTTTTATTTATTTGCGGTAGGTAACCTTAAAATATTAATGTGACAAAAGAAAACGGCTTTAGCTATATTCTTCTTGTGGACTTCCACCTGTAAATGGAAGATCATCACACCTTGAAATCTGTTCACAGTCAGATGTTCCCCAGCCACATAAATCTCCCGTGTCTCAATTACTTTCGTTATTTCTAATTTTGAAACTGTTAATTCGTGGTGGAATTCCATTTTAATGATTTAATAAAACAAATTTGTAACTTTATTCCACTTTTATTATTTTGACTGGACCGGTTTCAGCCTATGACGGCCATCTTCAGACTAGTACAAGTGTTTGTTAACCTACGGCTTATATACTATTTTTTTCAATTACTTTCGATCTTCCATTCTTTTTTTTCTTTAATCAATGAGTAATAATACACTAATTACTTTTTTTTCTCGATGCATTGTTCAATCGGTTAAAAGCTATGGTTATACATTACAATGTAGACGAATTAATAGAAGCCTGGTAAAATAAAGTTTTTATTTATAGCTCATGGTTAGGGGAGGAGTATTTGACATAATCATAATTATGAAGTAGGTTACAATAATAATAATAATAATAATGTGTGATTTCCAAAACCATCAATTTCTTAACTGTAACAAAAAAAGTAAAATTTTACAGCTTAGTAATAGATCTCATATTGTCGCTAAAAAGGCAAAAAGGCTGAAACGCCATTTTCGGAAGTTTACATTAAAGCACAGCTTTTTTTATGTATTACAATAAAATTCATAATTCTTTAGTACGAGGTGATTTTCCACAAACACAGCGCTATAAAAGTTATCCATTTATTATTATTAAGTCTTCTCTAAAATGGTAAATATAATTTAAATAGCCAAAGGGTAACAAAAGTCTTCAGAATCAAACGATAGTCAGAATCAGAACAAGACCAACAATCTTTAGGCAAAAAGAAAACATATTTATTCACATATGTGAAACACTTCCAGATTTACCAAATGTCTGTTTCACTTCGATATTAAATTCATAAGTATTATTTTTACCATCGCATTTTTGGTTTAAATGAGAGTAAAAATATAAAGTAAGTAGATTGAGTAATGATTTTTTACAATCCACCAAAAGAAAACGCAAGTTTGTTTTTATTTATAAGTCTAGAAAGTTTCAAAAGAGTTTATTTGTAAATACATATCACTGAGTATTTCCCTCCTAGCTTAAATAATCATAATAATAACATTTTATTTCAGCAAAACAGAGTGGTGGGTGCAATACATACTAATACATACGAGTTTAATGAAAATAATGAATGAAGTTACATGAACATTTTTTTGTTTTTGTTAAATAACATACACACACAACGTATCATAAATACTATTGACTCTTGCCACACTAGCTTATCCTATATCAAGTAGAGACATATTTTTCCATCCATCTGTTCTATATATTTTAACCGTTTGAACATCCCTTGCTTAATCTTGTTCATTCTCTCTACCATCAATATGCCTTCGTGCCACGTCACAGGGATAGATCAAAATACATTCTGGCCTTCTACCATTGCTTCCTTTGACAAAAAACATATTGGTACCAAAACTCTTGCAAGAATTGGCAGTGATAGAAGTTTTAAGGAGAAAGTTGCATAGTGTCTCATGAATTATGCGTATTCCATTCCCTATTGTTGTATTTAATGTATTATACATAACCCTCAAAATTGGGATGCTTTCAGTATTCGCTCATTGTTTGTGAACCGACTCTTATTTGCTTTTTGCTCGGGGCCTCGCCTTTGAATGGATATGTTCGCAATAATAAAGACGGTGACACATGCCCATTCCGCCCCTGTCTGTATGAGACATTAAGTTCCTTTTTATTAAAACCCTTTTCAATCTGCGCGACCCTCACCCTTTGTGCGGGGAACATGGAAATTCTTTCAAACAAATAATACTCGCAAAAAGCTGGACCCTGAAATTATATAGAGAAATATTAGGTCATCTAAGGCGGCTTGGGACGAAAGGGGTGCATATCATAATTTATTGAAACAACATTGGGATTCTTCGTTTTATTCCCGGAAGTGTTTACAAACCACAGACCCTCCAAGTCCGTCTTCCTTAATTTCAGAATTTCAAATGTTTCCAAAATTACTTCGTAATAATGTTTTGAAGCTTTTAGTCTCCTAGCACGATAGAACATAATAGTATAAACCCTGATTTTACATCCGTAGAACGCGTGTGATTTCAATGTGTGTACCATACAAAAATTCTACTATCTGGAGTCAGAGATATAGATTTTATCGACTATGTCGGTAATTTGGAATAGTTCCCGAATCTGACTACAGATCGCTAACGAACAAACGACAGTCCACATCGACTTAAAGATGTTTAGTCGACCTGAGTTGTCGTTTGTTCGTGGGCGATCTGCAGAACAAACGTAGAAAAATTAATAGTGTGATAATTGTGATCATTAACGATTTGATAAAAACCTGTCGCTATTTTAGATAGGATCTTTTGACTCCTAAGCCCCAGATAGGCCGAAAAAAAATATTAGTTGTTCAAGAAAAAAATAAGATAAAATTGACCTTACTTCGGGAACACATACACGAGCACAATACACTTCTATAGGTTTGTCACTTACCAACAAACATATGATTTTATGATGCAAAAAAATATAGACGTCGAAATCATAAAGTAGAGTATTTTATTTGAGAAAAGAAAGCTTATATTAATAATTTGTATTTTATAATACCAATTTACTCAGTAGCGATGATAGCGTAATTAAGTTACAGTTCACTCTCAAGTGCGCAGTACCTACTCTAACAGCTTATGGAATAATTATGAGGTGTTTTAGCACAAGCTGATATGACAATTACATCTAAGTTGATGGTAGAGCAACTATTAACTACAAATAATGTTCTAAAGTCATCCCATCGTCATATTAAATAAATTATTTTCCCACGAAACAACTATTATTAGGAAACAACTTGAATCTGTCAAACTGTGTCATCAAAATGGAATATATTCTCTGGCTATATATAACAATGAATGTTGGTCTGTAGTTTTCGATTTTCTCGAAAATTACTCCACCGATTTCGCTTAAAACAGCACAGTTTGTTTTTGAGAGTGACGGAAAGGCTTAAAGAGTAGTTTGAATGAAATTGCCAATATGCAAAACTGTTGCTATAACGTTTTAAAATTAGTATGAAAAACATTGAACCCGCTATGTTGTATTGAGGTCAGCCCATAGATATACCACTCAGGTTAGCCACAGATTACATATTCTAAAGACAAAAGTTTGTTTGGGTAGAACATTTTCAAAATAGAAAATATAATTAGGTACCTACTTAAGAACTTATTATTATATGTATGCTTCTTACATAAAGCTACAGCAATAAAAAAACTCGCATATCACAGTAGCAGCAAAATCGATCACTTCATTCATATTGTTTTTAATTCACATTTTCAAGTGATAACGTTTATAAACACACGTATAGCTGTTAATTTTTTTTATTAATATCTATAACCGAAATCTTAAGTTTATATTGCATGATCGGACAAGGATTAAAAGTTTAGCTGAAAGTTAGGTTTATGTAATTTTATTTTATAAACTATGTAAAAAAAACTGTGGGAGAATTTTTAAGAACATGACCACAGAATGGGGTAATAAAATCATTATGTTTATGTTCATTATAATGAAAAAACCCCGCCGTAAAAATGCAATATTATTTTTATTATTATAAAGCACATTTGATTATAATGGTGGCATTTTCCCTAGCGGTTTCTTTTTAACTGATTAAAAATAATACAATTATATCAATGTGAATTCACTTGTGAGGCAGATTACGAGAAAACAAAAGTAATAACTGTATACAAATATACAAAAACTAAGTTATATGTACTAAGCAAATACGGATAATGGTCTATATTTCTATTTAATTAATGTTTCTGTAATTTATATATTTATACTGTTTACAATGTATAGATCTCTTGTTAAAATAAATAAATGTACCTACACCTTTATACACTCTATGTATTTTATATGATTATTCTGCTTTTATTTTTATTATTTTGCTGTTATTACTGTTAACTGTATTTAAATAAAGATTCATTATTATTATATTATTATTATTATTTATTCGGAATTCGACTCGTCATAATACCATGTTTCGGGAAATTTTGTGTTTTTTTCATTTTCCCGGTCCTCCTTAAACGCCGATTGTCGGTTCGTTTCAGTTTTTAAACAAAATGTGATCAGCTGACAAACATAACAGCACTCGAAACACACCAACCTAATTTGATGTACTTGACAAAGTCAGAAACCTCATACTTGAATCAGACAGCATTTCCTTCCCATGGAAGATTTCATTTTTATTTATCTCAATTAATAAATTGCCACATCCAACCTTAAGATTTGTTTTTAGTATTCCAATTTCATTACACGTAAATTTGAGTCGAAATCTCTTAAAATAGTTTATTATCCTTACATATTGTTCACAATACTATGCGGTGCGCGAAAGTGCCCGATTTATTGTGACAATAATCATCACAAAATAGAGGCCGATTATTTTTAATAGTTCAATAATGTATACCACTACACAATCGTTTGTACGGGAGTTATAAAGGGTAGTTCTAAATGGAAATTCCACTATACACAAGTGTGCTTCGTTGTTAAATTTGAGGAAGTCTTTTCATTGTATTGCAATATAATACTCAATTAAATGAAAACCCCAATACTTCTTCATGTCATCTGGAATAAGTATTTTTAAAAAAACTTTCAATTTTAAACTTAAAAAATGCTAAATTATTTTTTATGTTATCAACTTAGGTCAAAGTGTTTTAAACACCATTACTTTTGATGACCGTCAAATCGACGATTTCCACCAGCTTGTTTTTTTTACATTTCCTCGGTCCCGTTAAGCCCCGATTCTCGACCCGTTTCTACTTTTGATCAAACTGTGGTAAGGTGTCAAGCATAACAAACATTTTATTGTAATAGAGTTTAAAACACCCCAAACTTATATTTTGTTATATCTTTTGTACAACTAGCTGGTTGATCTTCTAATGCTAAACTGTGACTCAACCACAAATAAAATTCTTTATACAATTTAGACTTGGAATTTCATCACTGTAAATATCAGTGCAACATTTTTTCAGCGATTAAATAATAGATTTCACATGAATTTTATATGTAGTTTGTACATTTAACTTCACGCGAGACCGCCAACATAGGCTTTTGTTTCTCACTAACTAGGTTAATTAATAGCTTCGCAGGATATAATGGGTATTTTTCGTATGACTTATAACAATCTTAAGCACGAACTAATTATTAAGTTTGAACTATTTAATGTACTTCTTAGAATTATTCTTTTTGTTTTTAAACTTCTATTTAACTATTTTTATTTTTATCTCTGTATAATTATGATAACCATTTTTTCTTTCAATATATTGGTGTAAAAACATTTTGCAAAAAATAAAATAAACCAGTATTAACTGGTAAATGATGATGAATAGTAAATGTTGTGAAGAGATTAAACAGACTGTCCCGAGCCTGACTGCAGATCGCCCACAAATAAACGACAACTCAGGTCGACTAAAAATATTCAAATTATTCCATGTGGATTTTCGAAATTACCGACATTGTCGATAGAACCATATCGATTTTAAAATTGATATAGCATATTTATCTTCAAACACCTTGCAACGCTTTAAAAGTAATACTTGTCACTGTGAATACAAGTTAAAAGTAAGTTTTTTTTTTTTTTTAAAGAGATAATTTACAGTTTTGTATTAACGCGTGGCACTACAATATCAACTGATATAATGAGTTTGATTTCTCGTCACAACAATTTTCATATTTATCAGGGTTGCTACCATAACTGAAAATAAGTAGAAAGTAAGCACCCCCGTTGATAAACAAAATATTATTAACGCACGGGGTGATGACATACGGCGCGTGATAGCTCGCGAGGTCCGGCTCCCCCACCACACCCCGCCCCTGCCCTGCAGCGAGGGTTCCAGTGGCGTGCGGGGAGATTATCTAGTAAAAAAAAATACAAATTTAAAAAAAAACATACCTTTTCATTATTTTGCGGGGCAAGGGACAAAAAATTTCCGCTTTGATACAAGTGTTGTAATAATTTGTCCCCGGCCCTCTATGAATTGTGGTTACAATTTCCAGAAAAATCATTGTTTGCAGCATAATGTTTTTTTTTTTAAATATTAACTTCACATTAAAATTCATGGAGTAAATCACTACCCTCGGGTCCTGTCATATTTGAGGATACTCTGTGAAAGATAGGTGGTTCGTAGTATTTTTTTAGACAGAGAAAGATTAGGTTAAGTTTGACGGCCTCCTTGGCCATGTGGTAAGACGCTCGAATACGAATCCAGAATTCGCGCGTTCAATTTTTTTATAATTAATCTACTTTATAACACATTCAAATCGTATGAAATAATATATATAATATTTGCGGCACGTTCCAGAGTAGTAAACTTTCCCGGTGAAAGACCACCATTCATAATCGAAGGGTCAGAAAATATTTGTTTCAATGAGTATTTTAAACTCACAAAAACTTGAGATTACCCTATATTTTTTTATATTTTTAAATTTTCGAGAATTTAGATGAAAAAATGAATGCATGCAGGCATTATTGCACACCCCTGAACTTTGAAAGCTTGTGAAGTGGCAGCTGATTTATGGGGTCAACTGTTTTAATCTGGACAGTTTGTGCAGACCCTGTTCTCTGTCCCCCTTTATTTAGGACTGGATTTAAACGTAAGCGTGGTGTTGTGTTATGTTGGTGTTGCGCCCTGACATGGGACAGCGCTCAGTTCTCATTCCTGCCGCTGGAAATATTATTATCACACGGTTACCTGGTACACGTTTTATGATAATTCTTTTATTTAAGCTTGCAAAAAAACATATTTTATGTGATATGTTATCCCAAATAAACGAACATATTTCGCTTTGCATGAAATGTGTTATGTTCAAGTAAATGGTATTAATCTATTTAAATACGTTTAAATATCATCAGAAACGTCATTTTCTACCGTTAAACTCATTCTATGTTCTGTGTTATTCCATAAATACAAATATGTTTAAAGAAATGTTACAATTACTTTGTATAAGACCATGAATATTATTTTAATTTTTGTGACCGACCGGTTTCGCTTAGCCTAAGCATCGTCAGGGTACAAAATTAAACTAAACAAAAAAAAACAAAGTGTGCGGTTATATATACATACAGAGGGAGAACAATGTATTTAAAAAAATAACGGAAAAATGACAAAACAATAGAATAACACGTAAATTATAACAAACGAAAAAGAGAAAGAAACAGATAATTTGAATTGAAAGAGACAACACGTCAACTGAGAAGGTGATCAAAGAATAATGATATTTTTCATGAGTTTATAGGAAATATACCTAATATTCGACTACTGTATTGATCATTATATTTAAATAGTATTCTCGGTTTTTTACAAAGTTATTCTTACATTTCTTTAAATACTGAAAACTACAAAGTGATTGCTTTCTACAAAAATATAAATATATATTTATAAATTAATAATTACCTATTTATAGCGACATTTATGATAAACCATCATTATGAGGATTTTTTTCAAATTTTGTTTCAATACCACCAGTACAGTAGAAATCAAGAAAACAGAGGTCATAAATAAAGACTGGTAGATACTCTAAGTATCGCCTTGGTGAACAACCACCATTCAGAATCGTTCTATTGCTTGAAATGGTTTTAGCCGTGTTTGGTTGTCAGATCTGATAAGCAGTGGCGGCTCGTGGCTTTTTAGTGCTGAGATTGAAAAAAAACGTAATTATTGATGTTATTGTAACCGAAAACGATTTTTATTTTTTTTCGAAATTTCAATTTTTTGTATGAAGATTTTTCAGAAAACCGTGCAGTGCACCACCAAAACTGAAAAATCCTGAAAAACTTCATACAAAAATTTATTTTTTCAAAAAATAAAAATCATTTTCGCTGCTTCAACATCAATAACGTCGTATTTTTTCAATCTTAGCACTCTAGCATACTAAAAGTCACGAGCAACCTTACAACATAACCCAAATGGGGATGCAATAGTCCTACTGGCTCCAGGCGGTTGGGAGCAGTTGGGACTCATGTGCGGTATTCACTATAAAATAAATTGACACTCTTTAAATAAAGAATAAAACACACTTTATATTATGTGTACTTGTTACATAAACACAAATTTATTTTTCTATGTTGAAAGTTGCCAATAGTGTGACGTTTATAATTGACCACGATTTGTGTTGTCATCTATTTAAACTTACGTTTCAGTACCCACAGCTAAAAAGAGTCATAATTCAAGTTAAAGGGTTTAAAATTCATGAATCAATCAGAAAAAAAGTATTATTCAAACTAGGAAAAAGTGTCAAATATTTCCCCGCTTTTTTTCCTAGAAGTTTCGATTATCGGCAGCTTGTCGCCCCTTGAAGAAACTCCATAAATACGCAGCATCTCATTAAAAATGTTTTCCACGACACCGGATACTCGTCAAGTGTTAAAATGAAATATTGTAGGAAAATATTTTGCTGTTTATTTTTAAACGCAGAAAAAAATATATATAATTCTTGAATTTGCAAGTGAATTTCGTGTATTTTATTTGTCAGGTAAAGTATAAACGTTGATAAAAAAAAACTTACGTTTTTAAATATTCAAATTTCAAAATTTAAAAAAGAACTGTACAGTCAGTAATGTATTCACTATTTTTACTCGTACAATTACTTTCGGCTTTTACTAGAGTATATTGTACAACTGATCGTACTAGTCTAAACATTGTTATGGTATGCTTTATGATTTATGACACTTTAATAAAATTATTCCTTAATAATCATCATCCCGTTCAACTATAATTAAGTAGTTTGTCAACAGGATTTTCAATAGAATGGAAATACAATACAATGGAAATATAATACAATGGAAATACAGATGATCTTAATAATTACAAATATAATTATTATTATTGTTGACACATCAAAAGAAATTGAGAAATCGATATACTATTACAACATATCATGTTGAACTGCGCAGCATAATATAGTACAACAATATCTTAATCCACATTATAGAAACTACAGATTTACATAAGCGCCTTGTATAAGGTATTTCTACTTAGGAGCCATTTTTTCAGCATACGAGGCTTGTTCAAAAGAAAAGGTGAATTTTGAATTTTCGCGGGCTGTGTACATTCGATTATCGATTTTTTTGTTTGTTATGTTGGTACACATATGTTTATCATATGTTAGTATTATCAACCATTTTGGATTAGTGGTTTGTTTTTGACAACTGGAAAGGTTAGCCACGTTTTTGTGTGTTCTTCGATTTTTTACTTTTGAAAAAAACAGATCAAAAAACTTGAATCCTTAAAAACCTGGATAGATTTTTACTGAACGTAAATACATAATATAAATAACAAAGCTACTTAACGTAAAACTCAAGATAAAGGGATAGATTTGGTAAACAAATCAACACAAACATGTTTAATTAAACCTAACACGAGCGCTCCATAACAAGCTTGGTACATTCTTACTCCTATATCGTGGGGTTACTGCCAAAAGTTGGTAACACCACATTTTATGTATTTTGTGCTAGCGACGATTTTAATGTTTGTGTATTGAAATCTATGTCTGGGATAAGTTTGGGTCCTTTCCTATATCGTTAAGTAGGTGCTTAGCAAGCTTACCGGCTTATTGATGAAAACGTATATAACTTAATTATTAGACAAGAAAAATATTTTAAAAGCAATTACAAAAAAAAGCTTGTCAAGGAACAATTGAACTTTAACGGAATCAAAACACATCTTAGATGTTCAAATAACCAGGGTTTTTTTTAAATTCACTAATCATCTAATTGATAATGATCATACCTTCAATAAAAGCACAGGTGCTCATATTCTTCACTAAAATGGTCATGGCAACAAATTAAATAATTTAGAAGCCATAGAAATAAGAAAACCATTGAAATTAATAGTCGTATTCTAAATAATCAGGTAAATTGGTCCAGTAGTCCAATATTAAGTACATTTCCTGTAAGCCCATAAAATGTATCTTTAATTACCTCCTCAGTTGACGTTTTGTCTCTTTCAACTCATATTATCTCTCTCTTTTCCTCGGTTCCTTTGTTATAATTTACATGTTATTCTATTGTTTTCTCATTGTTCTGTTATTTTATTTTTTGTTTTGTTCTCTCTCAGTATGTATAACAGCACACTTTGTATTTTTTGTTTACTTTAATTTTGTAGCCTGATGATGCTTAGATGAAGGGAAGCCGGTCGGTCATAAAAAAATAAAAAAATAACCGTGGTATTTTGCAAAGTTTTTTTTTCTAGTGGATATTTTTTAAATAACATTTACATAGTTTCCCATAATCTTGACTTTATAATGAAGACCAAACTTTAAAATTGAGTTTACTTCAATAAAAGTTTATACTAAGGTAGCAACTTTTGGCAGTAACCTCACGATATGGCCGAGTTTTCTAAGACGTCAGAAGTCACAAGGAATAGCGAAATTATATTAGGCATTTTTGATACGAAAGAATCACAAGCCATGCTTAACAATTTGTCAGTAACCAGATTTATATAACTAGAATGCCTTTGATTGGCAGGACATGTACGAAAAATGGTAGGTACGAATATCTACCAATCATAGAAGTCAAGTGAAGTATAATTCACCCATTTGGTCCCCTTTTTATTAAGTAGAGTAGTAAAACGCACGACTACGAATCCAGAAGTCACAGGTTCAAGCCCGGCGTGCGCAAATAACTTTTATTTGATTAATATGTATCATGACACATTTAATTCATATAAAATAATATATGGTATATGTACGGCACGTTCCAGAGTGGTAGATACTCCAAGTATCGCCCTGGTGAAAGGCCATCATTCAGAATCGAAACGTTGCTTGAAATAGCTTTAGTCGTATTTGGTGAGCCAGATCTGAATAGCTAGGTACTTTAAACCTTCCTCCTCCTCATCTTCTTCCCCTCCCCACTACCTTCAGCTGTTGTTAGCAACATACCCCAATAATAGATGCCATATTCTCACTGGCTCTAGACGATTGTGTGCAGTTTGGACTATTGTGTGGTATTCACTGTAAAAAAAAAAAAATGAATGGTTTATTAAATAAAAAACACACGTTGTTTAAATCCACTTTATTTTTGTATAAGTCAACTAGTTTCGACTCTGCTGAGTCTTCATCGGGACTTAAAAATATACTAATGAAATCAGAGGAATGTGCATATATATATATAATGGTGAACATGGGGAAAAGGAAGATATAGTATAGGAGGGAGACAACAATATAACAATAGGACAAAAGAAACGTATCATATAATGTATTTAGTTAAGTGGGCGAGGGGAAGATAGAGGGGGTAGCAGAACGTCAAGTTTGAGGGGAGGAAGAGGTGGAGGGGAAGGGAAACATGTTTAGAATAGGGCTATAAGTTAAATTCTTTTGGTTATTCTGAATTTGCGGAACATCTAATAAGCAAGAATCATTCCTTCGATCAAAATACGGGAATTAATATTCTACATAAAAATGGAATAGGCCTACGGCTAAACAACTTAGAAGCCCTGGAAATAGCTAAATCAGTAAAACTTAATGATAATCACCTTTTAAATAACCAAAAGAATTTAACTTATAGCCCTATTCTAAACATGTTTCCTTCCCTCCACCTCTTCCTCCCCTCAAACTTGACGTTCTGCTACCCCCTCTATCTTCCCCTCGCCCACTTAACTAAATACATTATATGATACGTTTCTTTTGTCCTATTGTTATATTGTTGTCTCCCTCCTATACTATATCTTCCTTTTCCCCATGTTCACCATTATATATATATATGCACATTCCTCTGATTTCATTAGTATATTTTTAAGTCCCGATGAAGACTCAGCAGAGTCGAAACTAGTTGACTTATACAAAAATAAAGTGGATTTAAACAACGTGTGTTTTTTATTTAATTAATCATGTCAATCCACAAAGTGTTTGCTTTTTCTGATAATAATAAAAATGAATGGGTTCAGCGCAAATTTCTTAGGTTCATTCATAATTTCAAAAAGCCAAAAATTGAAAATATTATTTACATTCGTTTAATTAATCAATTGTATCTAGTTACGTTGTCTGACAGGAGAATAGCTTCAGACCTGGTTGTATTGTATAAAGTCATTAACCAACTAATTGACAGCCCTACCATCCTCGCCTATATAAAATGTAATGTACCTACGAGAAACACAGGACAAAATGTAACATTTTTCTCCAACGACTTACAACCAACCATCAGTCACACTCGCGTACTAATAGGATTTACGACCCGGCCAACAAGTTTGGGCTATTTTCAATATATTTAATGACTATTCACGGAATGAAGCGTAATTTATATCAGCACTAGGCTGAATGCTACAAATTATCGTAGAGTTAGTAATATAGTTCTATTGTTTCATGTTTTAGTATATATTTTTATTTATTAGTGTTACCTGCAGGTTTTTGAAATATTGTTTGACACATTATATCACTATTTGCTTTGAATACTTTTTTTAATCATCTTTAGTTAGCTCATTATATTAATTACTTATAAAATGTATGTATATTTGTATCGTATCCACTGTCTTTAATTATAGGATTTAGTGCCTTGCAACTTTACCTACTATCAATGTATCGGTATGAAGAGAGCTTTACAGTCAGTATCTGTTGCATCATTTAACATTGTGTAACAAATATCATCATTTTTTTGTATGTTATTCTACTTGTACTCACTGTCACTTACCTCAGAACAGGTTCTTATGACCTAGTGAGGTAGGTAATGTAAGAAACAAAAAGTTAATAAATAAATCTTTATAAAAACCCTGCTGGGCGTAAAAGAATAAATAAATAATAATCTTGCAGGAAGAAGGATTGTTGGGCAACCTAAATGAAGGTGGCTGGACGTCGCTTCGACAAAACGTCCTTAAACACACAGAACTGGAGATAGACAATATAATAACGACAAGAATAGAGGCGATATAGCCGTCCTTGGAGACGTGCCCAGGTCTCGGCCAAGGGTTGCTAGTAATGTATTTTCTATTACTACTCAAATTTTACTATCTCTCTTTCTATTATATGTATCTGTGTCTGTTTTCTACAATGTCCAAGTACAAAGTACAAGTCGCATAATCAAAGTTGACCCAATCAACACACTTAGGATCATTATTATTGGTTACACTTCCGACAGTATGTCATTCAAAAACGTCACTGAGAAACAGCCTTTCTGGCCTTTCTTTTAGAAGTCGAAAACCTAATTTGAAAAATTTTGTACGCAAACAATGGATCTCTGTGAGTACTACGTTCATGTCAACTCTGGCTGCGACACATACATCACTTACTTTACTTTTGTCTTATCACTAAATTTACTCAATTATAATTATGAAGGTTAGTACCAATTTGAATTTTCTGTTATATTTCAAGCCGGATCCTTTCATAAGAATATTCTGGAATATACCATATTTTGTTTTTCCGTCCATCTATCTATTTCTACAGTAAACTTCCGCTTTCCGTAATTCTATTTTGCAAAGATAGATCTTACAAATATATTGGTCTTAATCATTTCAATCTTGTGATTCCTACACATTTAAAAATAAACCCACCTTAAATATGTAAATATCAGTTTTCAAATATGTTATAGCGCCAACGTTTAACGTATTACTGAGAAGTATATTTAAAGATTTTAACATTTTTTAAGTTTTTCTCTGGCTTAGTAAAAGACACGTCAGATTAAAGCACTTAAACAATGTACCTAAGATAATTCTATGTTCTACTGTCAATATATTATGAATGTATAACATAACCGCGAAGCTAAGAAATTTAATCTCCTCAGTATTTAATGGCACTCCAAACTTTCTGCCCACTCTTTTCCAGAATCTGTCAGTGAGTACATTAGCCCCGAGCAATATACTCTGTAGGTACAGTATATAAATTCTAACATTAACCTTTCAGTTATGTAGCGCCGTGGAGAGCAAGATCCCTGAAGTAACTTTTCCTTGACACTTCTAGTGTTACAACTTCGAATATCAAACAGCTAAACAGCTTTTCTGGGGCGAAATTGCCAATTTCATATTCGACTTGAGTGACAATTCACATAGAAATTTCACTTTGAGTGCGATGAAAAAATTCCGTACAAAGCGGATACGCATGAAAACAAAGGGAAAATTTAATGTCGTTTTTTAACCGAAGGAATTTTTTCATATCCATGTATGAATGATGGAGGAAAAGCAGCGAGAATTGTGACGCGTGTAGGAAATGGCACATTGAAAGCGTATAAGTTGAATTAAAAAATAAATTACTGTGTGATATTAAATCGTACCGTTTATCTCTCAGCACTTGCACAAAGCAAAACATTTTAACATGATGAAAATTGTATGGATATGGGAAAATTAAATCAAGTTGGTTTAGCATTCATTAATGCGTAGGCGCTTTAACATCCTTTTGTGCTGGCGTTTTAGATAGCTTAGAATATTTCTTCATCGAAACAAATATTATGCCGTGTATGTTATTATACCTACGTTTTAAGTGGCGCGATATTGGTAGCCTTTGCACTGTTTTTGTTTATACAACAAAGCTAAACACACGATAATAATCCAAAACAAACAAAACGTTCAAGAATCGCGTCGAAAATATATATATATATATTTATTAAATAATCTGCAGTTAAAATACTAGTTTGGGAAAAGAACTTTATTAAGGTCAACCGGCATGTTCCCCTCTTTCATAATATCATTTCAAAAAATAAATTGTCAATTAAGGTTTTTCGTACGGCAACGTTGATTTAAAGGGAATAAGATTCCATATTCGTAAAAAGCATTTACTTTGTAGCTTGCCATATTTATAAATAAAACAGATAAACTTTGTTTAAAATCACTTTTATTGGAACCACTTTAATTTTTAATTTGGAATAAGATTCATTATCGGGTACAATCAAATAAAGACAAGATATTGAGGGTCAGCACCCAAAAATACACACTTTTGGCTTTCTAATACAAGCACTACTACAAACGATTTAACTATAAATTCTACACGGGTAGTTAGAAAAATGACTAAGGTTTCTAGTGAATTATTTTACTGTTATCTTTTGAATTCCATATAAAATACATACTGGAATCTTATGTAAAACGTTCAAAAAAGCCTTTGCTTGTTTTGAAACTGCTCCTTTTCAGACATTTTGGTACGTTTTTGATAGAATTTAAAAGAGTACAGTTTAAAATGTTATTCATAGAAAGCCTTAGACATTTGTATAACTACCCATGTAGAATTTATAGATAAATCATTTGTAGTATTGCTTGTATTAGAATGCTACAAAGTGAAGTTTAGAGCCACTCTGGACATTTTTAATATTAAAATCATCTAGTATCGCACTCAAACGAACTTATTACTCAGTATGTTCTGTGGGCTCATATTGAACGTTCAACCGACCGTCCTTATGAATGAAATGCCCTCTGAAATTATTTTTTCCAAGCTACATAAAATATAAAATTCATTTCATAAAAAAATTGTATCAGACTTATCCGATATGTACTACTGCTATTAAATTTGTAAAAAAGAATTCGAATGATTTTCGGAGAAATTCTATTTAATTTGGACCGTAACGACCATAAGTGGCGACACGTTGTAACGTGTACGGTGTATCAATGATACCGTGACACGGTCAATCCTCGTTAACGTGGACAACACCCGTCGCTTTCAGGAAATACCCTTCCAACGCCGGGCACCAAGTCGATTTTAAACCCGTTCGTATTCGTTATTGATGTCGATTGGGTGCTTATAAATATTAATCGCTTAGAAGATTTAATAGCTTCTTAGTTCATAATTGAGGATTAAATTTGAAGAAATGGCCGGTATTGGAAAATAATAATAATACTCATAAATTCTGTAACAAATTTAATGTATGTACATAGTTTCCAGAAACTTCTCGAGCTGAAAATCAAACACTTTTCAGGTCATAAATACTAAACGAACTAAGCAATGTTGGGAGGTCTCAAATAAGCGCTGGACAGTATGAAGACATACAACGGGAGACGGAATCCAGAGGTCGCGGGTTCAAACCCGGCGTGCGCAAATAACTTTCAATCGATTAAAACCAAAACTCTGACATGACCTTAACTTTGACTAGAATGTTCTAATGTATATTTTGTTCTAATTTTGTCATTGCTTCATTCAAATAGTATGTACTCGTATGTGCTGTTCTTTCTCTGTTGCTCTTTTTTTTCCATTTCGTGCTATGTATTTTTTTTGTAATTGGTCAACAGTTCGTTAGTTTATAAATATGTAAATAAATAAATAATATGTATCATCATACATTTAATTTATATAAAATAATATATGGTATATTTGCAGCACGTTCCAGAGTGGTAGATATTTTTAATATTGCCCCAGTGAAAAACAACCATTCACAATCGAAACTTTGCCTTAAATGATTTTGCCTATGTTTGTTGACCAGATCTGAATAGTCAGGTACATTCCAACCTTTCTCTTCCCCATCTCATTCCCCTTCTTACGACCTTCAGCCTTATAACACACCCCAATTGAGAATGCCAGAGTCTCACTGGGTTTGGGCGGTTGGGACCAGTTGGCAATATTGTGCGGTGTTCCATTATATTTATTAATTTTGTTTTAAATATATTTCCTACGGGCGTTCGAAAATCTCCAAGGGTTGAGAAGAGTGATGATGATGATTGTGTTCTCCTTTGAATTGGGTTCATCGTCAGTATATTATATTTCATGTAAGACCATGACAATACTCCGGTAGAAATTAATTTACTAACATGATATCCTACTTGATGGGTTCTCGGTCCAAGAAAGCTGGTTCACCCATTCAGCAATCATCCTGGTGTCTGGTCATTGTTCACTGGCTAGTTTACCTTAGCATTAATATATATAATACCCGTGAAAGGTAGGCATGATCGAAATAACCGATTTCGAATTTAATTCTGACATTTCGAAGATACAAATATTTTGAAGTACCATTTTATTTCCATATGAAAACGAGATTTTATAGAGAAACGTCAATGTTTTGTGTCCAAGTATCTACCATTGATGTATAATATATCAATGACCCGTGTGTCGGACGTGTTCGCAGCCCGAGACAGAATTTATTATGACGGGTTCGCAGTATTTGACGCTGCCATAATCTAAACCATTATTCGGTGTGATGTAATTTAAATGTAAAGAAAATAAATAAATACGTAGGAGCGAGTTGGAGAGAGACAGTCAGAGGTCGGATTAACGTTGCGAGCACATACGCTCTATTCTGTGAATCCGCACTCGGTGGGGTACAAACACCTCGTCATAGCCCATTCACTCCTTTCAAATATTAATCCTTTCACTATATAAGAATAAGATTATTAAAAAAATAATAGTTTCTAAATTTAAATTTGACCAAAGATACAAGGGCGGATATCCAACAACTTCCAATGTTTTAACATTTACTCTGCCTACCTCGCTCCGACTTTCTTTCCCTTCTGACCTTCACCTCATCTAGACCCCGAACTACCACCTCTTCCTGGACCAGACCAAGCATTATCACAAGGACAAGGCCCTTCGAGCACATCTGACGAGCTCTACACGGACTACCGTTGCACGTTACACGTGGTGAAAGGAGCAATGTCTCACCTCCCCTTAGGTTGGGACCTCCAACCTACTACAATTCTCATCCGTCTAATACAACCTGCGTGCATTCATTGGGCTTTTTAAAAACAAATTTTGAAAAATCAAACGTTAATATCAATCGTACATTTTTTGTCTTATTGTGTAAAAGATTTTTTCTAATCACAAAAACTTTCTTACTAGTTCATCGCACAAAGCTGAAAATTTTACAGCACGGCTACGACTGTCTGAGCAATGCTTAAGCCTTATGTAACTGAAAAAAACTACATCTTTTTTAAATTGTTATGAAGGTTTATTTTACAGTATATCATTTGCTGAAGTTTGCTGGACCACTTTTATGACGTAATACATTTCGACGCAGCTCGAGACTTGGGGAAGTGGATGGGAATTTCACCCAGTACCATCTTTCTTGAGGTTTTTAATTCAGTACGTGATTAAAATTAGTATTAAAGATACAGGTTGTGTACTTTGAATACAACAGTACATCATATTTATTATTTAAAATAATATAAAATGATTAATAAATATGGACAAGCTTCAAATTCCATATAAAACATATGAGGGTACTCGGGTATACTTTCAGTCATCAGAAAATGTAAGTTTTACTTAAGCGTTTCTCGCTCACATACTACCCTCCACATTTCCAACGGTTATGTTTAATTGTTCATTTTCACTATTGTGGAAGGAAAGTCGGGAAGTTTCAGCCGGTTAGACTTATTGGAACATCAAAAAACTCTATGTTGATAACCGAAAAGAGTACCCGGGCACCCTTTCAGTCACATAAAGGTTAAAGTATATTTACGATAGTAAATAATGTTACCTTTTGCATTATGGACCGCATTCAAAACTATTTTTCACAAATTTTAGTTATTAATAATACTTGGCTAATTCACGTTTCATTTTTTTTTTGTGAAATATCACCTGTGTCAAACTGTAAGTAAAATTAATTAACTTGGAAATTCTCATCCAGTACGTAAAATTAAATTAGTGAAATTTTCCAAATAATATTGTGTGCGTGTTTTAACAAATAAAGCGAAAAATAAATCAAACAACCCGTCGATTTTCCGATTATTTACAAATGGTTTGAATTAATTCGAACGAAGTTTAATTGTTTCGAAGCGGATATCTGAGTTAGGCCCTTCACTTAAATTTATTGATCATCCATTTTCTCGTTAAGTATCTTGCACCAAATCCAAAATAGTTTTTTTTGTGTTTATTATTTTGTGCTATTTAGACATACTTCGTGAAATGAAACAAATAGGGTTTTCCTGTATGCCTTGTACCTAATATCGTCATATGTCATTAACATGCAATTTAACATAAAGATTTAAAAAAAGTTATCAGTGGTTATCAAAGACTTTTTGTTTTTTCATTGTTATATTGTGTACATATGTGTCTTTGTAACAGTTTAATGTTAGTTTTTTAAAATCATTTACATAAGTGTGTAAACTGTTTGACATTTACATAAGTGTGTAATTGAAACATTTCACACGAATACATAAAACTTCATATACCAACACATTATCGACATTGAAACCTCCTCCCAGTGAGACGAGCATATCAACATCCATAAAATAAAAAAGGTAATTAATTGAAGAAAGGCCGATTGGTTATTCTTTAATTACCTGTTTTGATGAAACACATATTTTTAACAAAAAAAAAATTTTTTTTTTTTACTTTGAAACAATATTTACAGCAAAATTTAAAAAAAGGCGAAATCAAACTATATAAATAAAATCATAAACCAAAAACTATTCGAAAAAAAAACATCATGGTGAGAGCGAAATAGAAAAAAACAATATTTAAAATGGATGTTCTATAACCCACAGCAGCGGCAGGAAGATGACATTGCCATTACATGTATCTAGAAAACAATCAAAAAGGGTTCCGAAACACTCGATGATAAGTCCTAACAACAGAAAGACTATTCCTACTAGTATTCCATCAATTATCATCACTTAAAGAAAAGAACTTTATCCGTCCTAAAATTATTTTTCAAAATCATCAACAATGCTGTTGACAGTTATTACCTCTTTGACATTAATTTCCACTGTCCCATAGAAAATACACGCTCAAAAAAATTATTTCACAATCAAAAACTAACTACATACATCCTTAGATAAATTAAATAATGTAGATGGGTTACTGAGACAACGCGCCTGGTTGCACTGAACCAAGTCAACGAGACATACTTTCGAAACACGCTTCATATAGCTATCTCTTCCGCACACATATATTCTTTGAACGGCTATCCTTCTCATACGCGGGTGAAACATTGAGTGGTGCAAGATTAGTGGTGCTACATTTTTCGTAAGATTTGTATGAATATGACGTGTCTTGTATATTATGTCTGTGCATACATTAGTATTTTTTTAGAAGAACGTGCTTGAAATACAAAATTTTTTTTTTTAGATGCTGATATTTTCTACTTTGCCCAAAAATGCACACTAGATTTTTTTAATCAAAAACTTACCATGAACTTCCTGCCGCTACTGTGGGTTATAGAACATCCATTTTAAATATTGTTTTTTTCTATTTCGCTCTCACCATGATGTTTTTTTTTTCGAATAGTTTTTGGTTTATGATTTTATTTATATAGTTTGATTTCGCCTTTTTTTAAATTTTGCTGTAAATATTGTTTCGAAGTAAAAAAAAAAATTTTTTTTTTTGTTAAAAATATGTGTTTCATCAAAACAGGTAATTAAAGAATAACCAATCGGCCTTTCTTCAATTAATTACCTTTTTTTATTTTATGGATGTTGATATGCTCGTCTCACTGGGAGGAGGTTTCAATGTCGATAATGTGTTGGTATATGAAGTTTTATGTATTCGTGTTAAATGTTTCAATTACACGTAATGTTTTTGGAGTATTGGTTTTAGGTGGGCTTATGTAGTACAACCTTTATTTTTAAAGTAATTTACACATGTGAAATGTAAATACTGTACTGCAAATATATTCATACAAATAAAATGTTATTTTGAAAGTCATATTACAAAATATTTAGACTGTCATATTGGATGACGGTTCTTATTAAAGATGAGGTAAAAATTACCACGAAAAATAGTTCTCTGACTTCAAACAAAAATGTATTTGATACTTTCGGTTGTTTTACTTCAAATTGGTATAATAATTCAATTCAAACTAAATCTACCAAAAATCAAACAAAAAAAACGGGAAAAAGCGTGGTTAAATTCGATTATATCAGAAAAATTCACTTAACCTAGCGCCTTACATGTATTAAACATTCCGGGCAATATCATTGGACCATAAATCGGGTCATTTCTGCTGATGTCGACTGTACTTCCATACTTCTCGGGCCGGAGATCAGGCGATACGTCTTCATCGGCCGTAGTAGTTATACGCCGGTACAGGTAGGCGCTACAGCAGCGGCGTACAGTGGCCTGGCGGGGCGCAGCTTGCTGCCGGGGAACCGAGATATAATCGGGGACATCTGACAGCTTTATTAGACTCATTTAATGTCACGACGACTTTTTTCTATCTCAATAAAATGGAACGTAACATCGGTATATTAGATATATTTTATAAACTCTCAAGAGCCTTAGAAAGTCGTAACAGGACCCAATTTCAATATTCATTAATTTATTTATTTACTCCCGTTAAAGGTTTTATACACAAATACAATTTTTTTTTACAACAATATACTCATAAACAGTGCAAAAATATTGTGTAAGAAAGAAAAAATAGTATACAGGTACATTCAGAATTAAATAGTTTCTACAATTAATTTAGCTCTAATAGATGCAAAAAACTGCACTAAGGTATACTGACTTATATTATGATATTAACGTACTAAATATATCAACAACATTGTAGGATTTGTTTCCTATATGTTTAATTCGTCGCTTAGGAGTGTAATATTGTGAGGTTGAAGTAGAATTGTCACAATAATATGGTGGGTATGTAACTGTCCTGCCAGTAACATGAAATGCAATTAAATATAATAATTCAGAAAATAATTAAATACGGTAAATAAGAATGAGGAAACATAAAAACCTGCAAGTTATTTCACAACTAACTGATCATGAGATCGGGTCGAAAATGCAATAAATGTCAAACGTATCCCGATTTTATGCATTATTTAAATCATCTATCATTTTATGCAGCCGTTTGTCTAAGCAAGACGGATTTCTTATTATTATTTGTAGAATATGTAAAAAAATCCAAAAGAAAAATATAATAAGGAAGGTGTAATATGTTTCCACCACGTTCTAAGAAACGTACTCTCCGTATTGCTCTGCTGAGAGATAACCTTCCGAATCGAAAAATTTCATGAAATGGTACTAGCTGTATTAAATGATCAGATCTGAACAACTAGAAACTTTCCGAATGTTCCTCTTTTCCATCTCCTTTCCTCAAAAATATTCCTATAAAAAATTTCCAGCCTCAAAAATACCCGAAAGTGACGATGTCATAGTCTCACTGGAAAAATGAAAAAAGTACAATGAAAAATACGCTACGTGAAATTTTTCAAAATCATTTTATCTTCAACTAACTCAAAACTTCCTAAAAATCGTTAACAATATCGATTTTGTATATTTTTTAACCTTTTTACTCGAGTATTTAATTTTCCTTATCTCGAGAAGATTCTTAATTTCCTACTTTTCGTCTCTCGAGATTTGTAAAGAATAAATAAGGTTAAATAGATAGAGTAAAATAGTTACGACAAATCGATACATTTCAGAAGACTCTTAAGAAAGTCGATTTTTCATCGTCAAAAATTTATCAAATCACTTGAGAGATGAGTCTTCGATGAAAAATATTATTCTCAATTTGCTGAGAATTGAGAAAACATCCATCATAGAAACTTCAGAACAAAATCAAACACATTTACAAGTTAGACATGGGTGTTTGTAGGCAACAGGCATCCATTCCACTGAGACAACACACCTTTAATTCTTAATTTTAAGAAATAATTATTAATTAGTAGAAGGTGGTCAAATCTATAATTTTTTCATATTAAATGTACCTGAACAGCCAGATTTTTAAGTCAATCGAACATAGTATTTAACATTTCAACCCTCGAGCCAGTCAGCGCATATAAACAAATTATTATTTAATTAAGTACTGAGTTCCTTAAAACAAAAAAATTTCAGTATATGTTCCTAACATCATCAGAGCAAGTAAAGGAAATACAAAATAATAAAAATTCCATTTAAAATTAATTTGTGATATTCAGTTCGAAAAAATATTTATAATCAGTTGGTTAATTTCTTGATATTAAATATATTTTTAAGATATACAATTTAATGTCTATATTATAAGGATTAAGAATATTTTCCGAATCATAATAAAAACTTATTTTTTAATATTTAAAGTACCTTAAGACATTTAAAGTTTGACATATATCTTAACCAAAAATTAAGATAAACGATATTTTCAATATTAAAACCTACCACACAAATACAGGATATTTCTTTTCTTTACCACGGACATTAAGAAATTACAACACAATGCACTGCGCTAACAATGAAGTAGACTTTTTCGTAACCCGATATTTTTTAAAATTCTGTCAATCATATTATCAAGCTGATATTTTAATAATGCCCTTTATTTAAGTACCAAGAACCAAACGGTTAATACACATCTCTTGAGAACAGGTGCCAATAATCTATTCATTTATGTTCTACCTTGTACAGTATTTTTTATTTGTTTTTTTTGTTATTCATTTACTTTTGTTTAACTTTTACTTAATTACCTATCATCTGTTGTTATTAAACATGCTTATAACCATTTTTTATATATGTTTTGGGCATCGTGCATGTTATATGTCCAACCCTTAGGATTTTTTATGGGTAGTAACGAAATGCGTTTAAAAGTTCTAAAATCTAGCGCTCCACACTAAAAAAATCAGTACACCTTAAAGTAGTCATAATTTTATTGGACTGCTATTGTAGTTGCTTGCTCTCTGAGGGTTAAACAAAATAAAGTAAATTAAATTAAAATAATTTTAAAAAGGGTCCTTCTGCAACGGTATTATTTGTAATTTTTCGATGTACAGTGCAACTGTTTTTTTTTACTTTTTTCTGTTATGTTAAAATACCAGTGCAAACTATCGTTTTAGTACATGAGCTAGGAAATGAATATTTTAAAAACAAAGATACTTATCTCTTAGTTTGAGGGGCGAGGCTCAATCAATATGCTCCCAGTGTGTGTTGTTTATTCCGGTTTCATGTACACAACCAACTAACAGTGTTTCACGTGATACGGTGTCATCCAATCTGCCGCTGTATTGCCGCAATTGGGGACCTTCACAATCTGAGAGGTGCAAGTACTCCCTGAAAAGTTTTTGTTTTTCACCATATAATATTCCCACTGAAACTCCCCTGATATTTCCGCTGAATTCTCACTGACTCCCTGGTATTCTCTTATTAGTACAAGTGCTATTTCAAACAATGAAGAAAACAGCCTAAGTAATATATTTTACCTTTATACCTTACTTAAACATTTTTAATTTTGTGTTCCGTACATATTGATTACAAAACGTGTTATTTTTTTAACATTTAGATAAAATGATCTCTTAAGGAATCATATATTTAAGCGAAAAGTACCGCCAGGTGATATATTTTTGTATTTGTTCAATTTACGGAACTCGTCTGGACACTGTAAATCATCGTGTAAATCCAAATAGTGATTCATGTGTAGTACGCGTATATAAATATATTATTATTTCTGAAAACCACTATTTTCTACAAAGGTATTTATTTACGAATTCTCGCTGCTGAAGTAAATATTTTTACCGCAAGTATTGTTGCAAATTTTTCTCACTCTCTTAACTTCGGTAACGATCTCCCGATACGCCACAATTCAAGCGAGCGGCTCCTTACTGCTACATAAGCCAAACATATTTATAATAATAAGAATATATTCCACAATATGAGTAAAAAAACATTGTAAAATATCCCATTTCTACCCTAGACGTCAGTTTCCATAGAATTCTGCATTTTTATTTCCTTTCCCTAAAAGTCTGTAGTTGCAACGTCACTGCGAGGCGTTTCCATGAATCTTTCTCTTTTCTTCTTATTCAGTCTTTAGATTCCTTCAAAACTCCTTCTTTTAAACCAAGCTAAATCGCCCATCGTCCATTAATAATAATAATAATAATAAAAGTTTTATTCCGGAAGGTATGCAGGAGTAGTGCAATGCAATACCTTCCATAATTGATATCAATACATTGTAATAATAATAGTAACAAAATAATAATGAACAGAAATTCATAAGAAATAAATAAATAAGTAAATAATAAAATAAAAATATATGAAAATAAAATAATAATAATGATGATAAAAAAAAAATAAAAAAAAAGTAAGAAATAAATAAAGAATGTAAGTAAGAAAATATGATTGGAGTATATTAGGCCTCATTTCTACAAAACGCCATCAAGAGGGAGTCCATCCTGGCAGCGTTAAGATTGATGGGGCCAATAATTTACTCCAATGCGCTTCTATGCTTGAGTTCGGGATCTGACGGGATTCCATGATGAGGTTATTTCTGGAGTTGTTAATCCTTTCCCGCATTCCTGCTACCCTGGTTCTCATAAGGGCTGCAAATCCTGGAACTCGCCCCTCGGTGAACATACCGGAAGCGCTGCAGTGCCTGGGGAGACTGAACATCATGCGGTAGGCGTTGTTGTACTGGACCCGAAGCCTTTCCATGCTACTCTTCTTAAAGTTGGTCCAGAGCTCGCACGTGTATAGGGTAGTGCAGAACGCCAGGAAGAGTGTCCTTTTCACTGGTGGACTACAGAGCCGAAATCTTCTACTGAGCATGTTTGATTTCACACTGAGTGCTCGCCTTTGCCTGTCAATGTCGTCGTCATCCATTAGCTTGCTGGTGATGATGTGCCCTAGATATTTAGTTTCTTCTACTACCTTTAGAACCTCACCGTTCAAGAAACTGGAGGAATGTTTTTCGGACCCTGCCCGTATCTAATAACCATCAGTGCCGTTTTTAGCGGATTGTAAATCATGTTTGTTTCCTGAGCAAACTCTTCGCAGATATTCAGGAGGATACGTAGCCCTCTTATAGACGGCGTCATGAGGACCATATCGTCTGCATAGCTCACATTATTAAAAACACTGTCCTCCGATATGGCAGCCCACCTTAGCATTATTTAATCTATGGGTCAGTTCTTCCATATAAATGTTAAACAATAATGGGGACATGCATCCTCCTTGTCTAACTCCGCTTTTCAGATGAAAAGGTTCGGAAAATCCATCTTTCCACTTTACCAGGTTTTCTTGTTGCCGGTGCCAAGTGTTGAGAATGTGGACGACCTTCGATGGTATACCCCTTTCAACGAGTTTAGTCCATAGTAAGGGGTGATGGACTCTGTCGAACGCCTTACTGAGATCAAGAAAGCACGCGTAAGTAGTTGTTTTCTTTTTCGATAGTGTTCCAACGTTCGTTTTACGCAAAATATCGCTGTGTCCGTGGAGCACTCCTTTTAAAGCCCATCTGATTATCGCTCGTTTTCATGTGGGGTCCAACTTGGTCCAACAGAACACGTTCAAATATTCTGGCGATAGAGGTAGCGATGGAAATCGGTCTGTAATTTTCCTGTAGAGTTATGTCGGACAATTTCGATTTGATAATCGGTATGATTATTGTTTTGGTCATATCTTTAGGAAGGTATCCACTCTTAAGGATGACAGTAAACAACGTTGCGAGTAGTTGCGAAATCGCTCCTCCTGCGTGTTTGACGTGTTCGATGCTCAATCCATCGTGCCCCTGCTGATGTCCCAGCTTTCATGTTTCTGATGGCTGTGTTCACCATGTTCACTGTGACCTGGAGTTCAATATCATCGTATTCTGTCAGTGGGGTTTCGTTTGAAGAGACGGTAGCGGAAGGGGTTTTAGTGGCGAAGTGCAATTTGAAAATGTTGGCGATGTTTTCCGGATTCGTTTCTCCATTAATGTTATTCGGAACTTTACACCGTACATTTAATACTTTATTTGACTTATTCCAAAATTTTTAAAGTCCCGTTTATCGAAGTCCCCAGCGATTTTATCCATCTGGAGTTGTATGGAATTATTTCGGCATTTTTTCAATGCTGTTTTAAAGGCAGCACGCTTTGCCTTTCTATCCTCCGCGATAGGACCTTCGTGTGGTCTCCCATTTTTGATCCAAATATTCATCGCTTGTCTGGATTCTTCGTATTTACCCGCTACATATTCATATTTTTGGGTGACTCTTTCTCCGAATGCTGAAATAGCAGTGTTTCGTAGCGCGTCTACTATATTCTCGTATAGGTCTTCTATTTGGGCGTCTGTAGGGTTGCCACTATCAATATAAATAATATTTTTTTCCATGACCTTACGTAGATTTTTTTGCGAGCATACATTGTATTTTTCGATATCGCGTATATTTTTCGGATTCCATGTAGCTGAATCCCTTATCATAGGAGCATATACTTCTGTTTTAGGGATTCCTTTTGTCATTAAAGTCAACTCGAGAGCTCGATGATCTGTCCAGTCCATGTCATAATAAATTTTCATATCGAGGATTTGCTTAAAGATATTTTTCGTAACTAGGCAATGATCTAACCAGCTGGTGGTGCTATGCGCGTCACTTATGTATGTGTAGGAATCGTTGGGTAAAATTTCGATGTCGGCACATATGTATTCATATTCTTGACAAAAAGATTTCAGCTCTAGTCCAAAGAGTGAATCGGGATTAGCGTTAAAGTCACCGATAACAATTGTGTTGCTATAATCTTTGTCGTCAATAATAGTTTGCAAGGTAGCGAGACAGTTGGAATACTCTTCGAAATGATCTGTTCGAGATGATTAGTGTCCCATATTAAACCAACCTTCTGCTTTATTACAAAAAGGTTATATTTAATAACTCTCATAGAAGTTCACTTACCCTTCATCATGAAGCTAAACGTCCACATTAATAAATCATAATTTTCCTGACGTGAGTCCCTATAATCCTGAACCCTTCATTTGTCATCCCCGAAGCTAGATCACATCAGCTTTGTTCTCATTGTGTGAATGAAATTTTGCAAAACTAATCCAATCCACTGTTTTGCCTCAAATTTAAGAATAGACCACACAATGCAATAAACGAAACAAATAATGTACTGTTGATTGAAAAATGAATCTATTTTTTTTTAACGAAAGGTACATTTTTGATTTCGAATATCTTCTTCTTCTTTCGTATGGGGGGGGGGGTCAGAAGATAATATAAAGGTCTGCGATCCAGTCCAAGGCTTTAGGTTTTGCCCTGTACACCTCATTAATTCCGCCGTTAGCATTCGTTGACTACATTTTCGGTGACCTGCACTGCACCGCATTCACATATCGCTGACTCTTTAAGGCAACACCTTTACGTCATATGGACACAAAATCTGTGGAAACACCTAAATGGAGGACCATAATATATGAGACAGTGAAACTGCCTGCCCGGGTTGTCTCTCCATGGGGTCGGAATGAGATGAGAATTTCTCACGTCAGTCATTTGCCACTCAAGTTTGCACCTGTCTTCTGAAGTAAGACCTAACTGAAGGAGGCTCTCTCTTTCCATTTTTAAAGTTACCGTAACTTCAGGCGGTTTCCAGGGAGATCATCATCACGCAAAGGCATTGCGCTACTTTGCAGAGCCTTCTTGTTTTCCCTGAGTGTTTCATTCTCTCGCCTAATATTTGGCGGGGTTAAATTTGGTCCGTATTGTGGCATTAAGCTAAACTTCGACTATAGAAGTGTAGGCGCTTCTAGTCCATACTGGAGTGCAGTGTTCAGCTTTTCAAAAAACTAAGGGAACGGCTGACTTTCAACGCAAGTTAATGTCACATCTCCGGCCAGTTCCATCTTGAACTTATTGAATTTGGTTAACCTTGTCGATGATAAACACACCATTAAAGGTTATCGGGAATAATATTGAGAGTCCCAATTTTTATTTTTAATAATAATGAAATATTAGGTGTAGAACTTTGCTTCCGCCGTTTTTTTTCAAAATTCGAGGCTTTATTGTAAAAAACAGGCTATACATTTATGATTAGACGTATTTTCCATCGCTGGCAACTATTTTTTCCCATCTTTTGGGCAGCGTAAAAATCCTGCGTTGAACAAATATTCATCTTTTGAAGCGATCCACGAATCGATTATTTTTTGTAAGACCGGAATTGCTGGTCAGCCAGGTTGTGTGCCATTGATCGAAATAATAAATGGCATCTCCAAATGGGTATTTTGTGAGGCTGAAGGTAGAGAAAAATGGGGAAGAGGAAGGTTGGTAAGTTCCTGGCTATTTAGATCTGGTCACCAAACTCGGCTAAAGCCATTTCAAGCAATGTTTTGGTTCTGAATGGTGGTCTTTTACCAGGGCGATACTTAGAGTATCTACTACTCTGGAACGTGCTGCAAATATACTTATACATGGCATGGTAAACTCTATTTTATTAAGCTGCCCAAGGATTTGAGTAGAAAATTCATTAGTAAGTGTAAGTGTATTTAATGTCATATTAAATATGTTGTTAATATTGTAAGATTATGGAGTCTCTGCAGAGTGCAGATGATCACATTTTCCAGCTGTAGATATACAGCTTTTGATAGATATATAGAGGTTTTGGACAATGTGTAAATATAAAAAGAAACAGAAATTTCAAACAGTACCTACCTATATAATCATTGTTTATTTCGATATAATCCTTTCTTAACAGAAAAAATATTTGATTAGATATATAGGTATATAAATAAATATATTAATTTAAATATTACGTGTGGCTTGGCCGGTAATTGCATAGGCACGTCCAATTAAAAGTTTCACAAGCTACCGCCAGGCTGAGTGAATGGTGACGTCGCGAAGCGTTAACGTCATTACCGGCGCCTGCGTCGGCGTCGCGACGTCGACTGAGCGGAAGAATTTACATAGAATGTGAGGTGCACCCCTGGTCCCTACGTCAATTCCCTGAACAGAAAGTTTACTCTGCAAATTCCTCAGGTCATGGGGAATTAACATGAAAGGTAAAATACACCCTACGTGCGGGCGGAGCATGCTTGATGGAGGCGTATATAGTTAGGTGGATTTTCTGCGACCTTCATTTAAGCTATTAATATTTTGTTAGTTTTAGTTATAAGCATGTCAAAAATTATTATTTGCAGTTTTTTTTAATATTCAATGATTAGGTAAGTAGGAACTAATTTATTATTATTTGGAGAAATTAATTATTTTACTTTTTTTAATGAATTTATTATTTTGGCTTGACAAACGTATTTTGCAGGCGGCCGAAGGAGGAACTAACAAAAGAACGAAGCCTTATCTTATAGATAGATTTTCTTTTCAAAATGTACAATTACTACGCCACTAACTGCGGAGTTATTTTTTCGATCTGTAACACTGTCGCATTGCATTTAGTTCAAGTGTTTTTTTTTTTGTAATTATAACTCGAGAATTGCCCGGTCCCGGCTAGATGTTGTGGGCTGAAAGAAGTTAAGAGGGAAAGAGATAAAAAAGAAGAAGGTTGGGAGTAGTTAGTAGGTTTTCTTTTTGTTTATATTTTGAAGATTTATAAGACCAGTAACTGGAAAATGCCATAATACCTACCTTCTCGTTAAAATATTCAATTGTCAAACTCATACACTCACCTTGAGTGGGTTTTATTTCAATTTGAATAATCATCATGCGAAGAGAGTCACAAAGCATTCGAGTAATACATAAATAATCTAATATACAGTTTGCTTTTGCACTGTTTGTAGTGTTTGTGTTAGTTCGTAATTAAATTGAGCACTCAAATCCAACAATTTTGCACGTGTAAATGATACCTAAGCACTCTTTGTGAGCTTTCTTAATTCGAATAAATTATTGTTATACAAATTGAACAAAGCTTTTCCGCGAGGTCTTTGAACTTTAAATGAATATAAAGTAGAAGAGATGGACGCAAAGAAAATTGGAGTTTGGAAAAGAGGCTCGTGATGTCTCAAAGCACAATTCCGTCTATTTCCGCAACCAGTTTCTTATGATACTCTTCTTTTGTTGCTCTTCATTATTAAGTTAGTATAAAAAATATTGATTTAGTAACTTTTCTTCGAATATACTTTGAGTTTGGCATCTATTTAACGGAAATTAAAGTCAAAGTGTATCTGTTAACCGACTCGATGTGCCTACATAATGCACAAATAATAAGAATTTCTTATAATTATTAAATATAATAGACCACTAACGCAAAATTCGTGCAATACCTCAAACATTCCCATGGTAATTTAATTTATCAAAGCAAGCATTTCATATATAGTATATTACAATACTCGTGTTGTAGAAATTATAACTATTAACTATTAAATGTTGTGTACTTAGACTTTTATCCTAGTTGCTTCTTTATAATAATAATGTTTTTTATTTCAGCGTAATAGAGCAGTGGGTGAATTTCTCTGTCTGCCATATAAAATAACACAAAAAGGAAAAGATAACATAAAAATAATGATAAATATAATAACACCAAAATAAATAACACTCATGAAATACACTATGTACAGTTAGCAAATGCAAGGTAATTTGTGGGTCTATGATTTAGGGGTGCGCTGTGCTACTGGGCGACAGCCTGGATAAGAGTGTTCTCGGATTTCCGGTAGGGCCGACTGGTTTCTGCCACTCTGTGCCGCATCAAAGCAGTAAGCCCATGCACCCTTCCCCTTACATCTGCGAGGCGCTGCATCGTCAATGGAGGCCGAACAGCGCCCTGCATGAGTGGTTATACTATACTATGAGCGTGTTGAAACTGAGAACTGAAAGGTGTGGGCATGGGCGCGAAAATGAACAATTTGAAAGTATGTTGCCTATTGTATGCGGACGATGCGGTGCTGATTGCTAACAGTATGGAAGATCTGCAGTTTCTCGTGTCTAGGATGAACCAAGTATGTACGCAAACTGAGTTGATGATGAATGTAAGTAAGTCCAAAGTCACGGTTTTTGAAAGAGAGAGTACGAGAACAGCGTGCAATATAGTTGGAAATGAAGAATATTTGGAGCAAGTGGATGAGTTTGTGTATTTAGAAAGTATGTTTACGAGAGACGGAAAGGCTGATAAGGATATTGAAAGAAGGGTGAATGCAGGAAACTCCATTAATGGAGGACTGAACGCTGTTGGTGCAAATAAGAAATTGTTCAAAGAAGCGAAGCTAGCAGTCCACAATGGAATGCTTATACCAACCCTGATGTACGGCAGTGAGGCATGGAACTGGCAGAGGAAGGAAGAAAGTAGACTGAATGCTGTGGAAATGAGACGTATGTGCGGTAAAACCATGTATGACCGTATTAAAAATGTGGATATCCGGAAAGAATGCAAGGTTGATGTGAGCATAATGAATAGGATCAAGAAAGGGACGCTTAGATGGTTTAAGCATGTAGAGCGAATGAACGAAGAAAGGAGTGTGAAAAAAATATATGATTTGAAAGTGAATGAAAAAAGAACGCCTGGACGCCTGAGAAAGACACGGCACGATCAAGTAAATCAAATACTTTAATCGGGTCATGTGAAGAGTCAGAATAACAGAAGAGTATGTATGAGACGATATATGAATGTAAATGAAGCAAGGAGTGTGTGCCAAGACAGAGTTATATGGCGGTCCGTCCTCTCTGCCTACCCCTGCCGGGAAACGGCGTGATGGTTAGTTTGTTAGTTAGTTTATCAGCGTGTTCTAGACCAGTGGCCCCCCAACCTTTTTGTCGCCGCGGACCGGTCAACGTCTGATAATTTTACCGCGGCCCGCTGAGGGTTGGCGGAAGGGGGTGCGGGGGACACATTGAATGTAGATTTTTTTTTAAATGTTTTTGCGCGGCCCAGTACCATTTGGTCCACGGCCCACGGGTTGGGGACCACTGTTCTAGACGACTTATTTTTTTTCAAACAAACTTTTGCAATTATAATTTTCAAGTATTTATTTTAAGGAACAATAAAAACAATTATTTAAAAACCTATAATATATTAAGACGGTGTCCCAGTGATTTATTATTTATGTGCCACTTAAGAAGCAACCTAATACATGTAAATCTACACACAAAAATAACCTTTGAAAGTCTATACTTGAAGTCACAATATATGGAGAGAGAGCTAATTCTTTTTACCCAACCTATACAATTTTGGGATAAATCAGTTTCTCCGGGTTCTTACGTCGTACACCTGAGAAAGAAAGAGACAACAAAATCTCCCAAATTATCACACCGCTTAAAAGTTGTGTTAGACTGTTCTTCGTGTCCCGCGTCTCCGTTGACTCCGCCCACACGTTTTAATACACGAAATAAATGAACAAAACTCAACGGTTTATTCGGTTACATACTATATTTTTGTTTATAACAATACTGCGAAAAAGTGGTTACACGAATAAAGAAAAACATTATGTCGACTGGATGTTCTCGTTAGCTGAGAAAATAACCAGCCTATATTTAGATAAATAAGAAAAAAAACTAGACAAAATGGTAATTATTAAGGCTACAATTTAAAAATGGGGAAATAACGTATGCATTGCGTTGTGTGTTGATAGAAGGCCAGTGTATTTCTAAGTGATATTTAAGGATTTTGTAAAAGTTATATTTATAAACGTATTTATGTTTTTAAAAAAGGTTATTCGCAGTCACGCTTTGCTCATAGGGTAAATATTTAAATTATACTTACCTTGTGCCGATGATATTTAATTAGATATTATTTAAATAACTAATATCGGAGTAAACAAAAATTGGGACCCGGAATGTTGGTAGGTACCTACCGGTGTTTATTTGACATAGAAGGAATTTTGAAAGCGAGTGCAGACTGCTTTGCAACAGCTTGCGACTAACTTCATTGACTTGTTCAATTTGACGGGTGGTGAGTATTCGACAATCAGTACAGTTTACCATTGATGAAAGTTGGGTATATAATGGAAGCGAGGGTATGGCAAGTTGTAATAGCATATCTTTGTATTATTTGAAGAGTTAATTAGAAGCTTTTCATTGTTACTTTAGTTCGTGCCGTAATGCACGTGGGAGTTCAATTAATGGATAAATATTCACAACTTCACTGTGCTCGTTTGAAATATGCACACAATTTAAAGCTTTCAGCACATACGTGCTACTATGACAATAAATGGGAACTGTGATTAAATCCACACATACAAAGCTTCCAAGTAGGTGCATTGTTTGTTGTTAACGTTTTTACGCATACTTACCGGCTAAGTCTTAGTAAGAGAGTGATCACGCAGTTGTACCTTCACTGTAATGTGAGCGTTTTACTTGAAACAGTCGGCTTTATCAAAGGGATGTTTAAAACACACCCCATCACTCTTCAGAAGGCTTTACATTTAGTAGTCGAGTAGTGTTACGAATCCATTTCGGTCTGACAGCTTAATGGCCATCCCCAAAGAATATCTCCGGAATACCGTGTTACCGACCCTCTTGTCGCGTCGGAAATTGTCGAAATTCTTCGGGACAAAAAATAAAACAAAAGGAGGATAAACAAAATAGCCGCAGCCAGAGTGTGAGTGGGGTCCGGCACCCCACGACACCCCACGGCGCCCGGTGCGTTCCGGTGGGCCCCGGTGATTGACGGTGGGGCTCTTGGTATTTTTCCTCCGCTAAGGGTTGAAGGCAGAGACCAAATAAAGCTTGGTCACTTCAAGCTTCCACACATTTAGAGGAGTACTCAGAATAAACTACAATATTAACTCTAGTACAAATAATAATAATATTTGGATAATTTGTGTGGCGCCGTTTTTGCGAGAAATGCCCCGGAGGTCATATAATAAGTGAGGTAATAAATACCAACATTTATCATTTTCCTATTCATGCTGATTAACAGTACAAAATTTTAATTTGAATCAAGTGGAAAAAAAGTAACTAATTATGTATGTTTAAAACTCTCGATGATTTCTGTCCGTGGATTTTGATTGAGACAAACACTCACTCGACCACCCTGGTAGCGTAGTCAGTAACGCCCAATTCTAACATAGTAAAACATGTGGTCTTAGCTGAAGAGCTCGAGAATTTCAACTGTCAAGCGAGTAAGACTGAAAGGAATTATAATTAAAAAATATATTTATTTATTTTATTGTATACGCCCGATGGGACTTTTACATTAAAAGGCTTACAATTAACAGTAAAAAATGAAAATTATTTGCACAAACAAAATAAAAAATGTTATAAAGTAGTAAAAAATAGTTTTTGATTATATTAAATTAATATTGATTAAAGATATATGATATTTTAACATTCTTGTATCTACATTTCATGCAGTTAAATACATCAGTCACCTCTGCGTATGTATTACCAACAACATACAATCTAGGTACAAGCGAGTATCTGAAAGACTCAGTCCTGGTGTTATTAGTACGGCTAAATATAATTTTGAATCGAGTAGTTCTCATTAGTATGTGAAAGGAAATCAGGTTCAGTAAATCAGGGCTGTCTATAATACCATATATAATAAATTAAAATTGATTACACATATTGGAAATCACGGCCACCAGTTAACAGTAGGTCTGAAGGTCACATCAATTTAACTTAATAATAAAAATCCCTACACCTAAACAGGCGACGATCATTAATTTTTTTAATGAGAAAAATCGTCTCATAAATTTTTGAACTGCGGCAGAAATCGATCAAAACACTACCTGACTTAAAGTCAAATGCTTGGACCACCGGGCTAAACCGTTTACTATCTTCACAAAGTCACGACATATACTTTTCAATAAAAAAGTTATGTCAATTATTGACCAATATTACCGTCTTTGAATATTGTAACAATAATAATATTTGAACAAAATTGTAGAGTGTGTATTGTGAAAAATCACTTCTAGGGTGCTGTACAATTCTTAATTCCTAGGCTTAACTACATTATTTGTAGATAATCTATATCATATTGATATGAAAATTTATTTGTATTGTGTACAGAGATAATATACTACAGAAGCATACTTACGTGGCAGGTCACTTCAGAAAAACACAATTAGCTTAGTTGATTCTAGTTTGGAGAAAGATACAGTTTTGAACTCAAAATTCATGATATTGGTAAAATTATAGTAAGTATTTTTTTCGTTTTTTATTGATAGATTTTATGGCACGAGAGCAAATTTTATTACGGTCTTTGTAGAACAGTACAGGGATTTGATTCAAATGTATATATCTAAAGGTAATTCATCGCTCAATAAGAGGCTCATTATGGTAAAATACTTCTACTGACATTACCCATAGGTCAGAAGGCTATGTTGATTTTTAATTGAACACAACAATAATAATTATTAATCGATTAAAGTTTTTTTTTCGTAGAATGCAATCACTTTGTGGTTTGACATATTTAAAGAAATGAAGAAATAACTGTGTTTAAACCACGGATATTATTTTAATTTTTATGACTGACAAAATAAAACTAGAAATAAAGAAAGCCGTTAAAATTACTAGATTTTTTTCAATAGTCAGGTAAATTTCCAATATTATGTAATAATTGTCCAATATTATTATTTATTTCCTGTAAACTCATTATTATTCTATAATCTCCTTCTCAGTTGACGTTTTGCTTTTTCAATTCAGATTATCTGTCTTTTTTCTCTGTTACTTTGTTATAATTAAAATATTATTCTATTGTTTTCTCATTGCTCTGTTATTTTATTTTTTATTTGGTTCTCCCTCTGTATGTATATATAACTGCACACATTGTATGTTTTGTTAAGTTTAATTTTATACCCTGATGATGTTTAGGCTAAGCTAGACCGATCGGTCGGAATGAAAGTTTTTCAACGTAAATTTTCACTCTTTTAATTAATTTGAAGATGCCGTTCTTTAAATCCCAGCTTTAATTATAAACGTTTTTTCAATTTTCTTTTTATGTTTATAAATAATATTGATCCTTACAAAACTTTTTCAGTTTGTAATAAATATATTTTCAAAAACAGTTTAACAATTACTTTGTTTTGATTGCTTGGCGAATGCGATAGCAAAATCCCCCAATAAGACTGAATCAACATTATGATTAGAGGCTGATTCATTGGTTCGGGTATTGTATGTTTAACGGAAATTGGAAGATAATAAATCATACGTATTAATGGGTCTGTATTGATAATTTACTGAAATGGTAGCGGTATAAACAAAGAAATGGTCCTTCAGTGAACGCATTACTGCAGAATCATAAAATTTTTAACACTTTAAAGACCTCATTTCAAAGTTAGCAAAATACAAATTACAAAGTATTAGTATTTTATATTGTCTGAATATATTTAATATTTCTTCAATAAATAAAACTAATCAATTTCACATGTGAGTTCAAACTGCTTAGAGGTAGTAGATAATAATAATAATATTTGGACGATTTGTATAGCGCCGTTTTTGTGAAAAATCACCTCAAGGGCGCTGTACAGATCTTACTATCTATCATTACATATTAATTCCTAGTTTAGATAAGAAAATATACAGGAATATACTTAACTGGCAGGTCCCAACAGATAGACATAATTATTAACTTAAAATTATGATTATTCTTTAAAAAAATTTTTTTTTGATTTAGGGCATGGGAGCAAAATTAAAAGAATGGACTTTTTGAATTTGTCATACAGTACAGGAATTTTAAAGAAGTGATTTGTGAAATATCCTACTTATTTGGCGAAAAATAACAAGAAAGACTAAAACACGTCAGGCAGCTGCGAAAGCGCCACGACATATCTAACAGGTTATATGCGCAGGCAAAAAGAAGAACTAACAAACAAATAAAAAATATTGTAGTGATGATTGTATTGAATTGACAAAAAAGGCCGCCTCTCTCAGTAAAAAAAAAAAAAAAAACATGGCTTGGGTTCGGAAACAGTCAGTCGAGATCGGCACTCCCCCGCCACCCTGCCGGTTACCGGGCCGGCGGTCGAAGGGACGAAACATGTGGCCAATGGCCATCAAAGCATGTGACCATTCTCGGGCTGTGGCACTGCATTTAAAAAACTGAGATTTGAAGATTAAAATATTTTCTTAAAAATCTAAATTACGTCGAAACTAGTCACTTTAAAATTATTTAGAGCTTATTCACTTAACCTATACACAACAACGGTAATTTTAGTGTAATTTTAAAGAAGTAATTTGTAAAATATCCTACTTATTTGGCGAAAAATAACGAGAAAGACTAAAACACGCATCATGGATTATAATATATAGCATCGCTGGAAAGGTAAAAGGGCTTAAGTGACACTTTAATCAAAATTATGTTAAATATTCAGTTTTTTTCTGCATCCAAAGCTCTGACTCTCGTTTAATTCTGAAGACTTTTGAGGCGCTTCAGCCATCCATTATATTTTGATATATTTACCGTTCGAGAGAAGGCTTGACTCAAGCGACACAAGTTTCGGGACTTTTTTTTAGCTTTTTGTTGCTTACTGACTAACTGAACCGGTTCCAAAAAGAACTAAAAAATAACCGGATAAATTCAAATCTCTTTTTTGCGAGTTCGACTTTAATTGAAGTGTTCACTGCGAAGGGTTCATTTTAAAGAACTAGCAATTCGTGAAACATTCACAAAACATTGAAGTTTTTCCCAACGCTAAAGACCACCAATCAGAATCAAAACGTTGTTTGAAATGGCTTTAGCCGTGTTTGGTGACCAGATCTAAATAGACAGGCACTTCTCAATCTTCCTCTTTCCCATCTCCTTCCCCTCCCAAAATGCCATAGTCTCACTGGCTCTAGACGACTGGGATCATTTGGGACTTTTGTGCTGTATTCACAAAAAAAAAAAAAACAGGAAATAAAAAAGAGTTGGAAAAAGAATTATCCTTAACCTACTGACACTTACGTAAAATTGAAAAAACATACATTAATATTAATGCTCCATAATGTTACTAGCTAAGAAAATATTATTAATAAGTTAATAATCAATTAATATTAAAATATTAGTATGAGAGCAAACCTGCATTTATTTATAAAACCCTAATGATAAAATTGGTAACATTTCTCCACATAATATATTTTTAAACCCATTTCTCAAATAAATAAACAATTGAACTAAAAAGTTTTGAAGTTCTCAAAGTGTTTGTTTTAAAATGAATAATAATATATGGAGAAGCAGCTAACAGACCCGGGCGGGTCTTTTGAGCCCGGGGCCGGATTCGCCCATCAATCACTGTCGGGCCGGCGCTATGTCATGGGCCGGCCCAAGTTACCCTGCCCTGCCCCCCGGCCCTCGGGCCTTGTCTACCTGTGCCCGTTGCCGAAAGTGTTAACCGTGGAATGTGGGGAAGTACGATTAATATGATGTTTGTCGAAAATATGATTGGGTGAGGATTTAGGAAAATAAGCACTTTTATGCGATGGTGATGTCAAGAAGAAGTCTGTTTGGGATGCGTGAGCAGAAAAAAATTACAAACTGTGTAATGAAGACATTTCTAAATTTTAAAAACACACTTAGAGAAACATCAAGCTTTTTTCCTGCAAAAAATTATTTATTTTTATGACTTAAGTCAACGTGCAAAAGCGTTACTACAAAAACATATTTTTAGCCAGTAAGATGATTGATGTATTTCATGAAATAATAAACTAAATAATAGTAAATTAATATAATCTGAAGGGTTACGCAGATAATTTGGATTTCCACATGCACACTCTTGACTCATTTACATTCATATACCTGATCTGATCATTCGACATGGGTATCATGTTTTGCAGAGACGTCTTCTTCCATTCATTTGGCATATTCTCCTGATATTTATTTTCTTCCGTTGATTTATATAATTCTTAGAGCGTCTTTTATTATTTTTAGAGCGTCTTTTTGTGAAATTCCACCTCAAATGTGCCTCACATAACTAAATTATCTAATTCCTTTATTAATCGCATTAATTCTTGCTTAGATCGTGGTAACAAAAATCTTTCATGTGTTATTACTATTTATTTTTTATTGTTTATTATTTGTTATTTACGAAGTATATTGTAACAATATTTAGGTGCTCTGCACCCGCTTCAAATGAAAGTATTTTTTTCTAACCAGGTTCCTAGTGCTACATTTTTTACCCAAACTGTTGCAGCCATAGCCAAGAATCTCACTGATTTGAAAAATTTTATTTCTTAAAGTTCATTTTAATTGATTATTGAACAACTCAGTTCCGTTATCTTTTTAAAAATATTTTATTAAGCAATACAAAAAATATTTTCTTATAATGCAATTACTTTGTGGTTTGAAACATTTAATGAAATTTTGAAAAAAACTTTGTACGGGACCACAGATTTTATTTATTTTTTAATGACCAAATTGTAAAATAATGTAAGTTTAATTTTGTACCCTGGTGATGCTTAAGCTAAACGAAACCAATCGGTTATAAAAATTAAAATAAAATCTGTGGTCTGATAGAAAGTTATTTTTTCATTTCATTTGTTATGTACCTACCCATACAGGAGATAACACTTTGGACCCATTTGGCCGACTTTTTATTATCCACAGAAATCACCCATAAACTATTTTTTTTATGATGAACTATGTATTATGTAATTATTTGGGTAATAATCTATGTTAAATAATAAATGTTATGTTGAACTTTACCCCAACTGATATTGACATACCTTGTAGATGTTCTACCACTAAATGGGACGTTTCATTGTGAAGATTTAGTTAGTCTCACACAGTTAATATCAGTTGGAGTAACACTACGCTTCTGGTGTAGATATTACCCTGTAAAATCTCATACTATGAAATAAATATAAATAAAGTGCAAGTAAAGTGTTTTCGTACAAAAGAATCCATAACACATTAAATACAACAAAAAAATGTGAAATATAAAAAGTCAACAAAACTGAGTTATTTAGTAATCAATTAATATTTTTGTATTTTTATTACAAACTAAATATCCTCTATTTTCTCCGACCTGCGAATACCACTTGTGATTGAATTAAGGAATGATAGAAGGTACATATCAAATAATATAATCACATATAACGTACCACCTATTGCGTATACTCGTACGATACAAGAAACCTCAAATATCCGATTACAGCTGGAACGCGGGGCCGAGATCACACGATTGATATTCAAACCTCAAACCGTCATTTTAAAAGAATTCTTATTTAGAATCTCGGTTTCGAGCGTTTCTTAGAAACTATTGAAATTTACCGGCCGAAAGGGTTGAGAAATTAACCACAGCTTACCAACTGATTTTATCTTCGACTTTGACGAAGCCGCAAGAAAAACACCATGTACCTAACACACACAGAGTTAAAAAATTCTAAGAAGATCTTCTCGAATTCAAACCAGAAACCAAACAATTATATCAGCTCTGTGCCCGGAAACCTAAATAAATCAATCAATGTTAAAAAAGATTGTTTCAAATCATTATGTAATTCAACCCTTGTGACGTCAGATATTAACTCTTTGCGTAGGTATGTTACAAGATACTTAGACCCCTTGGAATTTTTTAGACAGGTATTTTAACTAAACGCAGGTTAAAACAAATAAAATTGATTTATCTGCCTGGCATTTTAAGGTGGATTTTTAAACCGATTTTAATGTGTGTTTTTTTTCAAAGAAAACGCTCTCGTAAGCCAATAATTTATTTAATGGTCATTTAAAATCAAAGGGATCAATCAAATACCGGCAGTTGATTATGCAGTCACAAACTAACGCTATTGAAAGGTTGTTAAAAATTATTTACTAAACATTGTTGGTATTTTTGCCGTTTAATTAATTGGATACCTACCTAAAATACAATAAAAATGATTATATTATCCAATGAATGATTAGAATTTAAGGCAGTATATAATTTTATCCTTAAATACCGATCAAGAAACCCGATCGTCCGTAGATAAATCATACCCAGTTTGAATGCTTCGTTTTATTAAAATCTTCAACTTTCAGCGCAGTTTTTATACGAGATGTGGGTGCGATGCATCAATCAATGCTGATGGATTATTTCGGAGTTGCTCGTGCAAACTTCCGATAGGCGTTCCCTCTTTTACTTCTTGATATCTGCCCAAAAATATATGTCAGAAATACCACGAATTGAATACTTGTTAACCTGATCGGACATTTGAGTTGATCGATTTTTGTTTTCCTCACACAAGTGTGCACAGGAATTGTGGTTATTGATTGGTGAAGGGTTAAGTCGACAACAACAACAACAACAACAAAAAATTATTCCACGTGGATTATATTATTTATGAAGGATTCGTACATCGTGGTGCTTCGCATTTCACAGGAATAGAAATCGTTTGATGAAATAAATTACTAATATAGGAAGGTAATTCAAGATTTTCCATTTAAATGTTTATGTATTCATAAATTTTGCCAACGTCACATTTAATGTGTTGTTTGTGAAGGAAATTATTGTTACTTTTTTAAAGTATTTTTAATTGTTTTTGTGACGTAATTAGCCTCCACGGTCGAATAGTAAGACGCTATTTAATTAATATGTGTCGTAACATACTCAATCAATGTAAGTATATTTCTAGCACGTTCTAGAGTGGTAGATACTCTGGTATGGCCCTTATGAAAGAACACCATTCAGAATCGAAACGTTGCTTGAAATGGCTATAGCCGTCCAAGTAACCAGATTTTTATTTTTAAGAAAGAAAAACATTCCCTGGTTACGAATAACCTGACAATATTTGAAAAACTCCTACTAACATCATAATAAGCGGTAAATATTGCTTGTGCAATGACGGCTGGAATCGAACCCACGCCCTCCACGATCCCGGGTGGGAATCCGACTCGTTTGTCCACTCAGCTACTGACAGGTCAATCCGAATAGTCAGTTGCTTTCCAACCTTCCTCTTCTCCATCTCCATCCTCACCCCACTACCTTCAGCCTCATAACATACCCAATTGGGGATGCCATATTCTCACAAGCTCTAGACGGTCTGGAGCAGGTGGGATTCTTATGTGGTATTCACTATAAAAAAATATATATTTTTAAATGTATTTTCCTTAATTCAACCAACTCTAAATGAATAAATTCTTTCCAATTTTATATTATTCATTTACATCCTCCATCAACTGCTACAGCGAATCCTAAGATATTTAGACCCATTGCTCGCCAAACTAAGAACTAGAACCTAGAGAAACCCATGGTCGATGGCAAAGTGGAAGGCATGAGAAGCGGAAGAGGAAGATCACCGGTGCGTTGCGTTGGAGTTAGGCCTTTCAATCCCGGGATCAGGCCCAGAACCGGGACCCCGGGTTTTCTAGGCACCTTAATCCCAGTGCTGGACTTGTTTAAATCCCAAGAACCTTGATTCCCGTTCTGTATCGTTAGCTAAAATAAGAGGGATGGGTAGTATGTATATTTAGGACATAGTCCTTCGCTAACGATAGCGAACGGGAATTGCGCCTCTGAATTACATTCAGTCTTGTGACTTGTGACAACACTTCACCGGGAGAGATCAAGCAAAAGACCTGTAACATTACAATTTCGAGTTTGATTTGCGTATAAAAATTAAGTCCGATTTATTCATGAATACATATTTTTAAATTATTTTTCAGTTTTTTTCTGTCGTTGAAATGTTCATTTTATGTAAATTTAATTAATTAACGTACTAAAGAATTATTTTTATTTTACTAAACATAAAACGATCCATAAAGTATGCAAAGCAGAAATCCTAAAACCGCATAGAAAGTGTTATTGCAAAAATTTGAGAAACCTTATACACTTTCCGTCTTACTTATTAGATTTTAAGCTGGATTCACACCAACGTCCGGATCTGCTCAGTGACGAGAGAGATGAGAGATGACTCTCCGCATGAGAGCTTATTGATATGGTATGAATATCAATCAAGGAGTATGTGCCAAGACAAAGTTGTGTGGCAGCATATCCTCTCTGCCCACTCTTGTGATATTTAACTACTTAGTTAGTTGAATAATTATTTTGATGTATTATTTTAGATTATTAAATATAATTAAAAATATTATTTAGTGATAAAAAAATGGTTTTTTATAAAAAAAATCTGCTTTGTAAGTATTTTTACACATCAAAATAATTATTCAACTAACTAAGTAGTTTAATATCACAAGAGTGGGCAGAGAGGATATACTGCCACACAACTTTGTCTTGGCACATACTCCTTGATTGATATTCATACCATATCAATAAGCTCTCATGCGGAACAGTATCGTCACTGAGCGGATCCGGACGTTGGTGTGAATCCAGCTTTAAGCACCGGCTCAGCGTTGGTTTAGTTACACCGGACGTAGGTCATTAAATAGACGCATAAGCCATGGTTACAAGGCAAGTTTATCGCTGTTCCGACCTGATACCACGCGTAACATTTACACCTCGTTTATACGTAAGGTGGCATGATTTTATTGAGGTCACATTTCAAGTCTCAAAATATTAGTTGAGTTTTTATTGTTTATGCAGCGCAGGGCTGTGAGGAGTGGAGGAGCCTAGTTCACCAAGGCAGTTGGAGGGAGGGGGGGATGCAGATCTTCAGTAATGAGGCAACGACTCAATGAGAGGATAACCAATTATGTTACAGTAAACATATTATAATAAAATATGCATCAAGATCGACGGAATAGTTAAGAAAAAAATCTTAATTTACTAAACAAATTGATGACCATGAAGTGAGAGAGAGTTGAAAAAATCAGCGGCGTTCATTTTTTGTCGCATTATTGTAGTGAAAGGTATTTTTTTTACTTTTTGAAGTCTATTAATCTCGGGGCGCGCACTAAAATGAAACATCGTTTTTAAAATGTTCAAATAATCAATTGTGATATAAAAATACAATTCTTCGCTATTTTATTTTTATTTTCATGTAACTTTTTTTAAGTATTTTAACCTTTATGTAACAATACACTTTTTAAAAATTGATATGAAGGTTACAAAACACATGCACCCAGGTACTCATCCAGTCATTAGAAGTTGTAAATTATACTTATTTGTTTCTGCGCCAACATACCACCCTCCCCACATATCCAACGGTTATGTTCAATTGCTCATTTTCACTTTTGTGGAGAAGTCAGGATGTTTCAGCCGGTTAGACTTACTAAAACATTAAAAAATCTATGTTCAAAACCGAAGAGTGTCCCGGGTACCCTATCAGTCACATAAAGGTTAAGATTCTTTTTTCAGTTTGATTTTCTCTAGAACGCACATTTCACCATTTATTTTTACTCTTTGCGCCGCTCATTGACTGTTAAATACCTACATAGAGATATACAATGTGCATCTTTTGTTTAGTAACGTATTTGAAATTTTTAAAAACAACTATTCGTTTCAATGATTCAATTTATATTAAAACACAATTATTTTATCAATTGAATAAGTTTTTGAAAAACTATGCGATTAATCTATTCTATATCTAAAATCAAAAAATGTTCTGAAATATAAAAATGTGTTGAATATTTTCCAACCTACAATTATCACAAAACTCAAGTCCTTTGATGAGAGTGAACTAACTTTAGCAAAGAGTGAAGTCAAAGTGATATGCGTAGATTTCCTACTTCTGGCTGCAGTTAAAGCCGCTCGAACCTACAAAGGTGGTGGTGATAGTGACATAACGGAATTGAGCAAATCACCCGCTAGGAAATCACTTCACGCCAAATAGCCCAAGACAAAAAAGTCATATCAATAGAAGAAACCTCCTCTTCTTCTATTGAAGCCCTGAAGTTCTCTATAAAGCTTCCAAATTCTTCAATAATGATAGCAGCTGAATTTTAAAACTAAAAACATCTATTTATAAATATATGTAACTAAATACATATATTTATATATATATATATATAATATATAGAATTACAGCTAAATTTTAAAACTAAATAACTACATATTTAAATATATATATATATATATATATATATATATATATATATATATATATATATATATATATATATATATATATATATATATATATATATATATATATATATATATATATATATTGCTATATATATATATATATATATATATATTTATATATATAAAAAATTTGTATTTAGTTTTAAAATTCAGCTGTAATTCTATAAATATTTATATAAATATATGTATTTACTTTTTTAAAATTCAGCTGCTATCATTATATATTATGATGGCGGTTATAATGATAATTTCACGGAGTTATCTGAAGCTTTTTGCCTTTCCAGTGACAATATGAATATATAATATATATATATATATATATATATATATATATATATATATATATATATATATATATATATATATATATTATCGCACTAATTAATAGAGCCTGAGTAAACGGCCAGCAATTTCCGACCCCAAGGCTCGCATTTTGCCTGTAAACTGTTATTTTTTTTATAAATGTTCATTTGGGAAAAAGTGTATATATATAATGAGTAATACAGTGAGTCGTCTTGAGTACGTCATTACGAGAAAGAATTTCAAGAATTCACTTCGTTCGGTTCTATAGAGCCTGAGTAAACAGCCACCCAATTTCCGACCCCAAATCTCACAATTTGCTCGTAAAGTGATCTGTTTTTTAACACATGTTCCGTTTGATAGATTTGATCAGTCAATCATCTTAAATTCGTCATTATGAGAAAGAATTCCAAGGATTCACTTCGTTCGGTTCCATAGAGCCTGAATAAATGGCATCGAATTTTCAACCCCAAGTCTCGCATTTTGTGCGTAAGGTGCTGTATTTTTACAAATGTTCATTTTGGAGAATTTTTCAGTCGATCATCTTGAGAACGTCACTTTGAGAAAGAATTTCAAGGTTTCATTTTTTTCGGTTCCATAGAGCCTAAGTAAACGGCATCGAATTTTCAACCCCAAGTCTCGCATTTTGCCCGTAAAGTGGTCTATTCTTTAGCAAATGTCCCTTTAGATAGATTTTATCATTCAATCATCTTAAGTCCGACATTATGAGAACGAATTTCAATGATTCACTTCATTCAGTTCTATGGAGCCCAAATAAACGGCATCTAACATTCAACGCCAAGTCTCGCATTATGCCCGTAAAGTGGTATTTTGTTTTAACTGTTAATTTTTGAGGATTCTATCAGTCGATCATCTAAATTCCGTCAAAATGAGAAAGAATTCTAAGGATTCACTTCGATCCGTTCCATAGAGCCTAAGAAAACGGCCACCCATACCTGACCCCAAGTCTCGCATTTTGCCCGTAAAGTAGTGTATTTTTTAACAAATGTTCCTTTTGATAGATTTCATCAGTTAATCATCGTAAATCCGTCATTAAGAGAAAGATTCCACAAATTCACTTCATTTAGTTCTATGGATCCCAAGTAAACAGCATATAACGTTCGACTTCAAGTCTCGCATTATGCCCGTAAAGTGTTTTTTTTTTCAAAAATGTTTATTTCTGTGGATTTTATCAGTCGATCATCTGAATTCCGTCATGATGAGAAAGAATTCCAGAATTCACTTCAATCCGTTCTATAGAGTTTAAGTAAACGGCCACCAATACCCGACCCCAAGTCTCGCATTTTGCCCGTAAAGTGGTATTATTTATAACAAATGTTCCTTTTAATAGATTTTATCAGTCAACCATCTTAAATCCGTCATTATGAGAACGAATTTCAAGGATTTACTTAATTCGATTGTATGGAGCCCAAATAAACGGCATCTAACATTCGACCCCAAGTCTCGCATTATGCCCGAAAAGTGTTTTTTTTTTTTTAAGTTAATTTTTGAGGATTCTATCAGTCGATCATCTGAATTCCGTCAACATGAGAAAGAATTCCTAGGATTCACTTCGATCCGTTCCATTGAGCCTAAGAAAACGGTCACCAATACCCGAACCCAAATCTCGCATTTTGGCCGTAAAGTACTATTTTTTTTTTTACAAATGTTCATTGTGCAGAATTTTTCAGTCAATCATCTTATGTCCGTTATTATGAGAGAGAATTCCAAGGATTCAATTCGTTCGGTTCCATAGAGCTTGAGTAAACGGCCACCAAATTCCGACACAAGTCTCGCATTATGCCCGTAAAGTAGTGTATTTTTTAACAAATGTTCCTTTTGATAGATTTCATCAGTTAATCATCGTAAATCCGTCATTAAGAGAAAGATTCCAAAAAATCACTTCATGCATTCTATGGAACCCAAGTAAACGGCATCTAACGTTCGACCCCAAGTCTCGCATTATGCCCGTAAAGTGGCATTTTTTTTCAAAAATGTTTGTATCTGTGGATTTTATCAGTCGATCATCTGAATTCCGTCATAATGAGAAAGAATTCCAAGGATTCACTTCGATCCGTTAGAGCCTAAGAAAACGACCACCAAGACCCGACCCCAAGTCTCGCTTTTTGGTTTTTCGTAGTTTTTTTTTTAACAAATGTTCCTTTTGAAAGATTTTATCAATCTTAAATCTTAAATCCGTCATTATGAGTATGAATTTCAAAGATTCACTTCATTCGGTTGTATGGAGCCCAAATAAACGGCATCTAACGTTCGACCCCAAGTTTCGCATTATGCCCGTTAAGTGGTATTTTTTTTACCTTTGTTAAATTTTGAGGATTCTATCAGTCGATCATCTAAACTCCGTCAAAATGAGAAAGAATTCCAAGGATTTACTCTGATCCAGACTGAGTAAATGGCCAGCAATTTCCAACCCCAAGGCTCGCATTTTGCCCGTAAAGTACTATTTTTTTTTACAAATGTTCATTGTGCAGAATTTTTTAGTCAATCATCTTGAGTCCGTCATTATGAGAAAGAATTCCAAGGATTCACTTCGTTCGGTTCCATAGAGCTTGAGTAAACGGCCACCAAATTCCGACCCCAAGTCTCGTATTTTGCCCGTAAAGTGGTATATTTTTTAACAAATGTTCCTTTTGAAAGATTGTATCAGTCAATCAACTTAAATCCGTCATTATGAGAACGAATTTAAAGGATTCACTTCATTTGATGATCATTTTTTTGTCAGCGTAGAGCAATTATAAGATTTGCAATTTTTAGGAAAAATTATATTCAGATATTTCCAGAGAGGAAACCTGACAAAAACAAGTGGTTAACAGTGATTCAGTTTCTATAAAAGTGATGTTTATAGTGTATAATACTTATGAATTGTACTATAATTACACAATAATTTAGTTCATGTTTTTATTTAGATATTTTGTTCGATGTAAAAAAAATAAGTTTGAATTTTGAGTTTGACAAGGAGAGCCAAAAAAATGCGCCAGGTTCCGTTTGGCTCATATGACCGGGCCTGTTTACATTTTTGCAAAATCGGATATCTACATTATTCTCCTAGTCTTACACTACGCACACAGGAGAGTTCCTGTGAGATATCACATAAAATAAAACTATCTTCCTAAAAGAGAGTTGTGTCGGTGTTATTTTGTAACCTAGCTATTTTTTAGACACTTGACAATTATTCGTCCCGGCCGTTTTGTCAAAAGGTACGACATCGTGTTGTTGTACCGGTATGGTGACCACAAGACATGATGGCGCGGGTTTAATAATTTAATGCAAGGACCTTCTTAATAAGATTAAATCTAAAAGCTTGCTTTTAGCCCTAGTTCACTTTAATTATGTAAGAACACTCAGGTCTCCATTTGCAGAGACTCTGCTATCCACGAAACCCTACTTGGCTTAGCGTGGCAAATACGAATATCATTCTGCTGGTACAGAATACCATATAAAAAGAATTAAAATATTAATTGAAAGGAATTATTTAACATAAACGATCCTTTGGCAATTGTATTTTTTAAATAAGATTAATATTTAAAATATAAGTTTAATGTTAAACGAAAGGATGCGTTTATACAATAACTATCTACATATTGACAAAAATAACTAATAATTAATGTTATAGGCTGAAACCGGTCCAGTCAAAAAATAAAAAAAGTGGAATAAAGATAAGAATTTGTTTTTATTTAATCATTTAATAACTAATAACATTTGTTGCAGCGAAGAGAGAAAAAATCCTTTTCATTGCTACATATTGTGCAACGGAAAATGAAGACCTTACCTATTTTAAGTCTGTCATTTAGTCCATAAAAATTATGTAACTTTTTTACACATTTAAGTATTTAGATGGTTTTATTAGTGAATCATCTTGGTATCATCCTTCTTTTGGTGATTTCTAAATTCATTTTTACATAAAGAAACGAAGAAATTGTGAAGCAATTTATTTATCAACATTGTTTTCACGGCGTATAGAGCCACGAAATATCAAATCGAATATTGGACTCAGTTGCTTGAACCCCCATCACTTATGACATTCTCATCACAAGGCTAGTCTAATTTTATGCCAAGTACCACTTGAAATATCATCGCTGGAAAGGCAAAGGGCTTAAGCGACACTTTGGTCAAAAACGAGTTAAACACACCGTTTCGATCATTTTTTTTTTCTACATCGAATGCTTTTGACTCTCGTTTGATTCTGAAAACTTTTGTGGCCCTTCAGACATCTAAAATATATTTACCATTTGGGAGAAAGCTCGACTCAAGCGATACAAGTTTGAGATGTTTTTTAGCTTTTTGTCGCTTCAGATAACTCAGTGAGAGCATTGAGTTACCCGAGTTAACTTTTTATAGACTTCAGACAATTTATTGTAAAACAAAAAAACTTTAAAGCGCATTTCAGCGATTATCGACCCGTCATCGTTTGTAAATTTTTTTTGTGGACGTCATGCTTTACAGTTGATTAAAAACATCAGTGTTTGTTGTTAATTCTCGGTTGTTTTTTTTACTATACGTTTGTTTGAATAACCTGTTTCCTGCGCAATTTCTTTGTATCATTTTGTCAAACTAACAAAGACTCTGTTATTGGTAACGTTCAGTCGCACAGAAAATGAAACGCTCATTATAAGGCAACCGTTATTAAAGGATCCTGCAAGTTATAGCGGTGGAGTAGTACCTTACTGCATGGTGTTTATGAATAAGAAATTATTAATTCTTTTCTACAGCAGGAACCACTAATACACTTGAACTTCCGACATATTATGAGGAAGTTGAGTGAGTACTCTCAATCAGTTCTACTTTTTGGAAAGCTTTTCTCTTACGTTTCTGAGCTTATAAAATTCTTTTGCTCGACTTTATTTTCCTCTTTTGTTGTATTTAACGGAAGTTACAGGATGGCTGTAGTTGACGGCCTCCGTGGACGAGTGGTAAGACGCTCGACTAAGAATTTAGAGGTCACGGGTTCAAACCCGTGGAGCAAAAATAAATTTAATTTATCATTATGTGTCATTACACATTTCATGTAAAATAATATAAAGTGTATTAGCGACACATTACAGAGTGGTGGATACTCTAAGTAACGCCCTGGTGAAAGTCCACCATTCAGAATCGAAGCGTTACTTGAAATGGCTTTGGGCGTGATTTGTGATCAGATCTGAATAGCCGGATACTTCCGAACCTTCCTCTTCTCCATCTCCTTGTCCTATCTACTACCTTCGGCCTTCTTCTCATTCTCCATTCTCCAATTGGGTCTCACTGGTTCTAGGTACAGGTTGAGAGGAGTCGGGACTCTTATGCAGTTTTAACTGAGAGGCTTAGAAGCAAAGGCAGCAATCTCCTTCATTTTAAATTATTTCTTGGAAAGTTGATTTAACGTTTAATGCACTTTTCTTTTGTGAATATGTTGATAAATTTAGAAATAATTGTTTCAAATTGTTCTTAGTTTAACATTTTTATACACTTCATTCTCCATTTCTTTATAATAATCATTCAAAAGTTGACAATGCTTCAGAACCGTTTTGGAGATTTCTGCCTTTGCTTCTAAGCCCCTCAACTGCAAAAAAATGTTTTTTTAAAATGAAGTTCAGTATAACTCAACAAATCTGCACTCAAGAGTTTATTTTTATTTTGCAATACAGTTAATAATCAACCAATAGATAGAAAAAGCATTAAAAGTCTTAGTTTCCCGGTGAACGTCATTAGATACGGAGTTCTGTTGGCGAATTCAAAACCTAGCCATTATTATCGTTGTTTTTTTTTAATTCTTACTATTTATTTTTTTCTTTTATTTATAATATAATATTTGAAATTTGCGCTGCTATCGGTGATCGACATAATTTACGGATGGAAAATCTAGATTCTAAGAAACGAAGCAATATTCGTAATGGCGAGTTTCGAAGCTGACCAATTGCACGCGGAAACTAAGGACATTTCCCATTAATTGTAAGATTCCTTCGGGCGCCAGCAAAAAGGTGACCAAATTCAGTTACCAGGAATTATTGCTCGAGAAGATCCCTGGAATCTTCCACAAGGAAGACTTCGTAGGCAAAGTGGTTTGATGATATCCGCCATAGACCAGTTTTTCAATGTCTGTGACATTTAGGTGAAAAGGTATGTCACGAAATATCCGAAAATGAGTTAAGTATGCAGTTCTACTTTAAAAGGTTTAAGGAAGGTCTGGTAAATAGATTCAACCCTTGCTCTAAATTTTGTGCATTTACAATGTATGCATATCAAGTACGCAAAGTCTTATATTAAGAAATAAAGGTGGTGAGAAATTAACTGTACCTCTCCTTAACAATTAGAAAATTATGACATATACCTCTTCACTTAAATGCATCAAAATCGTGCCATATATTACGGGACGGAATTCTGATTACTAGCCTTCTTTTTTGAGAATCTTTAGAATAAACAGGGTATCAGCTGATGATAAAAAGAAATACTACAACCCAGTGAATAATGTATTTATTGAAATTTGAATTACCTTTAAAGTATAATGCTTTTTTTTATTTAAATAAAATTAATAATTAATAACACAAACATGAAACATAAAAACCAGAAAATTAAAAGATAATGGTCACAACCGAGACTCGAACTCGGATCCTCTACTTTATCCGGGAGTAACGCCTCAACCAATTCAGCTATTGGGACCTTTTTAGAAACCGACATTTTTAATCGATCTCATACTTTTGATTGAAGATTAATGATATTATTTTTTTTCAATTTTCGAGTTTGAGTCTCGGTTGTGACCATTGTCTTTTTTTCTGTATCATATTTGTGCTGTTGATTATTGAAATTACATAAATATTTTTAAATGTATTCATTGTTTATTGTAGCTCATCTTACAATATTTTATAGTTAGTTATTTGTATGTAGTTTTTATATCTAATAAAATTGGGAAAAAAAATTTTTGCAAACGAGTAGTTCATATTTAGTAATGTAGGTTTTTCATTTGGTTTATACTATCACTTTATAGAAAATTATTTACATGTTTCCACTTTGTGTGTTTGTTTTTTGTTTTAATAAACAAAAACATTCCCGGCTAACGCGAATAATCTTACAATATTTAAATTCTTCCCACTTCTATCATCAACGTAGAATAATTACCGACTTAACTTGTTTATATAAAATTATAAATTCAATGATTGACAACCCTGAACTATTATATTTAATTGCATTTCATATTCCTGGTAGGACAGTTACAAGACAGTACCTACCATATTATTGTAACAATTCTACAACCTCACAATATTATACTCTTATGCGACGAATGCAACATCTGGGAAACAAATACTCTGATGTTGTTGATGTATTTAGTATGTCAATATCACAATATAAGTATACCTTAGTACAATTTTTTTCATCTAGTAGAGCTAATTAATATTAGAAACTATTTAACTCTGAATGTACTTGCTATTCAATGCTATTTTTTTTCTTTCTTGTACAATATTTTTTACACTGTTTATGTGTATATTATATATTTTTTAATGTTAATATATGTTGAAAAGACCATTAACAGACGTAAATAAATAAATACATTATAAACGGAAATGCTGCTTGTGCAATGATGGAGGATATAGCTAAAACATGATTGAACTAGCGACACCTGTATGGGAACCCGATGCTTTGGACCACTTCGCTACTAACCGTTACTGAATTTTTTTTTGTTGTTTTGGAAATTTTCATCATGAATGTTGGCATATTTTCGAAATAATTTTATCAATCTATATTATTTTTGCTTCCCAAATCATAAGTCAAGAGTATAATATTTAATAAATCAACCTTAAACTTTCATCCACTTCATCAGCAGTCGTGCAGTATTATCAGCCGGTTCCCATGTGATTTAGTAAAAAAAACATATTTTTACACCATACGAGTATACCTAATTAAGTACCTACCTATAATATAATTCAGCAGACATTATTCTGTATATGAAATGGGTGGATTAAAGCAAATAATTTTTTTTTTCTTTGGCACGTTGAGTTACATCAAGGTTACATCCCGTGATTTTGAACAACTAGTAAAACCATAAAATTAATAAAATAAGGTGTAAACATATGGAATCAAAAACAGGAGCACTCCTACAAAACTCAAGATAATATTTTCACATACAGATGCGATGTTTCTTGAGTTAAATATATTCAGCTCTAACAAAGGCCCAATGATAAATGCGTTACAATGTTTGCTTGATTGTGAGCAAAATTTACTGTTTCCGAGAAAATATTATTTTTGAAGCCACACAGATATGTAATTGTGCTATTGTCTGTCGATTAATCAACTTGAATTTTTTTTTTTTTTTTTATATTTTACTTTTCTATATTACAATATTGTTTTTATTTACAGTAGCTTTAATATTTGCGGCTAACACTTTTTAATACTGACATTACTTCTCACTAACTTTCAGCATTACTTAAATATTTAAAATTGATTATCTTACCTTACTCATAAAAATAGTACTGATTTCAATAATTTGCTTTGTATATTTTGATTTTTTCTCATGATTGTTTTTTTATGTTAACGTTTTTCTTAATGTGTTCCACTTGTAAGTTAAGTGGTTTTAATATATTTTTAATATATATACAAACAACCGTTGTTTACGTAAAAAAAAATTTTTGCATTATTTTTATTCGCCAAGTTATCAGATCACTTTGCCTTTTTCTCACATATGAAACCTTTACACACACAATGGCGTGTGTCAGTAAACAATACGTTGATAACATACCTCGACTAAAAATAACTTTTTTATAAAAATTCATTAAATTAAATTGTTTTTTTACGTGGTTTTACTCTATTACGGATCTAAGAACAGAAGCCTAATGTGTTTTAAGACGAAAAATCTAAAATGAAGGCAAAAACTAACATATAAATTTAAACAGCTTTCTTTAATCAGTTTTATAACTAACTAACCGTCACGCCGTTTTCCCGAAGGATTAGGCAGAGAGGACAGACCGCCATTCAACTCTATCTTCGCACACACTCCTTGCTTCATTCACATTCATACTCTTCTGTTATTCTGACTCTTCACATGGCCTGACTGGGGTATTTCTTTCACTTAATGGTTCACGGTCTTCCTCGACACGTCACCGACTTCTTCCATTCAATTTCGTGCCATTTATTTTTTTCATACTCCTTTCTTCGTGCATTCCCTCTACATGCCCAAATCAGCGTCCCTTTCTTGATCCTATTCATAACGCTTACATCAGCCTTGCATTCTTTCCGGATATTCACATTTTTAACACAGTCGTATATGGTTTTACGCACATACGCCTCATGGGATCTCATTTCTTTCAGTATCCTTTTATCCATCCTCTACCAGTTCCACGCCTCACTGTCACACATCAGGGTTGGTGTATAATCACTCCATTGTGGACTGCTAGCTTCGTTTATTTGGTATTTTTTTTATTTGCGCCAACAGCGTTCAGTCCTCCATTAATGGGGTTTCCTGCATTCACCCTTATTTCCGTCTCTCGTCAACATACTTCCTAAATACACAAAATCAGTTATAACATTAAAAGATTTTGTCTAATCGCATGAACGAAGTTGCGGCATTCAGGACGTTGGCTGTAATACTCCTGGCTTCCGAAGGACCTCGTCTGTCTCTGCTGCCGTGAGAGGCGGGTCCAGATGACGAAGATTCAGACGATGCTGTGTGGACTGGTTTGGTGGTCTTCCAGATGTTGAAGGCGAACTTCAGCTCGGCTTTGAATGCTTCACCAAGAGATACCTAAAAGAAAAATATAATTGAACAGGATTTTTGATCAACTCAAATCTCATTTAGTAGAATCATATGTTTTTCATAGTATGTTAGCCAACCAACGCATGTAGAATGAATTTGTATTTTCGCTCTAAGCTTTCGACGATACTACCCAAAGAGTGCGAGAGTGTAGTTCGCGCGCTCTACTTGCATCACTGCTCGTCGGGTTTCTTCATCTGGGCTCTAATCTATGTTAGTTTTTGTGCCCAAGTCAAAAAAGAAAGAGGTGAACCATTGAGGGGTAATGGACAAACTTTTCTATGAGAAAAATCTCGCTGAATGCCTTAACGAGACTCCTCGTCAAGATTAAGTCGAGAGGGTTGAGCTTTCACTGTGGTATACATCACCTGTGTATGAAGAATGTTATTTTTATAAAAATTGGAATTAACTTTGAAGCATTAACGCTTATTCATTATTAAATATTTAAAGAAAATAAACTAAAACATAAATATTAAACAGAAAAAAGCCAGAAACTAAAAAGAACAATGGTTATGACCGAGACATGAAAAAGATGGCAGCCTAAAATCGGAAGAAATTCAAATATTAATAATTGTCAAACAAGTATGAGATCGTTTAAAAATGCCGCTTTCTTATGAGGTGTCGATGGCTTAGTTGGCAGAGTGTTACTCCCGGATAGAGTATAGGTTTCGCGTTCGTGTCTCGGTCATGACCATGTTTTTTTTAGTTTCTGGCTTTTTTCTGCTTTAGATTATTAATATTATTTAAATATTTCATATTATTTTTCCTTTGACTCGCCATGTTGCCATCGCGCCACCTTTCTCTCAACTATTTTTGAAAGACCTGTAACTTGCCTTTTCATCTACAGCGACTTGTTTGACGTTCCAGAGGAACTCTATGACAGCTATGAGGAAGGCGATGCCGCAGCCGCTGCCCAAAACCACGAAGACGCCGCCCACGTTATCAATGCCGAGTTCCGCTGAGCTTGCAGCGTCATCACCGACGCCATCATCCTGAAGACACACAATAAATACTATAATTGGTTTAATCATTTTCCTTATCCCCACAGTTTCACCATCTGTCTATTTTAGGTTACACCCCAACCAATGAAGAATAAGCCATCACTGACCATTTGTGTACGACTTTAAAATGTATTTTATTAACGCCTTAAAGGCATTTACTCAAAATACATTTTAGTTAAATAAAGGAGTACAATAAATGGGTAGAATATAACATTAAAGTAAGAGTTTCAAAAAAAAGTTAGTAAATAAAACGCAAGTATATAAATATAGCATTTACAATTAGTTTTATTAGTATAGTATATTTCACAAAAAGTGTAAAACGTATTATACTACATGACATGATAAATTTCAAAGATGTTATTATACTAGTTATATTTCAATAAATGGGTAGAATATAACATTAAAGCAAAGGCTTAAAAAAAGTTAGGACATAAAACGCAAGTATATAAATATAGCGTAGGTTTTACAATTAGTTATATTATCATAGTATATTTCACAAAATAGTGTAATACGTATACAATACATAACATAATAAATTTCAAAGAAGTTAGTAACTAAAGTGTAACTATGTTATTGAAGCGTAATGTAGTTACAATTAGTTATATTATTATAGAAGATGTGAAGAAAGAATATAGTACATGGCATAATAACAACAACAACAAATGAATGCTAATAACAATAGTTCAACCATAAAATTAGTAATTAGGTACTGCGTAAATAGTAAATTACAGCGAAATGCGAAGTATTTTAATACTCACATAGCAATTATAACTATAAAGTTGCTAATAATTAACAATAACTTTATAGTTCTATTGAAAACATTCAAATAAGCTTAATTTTAATTTGGAAACAGTGTTGTAACGGTAAACATCCATTGAACAGAGCTCGTGATACATCTGTACATTAACAAAGACATCGGATTTTTTCTAACTTGCATTCCGTTTCATTTCTATTCAAGTTTATTATTTGAATGCCTTCTCTTTTTCTGAATCTTCTGTACTGATTCGTACTGTTATAATCTCAGAGCGAGACTATTTGGAGAGAGAGCTAAATATTTTACTCAACCTATACAAATTTACGATAAATCACTTTCTCCGGATTTTCACGTCGTAAACCGTGAGAGAGAAAGAGATAAGACAAGTTGTCAAAAAAATCACTGACTACATAATCCATCCCTCCTGTTATATTATTGCTCTGAGGTTATAATAATGTCCTCACCTTACAAGATCCTCCTCCGTGCATTTCCTTCCACCATTTTGCCTTCAGCTGATGTAACTTTCCTTCTTCCTGCATCTTTAGTACCGCTCCACTGATGGCTGTTCGATATGGCGAATCTAAAAGAAAATGTATTTTAGAAATGGGCAATTCTTGACTGTTATCATTTTAATTTTAATCCCCTGTTCCCATTCGGGTCGACCTAATCTCTCCCTTTTAGTCTGAAGTTGCAAACTGAACATCTTCCCTCTGGAATAGCCGCCAGTAATTGTTAAGTCGCTTTACTAGCATTCTGAGCATACATCTAAGCAACGTCATCTACGTCTTTTCTATGAAGAGTTGCATGGGTTCGATGCCATGTGTTTAGATAGTTAATTGGGGTTAATCAATTGGTTCTTACTCATCGGCATAGCGATTCCATAACCCTTGCTGTCCAGCTGCCCCCCGACCTGCAGCAGATCGCAGTTCCTCTCCACGATGTACTCAATGGAGGTGGACTCCATGATGAAGGCATACAGCCTCTTTCCTTTGGACACTCGTTCCCTCCCTTCGTCATTGTTCTTTACGAATACGGAAGGTCTGGTAGACTCCATCGCTGCCCACATCCGAGAGTAAGTTGAAAAGTTGGATTCCTGAATAAAACATAAATCGACTTTTTATACCTCAACCAAGAGTTTAACAGTTCTCAAGAATGGGGAAGAGCTGGGTATTTTAAACTGGAAATAGCGGATAAGGTTCACAGTGTATTTCTACCCGAGAGAGAATACATGATGTCATAGTTTTTATATTAACTGTACCTTGAAGAAACTTGAAGTTGACCCCCCTGTTACTGCACCATATTTGATCTTGGTCTGTTTGGCGAGATCTTCGGCGCTGGAGATGGCAGCATCCATTCTCTCGTTGGTGAGAAAAGCGGCAAGGTTGGCGGTGTAGGAGGATATCATGATGAGCGTGAAGAACCACCACATTCCTGCCACCATTCGAGTTGATACGGCCCTGAGTATTAAGTGGTAATATATTAATATAGCGTCAAATAATTTCACCCAAAGACATGCAAATAAATATTTGAAATTAAACAATTAATTTTATTCCAAAGCTTTTGTGTTTAATTTGTAAAACTACATTAAAAAAATATATATACGAGTATATATATATATATATATATATATATATATATATATATATATATATATATATATATATATATATATATAAATATATAAATATATATATATATATATATAAATATATATATATATATATATATATATATATATATATATTTATCAATTTATTTAAATTTAATATTATTGTTATTTAGTTCTGCTATTTTTAGTGACAACTGTTTCAAAAAATGTCAGAACTGAACAATAATAATAATATTTAATTTAATTCAATTGAAATATAAAAAATAATAATAATAAACGCTAAATGAAAAGTGAAGAACACTTTTTTTTGTATCAGAATAACATCACTTATGGAAATGTTTTCTTGTGTCAATTACTAATAAAAACTATTTTTTTAAACTTGCCATTACAAGATCTGGTAACAACCTAGTTTCTTTTAAATATAATATAAAATATACGCATTAACCAAGCAGTAGAAACTTACCTTTTTTCCTGAATATGGTGAAACATTTATATTAGTGTTAGTTTTAACAGCGGCAAATCTACTCATCATTCCCTTTAAATTAATTAATTAAAAACCACTAATTATTCTCTAGGCATGTATAGTAGTAGAATAGGTAAGTAATGTAGTTTTCAATTTCAATAACAAATTATTTTTTTGCTTTAAATTTTCGCTGTGTTGAAATAGGTAACAACCAAAAATACAATAACAATTTATATATTCTAAGAATGTACGAAATTACTTCTAACTTAAGTACCTGGAATTAGTCTAATACCAAATTTAGCATTATACTCGTAGATATTTATAATATTTGCCATGCATTGATTTTCAAATGAAAACACATTTACCAGAATAGTTTAGGATCAAATCACGTTATGTATTCTAAAACACTTTTTATAATTCCGTACTAAAAATCAAATTGGAGAAATAATATCTAACTATCATAAATAAAGTACTAACATTAACCCTTATTAGTTGAAGTACGTACCTTCGATATATATCAATAATAATACATGCACATCGTATACGTTTAATCGTGAGTTCTTTTCATATACCAAACGCATCAGTGCAATGAGTTGTAATATAGAACGAAATGTATATCTTAAAAATAAAAAATAAAATTGACGATAAATAACGATTTTTGTTAGATATGGAATGATCGTTGTACAAAAGACGTATACCATGACGAAAACCTACGTATCGTAACACACTACCATATTTATAAATAAAAAATTAAAGAAAGACAAACATTCCCAGGTTACGAATAACCTGACAATATTTGATTTCCTTCTACTATCTAATGATTGATAATTAAACGAAAAATGTTTTTTGTGCAATGATGGATGACTTAGCTAGCAGGGGATTGAACTCGAGATGCCTGGGTGGGAACCTGGCGTTTTAGACCGCTTGACCATCTAACTAATCATTTGTTGTTTTTTCTTTATTATTTTGTCTACTTCTGCATAATATGTTTTCAAAACGTGCGTTGATCCAAATTATATTTTTGAAAGTAACTAAATCCTATTATTTAATGATTATGACGTGAAATAAATTCTTAATCTTTTTTGATGAAATCTAAAATTATGTTCAATATACTAACATGGAAGGGTGAGGTCGCACTGAATGATTTTATAAAATGGTTTTATTGTTTTATGGGTCAAAATAGAAGCATTCTTACAAACGAGTTTTTTTTTAACGTAAATGGAATGGCAATTATTCAAAATCCTTAAGCTGTGTTTAAAACTTCTATATCCTACTCAATTTTGTACCTCCAACCCAACATCATGCAAGCCAAAAGGGTTTCTTAATGCTCTACAAAAATGGGATCCCGCAAGGGCTACTACTTGGACCACTTCTCCTACTTGGGCATGATGTCGGAACCCTGCTGCAGCAGACTACCCATCATCAGCCACATGGAGTTCGTCAAAGTCAGGATATTTTCCAGTTCGGGGTTTTTGTCATCGCAGGGGTGAGGGTTGGACCACTCCTTCGGAGACATCCTACACAAAGGTTGAAAAGCCACGAGAAAAATATTACCTATTAGTTTCACAACAGCAATGAACATTAGACATATTTTGTAGTTAATGCGATGGTATAATACAGATTTCAATAAAATCAATAAATCCATGAATCCTGTATACATGTATTTCCCGAAAGGCAGTTTTCTTCGTGTAAGTACAACAGAGATAGCATACCAGTTGTTATTAATGTGAAACTGACTGGGTTTTGTGATGCGCTGGAAATTATTATATTTTTTGTTAAATACATTTTTTTCCGTGGAACTTAATCTCACGCTTGAGCGACTTCAATTATTTTTACAATTTTACTCGAATAAATTAATTTTGTTGAAAACTGCGTGGTAAAATTTTAAAAACTTAATAATAAAAACGGGTTAAAAATGAACCTTCCTTACACGTAACATAACATGATAATATAAATATGTAATTTCGTGGAAATTTGCAAAATACGTAGACAATAATGACATCGATTTGGATGAAACACCAAAAGCAGCTGAAAATTATTTCATTATTTTTTTTTAGTTTGTGAACAATAGTAGAATGGGACACTGCAACAACACCGACAGCACATTAATACATATAAAATATTAGTTTGGACTTCCAAAACAAATAGTTCACAGTTACTTTAGAAAACAGGAATAAAAACGATTTCAAATATATTTTTTAAATAATATTAATTATCTAGAATACAAAGATGAAACAAAAAAAAGCAAGAAACTAAAAAGAACAAAAAAACAACTCGTACTCGGACCTCTACTATATCCGGGAGTGAAGAGTAAAGTGTTACTCCCGGATAGAAAGTAGAGGTCCGAGTTCGAATCTCGATAATGACCATTGTTCTTTTTAGTTTCTGGCTTTTTTCTGTTTCATATTTGTGTTTAATTTTATTGATATTATTTAAATGCTTTATGCATTAATGCTTTAAAGTTAATTTCAATTTAAAAAGATAATCGTCTGTTGTTCTCAACCAACATTAATTGGGTATATGTGGTAGAGGATTATCTGTTATCTATATTTATTTTACCAATATATTTGTACTATATTGAATAACTTTTCAGTAAAAATCTATTTTATTCCGTTTCTGATATTGTTCCAATTGCAGACGGTTCCTCGGTGATCGCAGATCTGAGTTTTGTTATTTGACCTTCAGTGCAATATTGACCATCGATCTTACTTTGGCATAAGGTCACAGCCTTGAGCCATTAAAGACCCCAGGGTCAGCCAAAGGCAGTTCAGAAGGTTCCAGGTGTTTTCCAGCTCTTTGGGGTTCTTCTTACAGGGGTGGGGGTTCAGCCACTCTTTCGGCGACATCCTGAATAGGCATAAAATCCCTGTAAATACTATTTCTACGAATAAAATACATACATTTTATTGCTTAAATCACCATCAAAGACAAACACCCAGCAATATTTTCCATTGTTCCACAGATTGTTTAAAATTAAAATATTTATCTACTTTAAAAAAAAAACATTTGCTCTGTCGAATCTACTTATCAATTCAACAAATTTTAATTAGTTTTTATTTTACCATTTGCTTATATTATTAACATCGAAATTACAAAGATTTAAGTCGACGAGGATCCAAATATTATAAACTTACCGATTATGTTTTTTGTAAACTAAGATAACATAGGCAAAGAAACAATTTCCGTAAAAACAATCTAATTGAGTTTGATAAAAATGTTGTTAAAATTTAACTAAGAACATTTACGAAATCTATTACCGTCCAAGGATGAAAAGCAGCACAGAAATCCCAAGGTACGCCGCAGCCATGTAAATCCAGACCTCGATGGACAGGGGAGAGAGGAAGGAAAAGAGGTCGGGGTCCTTCTTGTCGGGTTTGGCGAACAAGATACTGATTCCGAGGGTCATGAACGGCATCGTGAAGTCCACAGCTGTTCGCCGTTCGTAGGTGATTGTCAGGTCACAAATGGCCAGATCCGCTTTCTAAGAAATAGGAAATAATGAGCAAGGAGTAATATCTTCAGCGGGTTCGAGAATAATGGCATATATACAAACAATAATTGTATCTGACGGTTCATCGTGTGATGGGAATACGAGAGTCTGCAGAAAGTGGAGTACTCTTGTTTATTCAAAATATAAAAACGTCAGAGAGACATCCTAATAGGAACTAGGAGATGTTAATTTTTTTCTTGGCGCAGTGGTCAAATGTTTAGGAATATCGACCAACCGCGAAATAATACAATTTAAAGCATATAATCATCAAATATCTTACCCTATCAAGCAGTTCTCTCACAAGTCCATCCCATTTTTTAGTCTCTTTGTTATAAGATCCATATCTTCCATCAGGTGCTAACTCAAACACGTAGGTAAAGTTCAAGATCTTTGCGATTCCATCAATCAAGTCCAAAGAGTATCCTTCATATCTGTTATTACCGGTTAATATTTCTCCGTTTTTACTTTCCCTTTCCAACAAAAACGGAGCACCAAGTCTCGACGTGACCACAAAAGTTTTATTCTGCCACTTCTCGGCGAGGATTTCAAAGACTTCTCCTGATGTTCTGGTGTAGTTGATTCCTTTGGTAGCATCCCAAAAGCCAATCTTCTTAAAACCAACCTTTGACAATTCGATGATGTCTAATACGAACTCTTTCCGTTTACCATCTTCGTCAAACTTAAGCATTCCTGTAAGTCCCTTTGAAGCAATCTGGAAGAAAAAAAATCTTATTCGCTTGCGGGATTAGATGATTTAAGGTTCTATCGGATCAAAGGGAACGGAAAACCGAGATGGTTCAGCCCGAGGGGTGAACTTCGTGTGGGTTCCAGACGATAAAACAAAGAAAAGAGATGTTTCTAGACACGGTGAGTTCTAAAAAGAAGAGTTGTAGTTTAGTTCAATGTCAGAGAGGAGCTTCACTCTAGAGGTTTTTATCTACATTTTTCTCAGTCGTTAAATCGCGAATATAATTATAAATTTTTGATTTCTCTCTTATGTTTAAACACCCAACTTTTAACATAGTACAAAAGATATTATATGTTGTCGAATTAAATATTCACTGTCATTGTTGCCTGGATCTTTAATTTACAACATTTGCATTGTTCACTGAGCAGAAGCTTTACTACCGGTGTGGCCACAACGCTGTATCATATCGCTGTCCAGGTGATAAAATAACAGCTTTCCGACGTAGTGACAGGATACAGCAAAATGCAAAATGATTTATAATTTGTATTTCGCATTAACCCGATAAAACTCTGCCTTGGGAAAAATGTCACATTATTGTTTTTCTTATTTTATGAAAGTAAATTATTGAACGAAATAATACACCCGTGTTAAAGAAATATCCTTTTCAAATCAAGGTTAAACAATACACAATAAACTGGGTGATATAATACAGAATATGAATTGTTTCAAAGTATTGTTTTAAACAAGTAAAACATTGTCCACAACATAACTTATCAACTAACCATCTCGTTTTTTCCCTGCCGAGATATGGAACATATTATGTGCAAGTAATGCCACACACTGGCACACACTCCTTGCATCGTCCACGTCTCGTGCATACTCACGTAATCTGACTAATCTATTTGAATTTCTTGGTCGTGCAATGTCGTCCTCGACTTATTTCTCTATCCACTTGCGTGCTTAAACCTTTTTCCAGCACTTCTTTCTCCGCCCCCTTATATAGTCTCAGTGTTTTTTTCTCAAGCTTGTCCATTACGATTATCGTTCGAATTGTCTCAGTAATTTACAACAAGTAAGTTCCTCAAGTATCTAATTGTTATTTTTTAAATTCCTCAACACATCTCTTTCAACTTGTGTTTTGTTTAATTAATTTTGCGAAATCGAATTTTTTGCACATTCACGGTATTCAAATGTACTTGACTTATTAGCTGAAACAATAATTGAATATTAGTGAAAGGCCCCAATACATTATTATGCTCACAATAGATTTCATCTACTTTCATAAGCACTGTTGACTGCTAAAATATTATTTTTTTGTTGTAACTGCCTCGAATGGTAGCTTAGCGATGTCTGGTCGAAGCTAATGACATATCTATGACGGAGACGAGAAAGGGGATCTAGTCGGTAACCACCGTTATTTTCTAACTCAACCATCTGACTGTTATACCTTTCCATGCTTCACGATGTGTAGTTTTTTATTTATTTTTTATTTATAATAACTGCGCGAAACCAGTTGGACTCTGCTGTGAGACTGAAGGGAGTGTGGAGAGGAAGGAGATGTAAAAGTGGAAGGTTTGGTAAGTACCTCGCTATTCAGATTTAATCATCAAAACGGCTGATACCATATTTCAAGCAACGTTTTAACATAATGTATCCACTGCTCTATAACATGTCGCAAATATATAGTATTTTAATTAAATGTAAAAAAAGCACAAAAAAATTAAAGTGAATTTATTTGGACGCGCCCGGTTTCGAAATTTGCCAAGGATCTTAATTGCTTTGCTACGTAGGTCGTCGACATATGTATTTATGTATTTCTTCGATAAAACGTATTTTTTGTATTAAATTCGTTGTCATTTTTTTTCATTGTATCTGTCTTCCACTCTTTGAGAGTGGTCTTAGTCATAGTTTCAGTGCATAGAGAAAGAGTAAACAATTTTAATGGACACATTTACGCATTTTTGTTTCCAGTAACAATTTGGCTGCCTATATAAATATAAGACACGTCATAATTCAATGCCCGGGTACGAAAACCACTTATCCTTTGTGTTCAATAATCTAAGTGTTGTCCATTTGTTGCCTAAGTCCTGAAAATATCGTCCTCTGAAAACTCTGAACTGAATTTGCATCATAATGCAGCGGAATCTACATCCTCCGAGCGCGGAAACGTCGCGAGGGCTTTGAATAATTATTAGTAGCTTCGCGATACAAGTATTACACAGTGCAACCTGCAGAGTTTTTGAAACACGAACAAGCATTATTAGATACGCAATTGCCGAGTAAAGACGAGATTTATTATTAGACATTGGATTGTGTGCACTTAAAATGACGAAATATGCACTAAAGATGCCAAAATATGCACTTACAATGCCAAAACTTGTACTGACATTTTAAGTGTGTTTCTAAAATATACAATAAAAACGTGAAAATTCTCAAAATATAATAAATGTTTGATAAAAAAATTTGTTATTTTTATAACAGATTTCTTAGTAACTAAATAATTCCCCCCCCCCCTTACCTCCTCTCTATTCACTAAAGGGCAAATTTTTATGAGGATCTTTATAGTAAAAAAAAATTATATAAAAATTATCTATGTTATGAGTAATCTATTATTTATAACAGAATGAATGTAATTTGGTAAAAAAATATAAAAGCTAAAATTTGATTATTTTCTTGGGGGCGGAGCTAATACAGAATAACGGCAAAGTTTAAAAGATGACGTATTTAGCGCATTTTAGAAGAACTAAATAGCTTAAATGTGCATTGATGACGAAAAAAGGTTAAAATGTACATGGGCCAGCGACCAAAAAGGCTAAAATATAAATACTTATAAACACTTTATTTACAATAATACTAGTGGATTACGATGAAACAACATATTTAATTTCAAAATTAAATGCATCTACAAGGTCTTGTTTACTTTTATATTTATGAAAGCCAACCTTTAATAGGAGAGGGTACCAGAAGAAGATGAAGTAAACAATGTTTTTGAGGCAAGTCAGCGTGGTCTTAATTCAGTGTTAATTTAGTTTGGAGTTTTCTGAAAAAAATATTTTATAATTCAAAAAAAATAAAACTTGAGAACCTCACCCCGGAATGTCATGATACATGAAGTTTAATTTCTTAAATGAGCTGTTCAAAGATCTTAAGGTTCGTACCTCAGAGCAATAATATACAAGAGAGAGCGCTGCTGTAGTCAGTTTTGATGAGCTTTGCCGGACTCGTGGCTAGGACCAGGGCTAGGGTATTTATACATCCATTCATAGCACATGTCGACATAATGTTTTTGTTTATTCGTATAACCACTTTTTCACAGTATTGTTATAAACAAAAATATAGCATATAACCTAAAAAACCGTTGAGTTATGTCAAGTTATGTCGAATATCAATACGCGTGGGCGGATTCAACGGAGACGCGGTACACAAACATTCAAACAATACTTTAAAGGGGTGTGATAATTTGGGAAATTTCGTTGTCCCTTTCTTTCTCATGGTGTACGACGTAAAAACCCGGAGAAAGTGATTTATCCCAAATTTGTATATGTTGGGTTAGGTCAGGTTAGCGTTTGTATTATTTTCTTCTGTCATCGTTTCCGTCACAAATAAGTCACATAAATTCTGACCACGTTCCGGTTCATGTTATGACTGAGATGCACCTCACGGTTGTCAGCGTGGCAAGGAGCGCGGATCATGCGCCTACGGACAGTCCGCGCTAATCTATTACCATCCATTAAGTCATATAATATATTTCTATTGCCTTTTCTTGTACACGTGTACATTTGTCGCTGAGTACATCTCTCTTGTGTGTAATTGTCGTTGTATTCAAGTGTGTCTTGTGCACAGTTTTTTTGCTGAACCTTATTTTTATATCATTCTATTTCGGGTTGTTAGACATTAAAAGCTAAAGGGTTAACAAAAGCACACATTTTCCTCGGAAGGTTTCCAATTGTTAAAAGGTTAAGCGGAAAATAATCAAACAGTTCGCATTCAGTTGGAGAAATTTATTTGCTATCCAATTTATTTCCCGTTCAGTGCTAGATGCTAATATTTGTTCAGTACAGCGCGGGCGTCCGTTTTTCACTGGAATACAATAATTTAATTTGTACATTGAATGTTAATGTTAATAAAAGAAGAGTGATTTTTATAATACAGATCTGTTTTAATGGAATGTTTGTTATTACTTCATTACTTAGAAAAAATAATCGTTTTTGATACGAAACAGTATAAATACGTTTTATTGTGTTCGCTGTTAGGATTCTTTTATTAATCAATTAAACCCAGAGTGCCTCTAAAAGAACATGAACACCTAATTAAATTGATTTTTTTAATAAACAATGAAATCCATTTACGTTTCAATGTAATTATTTTGCTAAAGCGATGTTAATCTGTAATTGGTTGTGGTCACTAATATAATTCTGTTTTTTTTTTTATTTATTTATTATTATAAACATTTTAAGCTCCGATGTGATCTACGTGAAAATCAATTTTAATGCGCTGAACACTGCTTCAGTTATTTTAATGTATGATATCTTCTTGATGAACAGAGTTAACATTAATTTTACCGGCGCATCAAAATGTATTCAAGGAAGGAAAGTCCACATGTCACAAAAAGCACTTGCCGCGGGTCATTTTTAGCCTTGGCAAGTAATCAATGTTTGTGTACCGATACACTTTACTGTGTGCGTGAAATATTTATTTACGAAGAACAGACAGTTATATGATTGTGCCATTTAAGAAAGTAACGAGCTTAGAGATTTTTTTGTAGGTAACTGCATTATTTATTTATTTTAAATCGTGTCATATTGAAAAATTATCACCTGCGAGTAAACGCCGTGACAAAATTAACCTGTATTGACTTACATTCCTACCTTGTAGAAAAAAGTCTTTTTTTAACCAAATGCACCATATCCTCAAAATACAGTACATAGAAATATTGGTATACAATACTGTATTCCCACTTTCAAAATGTGCTCGAAAAATTTTCACCGTCTAGAAAATAATACCATAATATATTTATTGCTAGTTTTTAGTTCTGAATCTCAATCCGGCGCAAGTCAATGTAATCCCAAGTCAATACATCCCAGTACAAGTAACGCGCCGTGCACGATGGAAATTGATACAATTTGGCATTTAAAAGTAAGTGGAAATTAAAATGGAACTTTTTATCCTTACTATGTTATCTGTATCCTGGTGTTATTGAGTAACGCCGATTTCGAAAAATATATAATGTGTGTACGGTAAAACCATGTATGACCGTATTAAAAATGTGGATATCCAGAAAGAATGCAAGGCTGATGTGAGCGTAATGAATAGGATCAAGAAAGGGACACTTAGATCGTTTGGGCATGTAGAGCGAATGAACGAAGAAAAGAGTGTGAAAATAATATATGATGTGAAAGTGAATGGAAGAAGAAGTCGAGGACGCCCGAGAAAGACATGGCACGATCAAGTAAATCAAATACTTGAATCGGGTCATGTGAAGAGTCAGAATAACAGAAGAGTATGTATGAGACGATGTATGAATGTAAATGAAGCAAGGAGTGTGTGCCAAGACTGCGGGAAAACGGCGTGATGGTTAGTAAGTTAGTTAGTTAGTTATAATGATTCGGGTTATGCTTGACTCCCGAATTCGACAGTTTGACATTTTTGGCCACGAAAACGAATTGAAACATTTTATTTTTTTATTTAACATCTTATAAGTGCTTTCTTTGTAATTCTCACTTCAAAAATACCATGAAACACTTTGTATGCAATTGTTTCATTTACAAAGCGTTTAAAAATAAAAAGGTACAACAATATTAGTTTAGAATATGATGTAGAATCATCTACTTTCGGAAAGTACCGCTAAAATCTTAACACTGTTATGTTTAAAAAAAGGCACACCATTGTGGTAGTAACATCCTGTCATCTTTGAACGATAAATTTTTGTTTTTATGTTACTACAAATAACGCATTTTACAACTAAGTAATATAAACCGATAAATTCATCGAAATTGGTGTTTGTTTTTATTATGTACGGTTGAAAAACATGTAATAGATCATATTTTCAAATATTTAATTTGCGAGTAGCTGCCTTTTCGCACGGTAGAATTGGACGCAGTTATGTTGGGCAGAAAGCATCCAGCCCCAAAAAGATGAAACTGAGAAAAAGGCGTTTGAAAATAAGACGATACAAAAGTATATTACGGTATTCCTTTATTGAATATCAGTGTTTTTTATTTGTGATAATTATTGTTAAAATGTCATTTATAATCTATCTTATTATTATTTATAATCTTATCCTACATTTTTATGTATTTAAACATCAATTTTAGGTATCGAAGGAAGCTTTGACGATTTTGGTGATTTGTTATTATTATTTAAATAAAAAATGTTTTTGTGTTAAGCCACTTTATTTTATTCATATATATTTCGGCATTTGACCGGTTTCGGTTGGACTCAACCTTCTTCAGGAATGTACACATATAAACAGTTTATATGTGTATATTGCTGAAGAAGGTTGAGTTAAATAAACAGTTTGAAAGTGTACATTTCTGAAGAAGGTTCAGTTAAATAAACAGTTTATATGTGTACATTCCTGAAGAAGGTTGAGTTAAATAAACAGTTTATGTATGTACATTCCTGAAGAAGGTTGAGTCCAACCGAAACCGGTCGAATGCACAAATATATATGAATAAAATAAAGTGGCTTAAAACAAATGCATTTTTTTATTTAAATGATCAATTTTAGTCAAATATCTGCAATGTGGGTACGTAAAAATTGAATTACCAAAAATCCATTGCATTTGGAGCTTGGATGTTTTCAGCAGATATCTCGTATTTATCTATAGAAAAACATGTAAAACTTGTTTTTCGAAAATTGTGGGTTGGACGCTTTCTGCTTAATTACAGCCAATTGAAGTTACCATTTAGAGCAATTTAAACGATTGCTCCGCCCTTCTTCTTTTCTGAATGTATTTGCAAGAGTGTACTAGTAAGTACGTGATAGGTATCTGTGTACTTCGAATTTTCAGTATAAATAGTTATTTCATTAGTTCTGGCCGGAAGTGACGGGAGTACAAATCTGCCGGTGTTTACATCGGTGTTCCAGTTTTGCCCAAATGAGATTTTAATCGGCGCTCATCCATGAAATGATGTATTTCCGGGTTGCTTCCTGCTTTTAATTAAACTCCCCTGTCAACACTCATAAGCCAGACTCCTACGTAAGTACTCGATCATACCAATTTTGTACACGTTTTTACATTTGTAATAGGCTCAGAGCAATAATATACAAGAGGTAGCGCTGCTGTAGTAAGTTTTTATGAGTTTTGCCGGACTTGGCTAGACCTGAGCGTGGCTAGGACTAGGGCTAGAGTATTTATACATCCATTCGTAGCACATGTCAACAGAACGTTTTTGTTTATTCGTGTAAACACTTTTTCACAGTATTGTTTAAAAACAAAAATATAGCGTATAACCTAAAAAACCGTTGAGTTATGTCAATTTATGTCGCACCTAAAAACGTGTGGGTGGAGTCAACGGAGACGCGGGACACGAATAACGCTCTTACAATACCCTAAAGTGGTGTGATAATTTGGGAAATTTTGTTGTCTCTTTCTTTCTCATTGTGTACGACGTAAAAACCCGGAGAAAGTGATTTATCCTAAATTTGTATAGGTTGGGTAAGAAGATTTAGCTCTCTCTCCATATATTGTCACTCCAAGGTAATAGGTATGTCCTAATGCTTTAAATACTCAAGCTAAATAATGATCTATTCTTTAATTTTTACAAAACCTATTCATAAACTACATCAAATTATGTACGTAAGACTATTAATTGACTGGTACAATCAAAAATGTAAAACCTTCGTTTTTTGTTCTTATTATTAACGACCTTAGCAAATTTTGCTGGTTTAGTCTTTTATTTTAAATATTAAAATAATACAAAATAAAACATTTCTTTGTATATTATTTCCAAAGAGTTAAAAATAAACTCATTCCGAAAAGGACAAATTTATAATATAAGAAGGAATAATTTTTTTACAAAGACATTCAATTTTTTTAAAAAGGAATACGAAACAAGAGAGAACAAGCGAAAAAAATCATCAAAAAGAGACTCATAGAAGTAGAGATTAATTGTTAAATTAAATTAATATCACAAGGGTGGGCAGAGAGGATATACTGCCACACAACTTTTTCTTGGCACATACTCCTTGATTGATATTCATACCATATCAATAAGCTCCCATGCGGATCAATATCGTCACTGAACGGATCCGGACTTTGGTGTGAATCCAGCTTAAGACTGCAGTACCGTCAGTGAAGTCCAATACCGCGTATGAGCCAATTATTTAAAAATACGTTTTTTTGGCGCTTTCAGTTGAACGGCACAAGCCGCATTGATTGGCGCATTCAAATTTTGAAACCGAATGCGTGCCCTCGGTTAAAGTCAATACAAAAGCAAGCAAGACCGCCTGAAATGGAAACGTTTTTTGTCCCCCTGAATATTTTGACAAATGGTTTTACCGCGGTATTGAACTAACAACAACGATATTTTGACAACATCATGAGAGGCACCAATACATATATACGAGTACAATCAAGTGGGCGATTACTAGTAGACGGGATAAAGGAACACGCCACACTTCATCTCTAGGGAATTGCATAACGTTGTGCAGTTGTTCAGTGCTGCAACCTACAATGATCACTATCACCAATGGTAGCTAAACTGCAAACTATTTTCAAATTTATTTCCTTTTTAAAGGATAAGTTTTTGTTTGTTCTCGAAAAATATAAATACAAATACAAGATTACAATAGAATCTTTTAATTATTATATTTTGAATTTCGGCCCAAATGACATTTTGATCGGCGCACCGGCTATCTATTCTAGATGGTCCTGGTAACAATTCTTAGAGGCCGGTAGCATAATAACAACCCTTTAGAAATTTACGATTGTAGATGTTTTTAAAAAACAATCATTATTCTCAATACCAATAGCCCAAGCTCTTTTATTTTTTTCATAGTGAATACCGCACAAGAGTCCCAACTGCTTCCAACCGTCTAGAGCCAGTGAGACTATGGCATCCCCAATTGGAGTATATTGTGAAACTGAAGGTAGTGGGGAAGGGAATTAAATGGGGAAGAGGAAGGCTGAAAAGTGTCTGGCTAGTCAAATCTGGTCACCAAACACGGCTAAAGCTATTTCAAGCAACGTTTCGATTCTGGGTGGTGGTCTTTCCCCAGGGCGATACTAAGAATATCTACCACTCTGAAACGTTCCGATAATAAACTATGATTAAAATAGGTAATTTTGTCTAGTAGTTTAATATTAGGTATATTTCCTGTAAAATTTATCATTATTCTTTAATCACAGTGACGTTTTGTCTCTTTCAATTCATATTATCTGTGTCTTTCTCTCTATTCCTTTGTTATAATTTATGTTATGATGTTATTCTTTTGTTTTCTCATTGTTCTGTTATTTTATGTTACTTTTGGTTCTCCTTCTGTTTGCATTTTTTTTTTTTAATATTTGTACCCTGTTGATGCTTAGGCAAAACGGGTCGGTCATAAAAATTAAAATAATATCCTTGGTCTTATTCAAAGTTATATTTTCATTTCTTTACATATATTATTATATTTGAATTAAATGCATTATGACACATATTGATTGAATAAAGGTTCTTTGCGCACGCCGGGTTGGAACCCGTGACCTCTGGATTCGTAGTAGAGCGTCGACACCAGTCGACCATGGAGGCCGAAAGCAAAAATGAAACTAAATTATCAGTGGACATACCGCACACGCACCCCGCTGCATTTCCATCCGACCGACAGCAGCGCGCACCGTCGGAAAGTGATGCACTTTTGGACACGGCGCGTCGGCCAGTTAATCTGATCTGGACCAACGCGCCTGCCATTGCTGGCCCGTGGGGTATTATGGTATTATTGGTGACAGCCTATTTATGGCGGCAGAGCGGCGCGATAATTTCGGACGGCCGTATATTCGCTTTACGCTGAAAGGGTAAAACGAGCGTAAAATTTAAAAAAAGAACAGAGAATTGCGATTTTGCAGAGAATATGTTTTTAAAATCACATTTATCTTACTAAGCCTCAGCACTCAAAAATGGCGCTAAAAGTCACTTTGTAGCATTCTTATACAAGCAATATTACGAAAAAATTATATGAAAATTTATTTCTATAGGTGGTTGGGAAAATTTCTAAGGTTTCCAGTGAATACAATTCTTACACAGTATCTTTTAAATTCTATCAAAATGCACTAAAATGTTTGTTAAAGGTTCATTTTGGAAACCAGTGAATGTTTTTTTTAACTTTTCACCCAAAATACTAGTAAGCAATACATAAAGAATTAAAATGACTATTGGTTGAGAATATTATTTAATGGAAACCTTAGACATTTTCCTAACTACCCTTATAGAATCAACAGATAAACCATTTGTAGTATTGTTTGTGTTAGAAAGCCAAAAAGTGTGTATTCTTGGGTGCTGACTCTTATTATTAATATTTTAGAATTAAATATGAACATAATTGATTTCGGATATTTTTAAGGATTTAATGTGTCTATATTAATTTGCATTCGATCAGAAGATGTTAAAATCACACCTGGAAATTTTGGAACTTTATGCAGTTGGTTTTTGTAGGTTATGGACGTCCAGTACTGTGCGCACATGCTTCGTGTAACCGTATGGCAAAATTTGACAGTTCAACATTATTTTATTTCGAGTACATGAACATTCGATCACGGAGGTAAATTATTTAAAAATAAGATAGATATCTCTTGACAGATATATGTAAGATCCAAAGTAATACAAAGTAAACATCTTATAAAATATATGTGAAGTACGTTGTACGATTAATTAATTAATTTAGATACTGAGACTAGAGACTGAGATTACTGAGACAACGCGCGTGGATGCACTAAACCGAGTCCGCGAGACATACCTGAGATTCACACAAACATTCGTTCGACAAACAAGCTGTCACCAGCTGCCAACGCGTCGCTGTAGGCTCTTTTTGAGAAAAAATGCCTTGAGGTGTACAAATCATTCGGGAGTAAAAAACGTATGTCATGGAGCTCCTTTCCATTCATAATTACCCACAAATCTCTTATTATTTTTCCATTCAATAAATACAACCAGAGCTAGTATCGCAATACCCGCATAACAGTAGCGTAGGACGTTCATATAGCTATCTCATCCGTACACACATATTCTTTGAATAGCTATCCTTTTCATACGTGGATGAAACGGAATACAGGACGTTACTAGTGCAGCTACATTTTTCGTAAGATTCGTATGAATATGACGTGTCTTGTATTTTATGTCTATGGATATATGAGACACTTAATACACAATCGATGATAAACATGATTTTAAACAAATAGGAACTTCCAGATTTTACAAACCACTCTCTTATATTTATCTTTCCCGTCAAGGAATGTTTAATTGTCTCAACTATACCATCCAACAACATTCCCCAATATTGGAGATGCTTAATTTAATTGACTCGTGCAGTGAATCTCAAATATAAAGCTGCAATAAATTTAAAAACCTCATAAGTAGTCTGAACAAATTTGTTAAAAAATATCGCTCGGGGTGATCATTCCACTATGACTTGTCCTCGATTCCCAAGTTCATATTTATTTATTGGAAAACACACAGTTGAAAAATAATGAATAGTAAAGGTAATATATATTGAAGCAGGAAGGGCAAAAGGGCTTAAGCGACACTTTAGTCGAAAGTGAGTTAATTATGCAGTTTAGATCAGTTTTTTTTATGCGTCCAATGCTCTGAATTTCGTTTGATTTCAAGACTTTGGTGGCTCTTCAGCCATCTAAAATATATTTACTATTTTGGAGAAGGCTTGACTCAAGCGATAAGCTTGGAACTTTTTTAGCTTGTTGTCGCTTCGGGTAACTCAGTTAGAGCATTGAATTACCTAATTCATTTTTTTTCAAAATCCAACCAGTTACTGAAGCCCAATTAATTTTATTGTAAAATAAATTTTTAAAAACTTTTAATTGCTCTAGTGTACACCTCGCAAAATTGCGCTTCAGCCCTTTTTCCTTTCCGTCGACGATATATATGTGTATATATATTGTATATACCTACCATCTATGTGCTTAGTGACTTTTATTACCTGTCAAAATAATGACAACCAGGTTTATAATAATCCATGTACTGACAATATATTGGATAAAACTCGTATTTGCACATCCCATAGAACTCACCGATGGAAAAATCGACGTCTTTGCTACAAATGTGTCCCATTTTTCTTTGACATTTTGTCCTAAATTTCGATGGTAGCCTTACTTATATGTATACATAATGACATTCGTCTTAGACATACATGGCCTGTTCAAAAGAAAAGGTGAATTTTGAATTTTCGCGGGCTGTGTACATTCGATAATCGATATTGTTTGTCGTTATGTTGCTACACATATGTTTATCATATGTTGGCATTATCAGCCATTTTGGATTAGTGGTTTGTTTTTGACAACTGGAAAGGTTAGTCACGTTTTTGTGTGTTCTTCGATTTTTTACTTTTGAAAAAAATGACTTTAATAATACTGAGAGTTGCGTTAAAGAGCAATTTATTTTTATTCGTACAGCAATTTGTTAAATTTTAATGTTATTATATTTGTTTAGGGTTCGTTAACCTTTTTTGAAAATTTATATTTTAGTTTTTTATGTTTATTCTGGTAAAGTGCACTTGAAGGGAAATATCACAAAACTGCACTACAAAAATAAAATATAATAATTAATAATAATAATATAATTAATAATTGCGTTGATTAGACACTTTCCACGGCGGTGAATAAGGATTTAAAACATATATTTCACCCATTTCTTTTAAGTTTTATAACTACTGATGGTAAAAATAAAACAAACAAAAATATTTTACTCACTACTTTCATATACTGCACCAGCCCTAATCCGTGGGTCCAAATGTTGGGCTGGTCGCAAGGAACCGACATCGTCTCCACGCCCTGAGATTCATACAAGTCCACCAAAGCTGTGCTGAAGTGAGTGACTGCATCGTTCATTAAAGCTGCGCCAAGCTGGGAAACAATTTTATTCCAATTGATTATAAAACATGATTTTGACATGGACCAGGGTTTTTTATATGTTGAGCTCAAATTTTGAAGAACAAAAGTATTTGGAAAAATTTGAAATAATTAAAAAAATATATATTTTACAAAGTTTGCTTACTCTGATAGTTTCTGGCTGGATATCGATTCGTCGGTTGTTAGTCTTCTCACCCATCTCCCAGTCTCTCACAGCACTTTCCAGTTCGTAGCTGGAGGGATCCAACATCCTAAAGCAAGTTACGTTTGACCTCCCGTATTTCATCTCAGCAAAATCTATGGTATGGGCGTCGATGGACGTTAAGATATAACTCTGAAAAAGACAAAAGAATACACAGTTTGCTATTAATTACCTTGAGAGCAAAAATAGAGTTTAAATACATTAACGCGAAAGGAAAATCAATTCATGAAAGAACTTTTAAGAGACAATGAGCCCTTCTCGATTGGATTAGTTAAATCTGAAAGTTAACGATAAGTACTTACTATAATAGATAAAATAGTAGACCTTGGCTCAAAATACGATACATTTGAAAGAACGATGGTAGGTCCATGGCCAGAAATAGCCAAGGCTTAAGAAAAATAAAAAGGACTTACTAGAAGCAATGGTAAAATTATATATGTAGAGTTATCTAATTGGAACTATTGGATAGTAGAGCGAAGAATTCAAATGGATCCATATAGGTACCTGATAGTCCTCCATAAGTTTGACCTCATTTGCTTGTCTGAGATAGTCAAGGATTCTGTCAGTAGCGCAGTCCAGGATGATGTGAACTTCTCCGGAAGCCCTGACTTCCTTCAGCAGGGGTCTATTATCCTCTCCTATAGCCAACTGCCTCAAGGTTATTGGAGGATCCGTGGCTTTGTGTTGCTTCAACACTTCTTGCAGACGAACAAGTCCTTCAAAAAAATGTTTATGTAATATTAAACTAAAAACTCTTTTTCGAAACTTAGCTCTCATTTTTCTTCTTCACTGGCATCTACTTTATTAAATACAGAGCGTGGAATTAATTTATTTGAAAATACCATGTTTACAATTATTATTGACACATCTACTTAATTAGTATTCTGACTTATAGTAGGAATCAAAAAAAATAGAAAATGTACCAAATTAAATTACGCGTAGTTATCAGTACAACGATTTTAATCAACCATCATTGATTTTGACTTTTCATCATTAATTATCTGATCTGACAGCTAATCCACCATATTTTCCCTCTCGATATTTCAAAACTTTTTAAAATTTTGTGGAATATTATTGGTTCGTGGCGTTCACGGGGTTTTGTGAAACCGTGATCCTTGTAAAAAATATTGAGTGACTAATAAAATTTTCCGGTCAGTGGCTTTCTGATGGGATATAGCGCTAACGAACTAAACCAGCAAATTATGTATTTATAGCGAGGGCTTTTATTAAGCTTTTGTATTCAGACGCTGATTTATGAACTCGAGAGAACATTTTCATTATATATGGCAAAGTTTTACGATTAAAATGCACCGCTGATTTTGAAATTCATTTAAAAAAACTCTTCGGTTACTCGTCCAACTGATTGTTTAAATATGGCTGGCAATTACGAATACCGTCCGTTAGTTTGTTTTGCTTTTAATTTATTTTACAACTGCTTTTTTACGAATTTGACACTTTTAACGTGTTATTCAAAAAGTTATATTATAACGGCATTTTCACAAAGTTAATGGTTTGAACATGCTATTCCAAACTTTTCGTTTGCAATTCCAAAATTATTACTAACACCTTATTTAATTTTATCGTGTTCCAAATTACTTTGATTCTATTTACATCTGACCTAATTTTAGTTGACACTTAATATTTATATTCACAATTAATGTAATTTTTAACGTTTTTTGCCAAGATTGAAAAAAAAAGATTTTTTTCTAAAAAATGTTTTGATTAGCTTTTAGTGAGCAATTAGGTTAAAAAAAAATTTTTACTGTACATATTAGATTTTTTCTTTCTATTTTTTCAGTTTCATTGCGAATGTAAGGTTCAATGTAACTAGAAAGAAGGTTCGATAGTTAAAGAGGATCATAAGGTGCGGCACTTTATGACTTTTAGACCTACATAACTGATACGAGTGTATTTCCGCAGAGTTTTTTTTGGCTGCATCATGTAGTGTGAAGGTTATTTTGATCCATTACTTTCAACAGGAGTTGAGCACCAAAAAAAAAGAACGAATGTACGGTTTCCATGCTGGTTACATCAAGCCTTATTATAGTCATTCTAATAATTTAAATTAATATTATTCGATTACCATCGTTATCTTCATACAGTATCGTGAAGCTGTTCCAGTCATAATCTGCTACCAGGGCTGCCATCGCGACCGACAGCTGATTCTGGTCCGGGTAGAAGTTGATGGACATCTTGGTGACCCTGCCCGCGGGCTCGGGGTCCCAGCTGAACTGGATGTTGGGAATTTCCAGGTTTTCGCAGATCGACTCCACGATCCCTTTGGACTCTATAGACTCTGGGCCAAAGATGGCGGCAACACCTTCTGCAGTTAATTCGCAAGCTAAAATAAAATTAAATTAAAATTATAAAATTGACGAATCTTAGGTTATAATAATTCGAGCTTGATATTTTCCCGGAACACGTGTGACGCTCGGCTACCAGTAGCACAGTATTTTTCAAATTATTCAACGGACACCGGATTACTCCCATTTCAGAATTTTGTTTACTTAGTGAAAAGGCCCACATTTTAGGTTCTTTAGCCCCTAAAATAATTGACTGCTCACTTCTTTATTTTTTTGTTGTGTTTCTTTGGAAAAACGCCATTTAATGTATTCTTAAAGAAATGAAAAAAAAAACTTTGTGTAAGACCACGGACATTATTTAAATTTTTGTGACTGGTCGGTTTCGCTTAGCCTAAGCATCGTCAGGGTACAAAATCAAACTAAACAAAAAATACGAAATGTGCGGTTATATATATGTACAGAGGGAGAACAAAGTATGAAATAAAATAACAGAATAATGAGAAAACAATGGAATAACATTACATTATAACAAAGAAACAGAGAGAAAGAGACAGATAATTCGAATTAAAATGGACAAAACGTCAACTGAGAAGGTGATTAAAGAATAATGATAACTTTTATGAGTTTACAGGAAATATACCTAATATTTTACTACTTGTCAAAATATGACTATTAATTTGAATTTATTATTTCTAGTGCTTCTACATTTTTTAATATGTTGCTTTGGTCATTTTTGTGAAGAATATGAGTTAAAAAAAGGTATTTTTCATTTTTTTAAACATGTATATAATCTTCTTATCCAAATTAAAGTACAAATCTGTTTAAGTTCTGCTAAGTAGGTATATATTTTTTTTTATACGTAACAACTGTTTCGTTTTGGAAGACACTATCCAATGTTCCATGTATAGAAAATCTAGTAATACTAACATCTATAGATTTCCATTAAGTAGGCACCTAATGAAAAGCTTTCAATTATTTGAGATTTGTTATATCTAATACTCTAACCTATCAAAAATCATGTGTTTCCAATACGAATATGTTCATTTTTCTGCATTTGGCAATCACGTCATAAAAATCATCCGTTCAATATTTAAATATAAAAAATGTAAGCTTTTCGATGGCCTACGTGGTCGAGTGGTAAGACGCTTGACTACGAATTCAGAGGTCTCGGGTTCAATTCCGATGTGCACAAATAAATTGTAATTATTTAATATGTGTCGTAACACATTTCATTCATATACAAATAATATATTGTATATTTGCGGCACGTTCCAGAGTAGTAAATACTCGCCCATATAAAGTATCGCCCTAGTGAAAGACCACCATTTATAATTGAAACGTTGCTTGAAATAGCTTTAGCCGTGTTTAATGACTAGATCTGAATAGCTAGCTACTTCTCAACCTTTTTCTTCTTCATCTCATTCCTCCCTCCACTACTTTCAACCTCACAACATACCCGATTGGGAATGCCAAAGTCTCACTGACTCTAGACGGTTGGGAGCAGTTAGGACTCTTGTGTGGTATTCACTAAAAAATAAAAATAAATAGGAATAAATATTTAAAAAGAAAAAAGAAACGATCAATTTATATATTCCACGCTTTAACAATGATTTATGAAATAAACTGGACGAATAATAACGACCATTCCATAGAACAACTAATCACACAGTGATATGGCTTCATCCTTTGAATATAAATGAATCATTAGGCTCCATCACGTGGTAGGACTTAAGTATCCAAACAGACCATTTCCTCCACCGACGCTTGCCGGAACCTTTTTATATTTGGGGTTGTTTTAGAAAAAAACCGCAAATGGAATGGCTGGAGGCTCGCTGCGGTTTTTTTTCATTCCGTGAAAGCCTCCGCGGAGGTTGTGGAATATTCAGGTGTATTGTGTGCGCTACATGTCAGAATAAATTTACAGAGTAAATACCCCGTGGAACTTTACGAAACCAAAACAAACATCCCGCATTTGTCATATGCCCTTGCGTACCTTCCATAGGGGAACAGAATGAAAGTAGTGAGGGGATGCAAAAAATTTCCCTTTATACTTATTTCAAACTCTTTAATATCTAATGATTAACCACTATCAATTGTTTCACTACAAGGATTATTTTTTTTTTTCATTAACACAACCTTATCTTACGCCAGTACTACATCTTCGATTCGGGGTATTTTGTCATGATGAGGAAGAAAAAGGTTGGAAAGAGTCTGCCTCTTCAGATCTCGTTAGTGCCATTTCGATTCCGAATGGTGGTATTTCACCAATGCTATACAGAGAGTAACTCATGCATTACTCTGCACATTCGCTCCTGGCTATCTGATACAACTTGTATTTTCAGTCAACCACAGATCGAATCGTATGATCTAAAACTGAAATATGTAATTGATTCCACATTAAAAGATGTCCTTAAATTTTCCCAATTACAACCAAGTTACTTTTCTCTCACTTTTAAAACACAAGAGTAAATAAAACATAAAAATCGTTTCTTTGTGTAAACCATTTATTCTATTTAAACTATTGTGCAAGCTCGGAAGAACTTTTAACGAAACCAAAATTATAGCGAAAGACTTCTGTCGTCGTTAAAGGATTTGTGTTTTTTTCTGCAACCGGTCAATAGTTTAAAGAACTTGAGCGGTTCAAACCAAGAATGTGTTCAACATTATTTAATCATGTCAAGGCATCTGTTTTTTACGAGCATCAATGATTTTAAAACAGAATTGTTCTACAATCTGTTTACCGTCTCTTCATATGCGTATGCGTATGCGATAATTTGGGCTTTTTTGCCTCTATAGTTGAATGATTTGTTACCCGTGAAAAATCATAAAATTTGACTTTCCAAGATGGAAACTGAGAAATTTATTGTTCCAAAATCAAAAAATTAAATATTTGTTTCGTTTATTAACCACATATTTATCATTTTGGCGTTGGGTTCCTCATATTTCTCTAAAACTAAATTATTAATCCTTTTATGAAAAATTTGTGATACACAGTATTTCTGCGTTCCGCTAGCTTATTAATGTTAAAATGTCCTGCGTTAAATAAAATAATCAACTGTCTTGTAAAATATATCATAGGTACTGTATCGCTTGTTTGGATTTGAAGGGATTCGTTTTATAAATTGATAATTTGTTTAACACATACATCAAATTATTGTTTTATATGTCACCCTCGTACATACGTACGCACAAATAGATTATTTTGTTTAATACTTAATTTGAGTAAATTTTCGTTCTAATAAAGATGGTATTAATTAATTGTAAAATCCAATGTAATTTTTCAACTTGAAAGCCCAATAGGTTTCTTTCAGAAGGAAAATCATCAATCAAACAAAAAACCTTACTTTATTTGGTAGTCAATGTCAGCTTTGTTAAAAATAAAAAGGAAATTTATTCCGGTCCGTTTTTGTGAAAATTTCATCCTTCTGAATTAACCTAGAAGGGTAAAAGAATAAATAGCTCATGAAAGGTCTATACAAATATATCCCCATGCGATTGCTTTCACGGGAAAATTTCCCTTTTTGTGTGTAGTTCTGAAAGAGTGTAGGAACTTAAAAAGAATTAATTTAAGCCGCATGGAGATTCAAGCTTATAAAATTACGATCCTCTACTGGCTCGCTGAGATTTTCACAAAAATGATGAATGTTTAAATCCCAAATCCGTATCAACTTATTAATGAGGCTAAGAAAACAAACCGGAAGCTGTAAAGATGTTTGATACTCATTATTTAATGACTTACAGATTTTCCCCGCTTTGAAGCTGTCAGATGTCGCAATGGTTTTGATAATTGGGCTGATCTGAAAATTCTTATTGTACATGTTAACCCTGTCGATTGCGTACTTGAAGGCAATTTCGGCATCATAGTTATGTTCATGGAAGATTCCACCTGAAAATAAAATAAAGAAAACGATTAAAAAATAAGACAAGAAATCGATGAACATTTTATTTGAATGAAGAAGAAATAATATTAAACGGTGTATTTGAATGAAACTTTAGAGCCAGAGTTGTTTTAGTGAAAGATATCATCAATTTATAATAATGAACAGAAGAATATAGATGCCTGATATTTTTTTAATTGAAAGGTTACATTTAAGGCTAGATTAAAGTAGTTTAATATGGTAGACGCATTTTATATTTATTCTTGCTACCCAAAATAGACAATTATTTTTAATAATACAGGGGGCGAATTCAATTCGAAACTTAGGCAAACGCGATAAAACTTGTGTAAAAACAAGTTCCATCGCAATAAAAATGCTTTGTGATAAATTTAAAGACATATTTTCTAGAGTTTTTTTCCTCATTTATTTCTTATGTATATATATATCTGTGTGCACAAGAAAGAACGGAATGAGGCAATAATATGTCACATGTCGTTTTTTCAAAAAATAGTAGCACATTATTTTATTTTCTGACTCATCTCATTTTTCCTTGCCAGATATGTATCTAAGAAATAATTCTGCATGCTTCACTCAAAACTTGTTTTTTTACTCATTCCACAGACAGATTTATATATTTTTTAAATCTCAAGACCTTTCAATTCAACCGATCTATTGATGACAGTGCGTCATCGTTAAAATGAATTCAGGTCTAGTAATCAATCGAAAAGCCTAATATTGATTTCATGTATTTAGTATAAAGAATGTATTCCGTTGTTGTAAGTAATATCTTTTTTTTTTGGGAAATTAACCGTTAATCTAATTACGAATAACCGGACAATATTTGAATTTCTTCTACAATAAGCAGATAATGTCGTTCGTGCAATGTAGAGGACTTAACTAACTGGGGTTTGAACCCACAAGCCTGGGTGGGAACAAGACGCGCAACGCTTTGAACCACTCGATCAACTAGCCGATGAAAGAGTATTGGACTGTTCTATAACAACCATTTTTTTGCGAAAATTAGACTGTGGTTAAGTAATAATAACAATTGAATTATTTCTAAAGCACCGTTTTTGTGTGTCTAGTAACAAATGTTCATACCTTCAAACACATTTATTAATTTAAATGACGTGCTAAAAATATCAACCTCTGAAAATAATGTTTTATTGTATGTATAACACAATAACACAAACTTAAGAACGCTGGTTTGATTTTGTACTGAAAGATCTAAATAAAAATTGAAAATAATGTATTACTTATTTTACTGTATTCTCAGTACTGTATTATCTCTTCAAATAAATAATAATAATGCGTATAATAAAACAATAACATAAATCCGACAGCTCTAATGTTGTCTTACATTAGAAGACGTGTGGATCTAAAAAAAATACGATATTATTCTATGAGCTTAGCATATTCTGTTCCATTTCAAAACCTAAATATATAAGATTATCTGCCTCTTTCTCTCTATTCCTTTGTTATAATTTAAATGTCATTCTAATATTTTCTCATTGTTTTATTACTTTATTTTATATTTTGTTCTTCCTCTGTTTGTATTAAATATAATCGCACACTTTGTATTTTTTGTTTAGTTTAATTCTGTACCCTGATGATGTTTAGGCTAAGCGAAGCGGGTCGGTCATAAAATATAAGATAATATCCGTGGTCTTTTACAAAGTTTTTTTTTAATTTCTTTAAATATGTGAAACCACAAAGTGATTGCTTTCTAGGAAAATATATAAGATGTATTTGTGTTTGCAAGTATTATAAACAAGTACTAGCAGAGGCAATATGAGTTATAGTAATGAGTCAGCAATTTAGTATTAATTTATATTTACATACAATGATAGACTGCCCTGAAATTCTCGAACTCATGGCATTTCGACTACCTTTATTCATGTTTAGAAATTAATAAGGACGTGAGTCATTGTTACAACACTTCCACCAATTTCTACCGTACGCGTTAAGCCCTAGAATAAATAGACCTAGTGACGTGGTGACACTTTCAGAGTTTGTGATATTTCCCGTTTGAAATTATATAAATACTTGGAAGTTAACCATCACATAACATTTCCACTCGCTTTTGCATTATAACTTTTATGTTGAGTTTAACTTTACATTATTGTGATGATATGCAACTTTTGATATTTTGTACTACTCACCATTCATAACATAACTCTTATTATCGATATTATTTCAAAATGCTGATCATTTTTTTGCTTTACTAAAACGATATTACTACTCAGAAACAATGATTCGCTGTTGCTCAATCATCACTCTACTAATTATGGGTATCATTCTCCAATGTCCAGAATATCAAGACTTTTTAACTCAAGCCATAGTCTTGAAATTTTTAATACCAGTCTAAATGATTTTTGTCATTCTTTACGACTCATAATACGATGGACTAAATTTATTAACTAACCAGTAAAATACTGTGAACTATTTTACAAAGTAACGAGCATTTATTTTAGGTAAATGTAAATACATATGAAATAAATGACATTGAATGATTAGTAAAAGCTCTTTGGCAATATTGTTTCTTAGTCGTGGATAAAATTTGGATTTTTTTATATCCATATCATAAGTATGAAACGACAGTTTGCACTTGGCATTCGCATTTTGGATGGATTCCAACTGTAAGACATTCTGTGAGTTTACAGAAATCCACAAAAAATACAATTATTATTTTACTTCGCCAGAAGAATTTTAGAAAATACAAAGGAATGTTTGACGGAATTTTTCTGTCAATTACTTGTCGTAGAAGTACTTACTCCGGCAAAGCAATCGAAGAATTTTTATTAGGAAATAATTGTAGAAAATATGTGACGATTGATCGATTCTTGGTAAGAAACTGAATGTGAAAATTACTTCAGCATGAGGCATATTTCTAAAAACGTCGTGAGGTGAAAAATACGTCTCCTGTTTCCGGTGACTTCGTAAATGGAATTTGTTAGAAATTGCTTCATTTAAAACTTGAGAATATTCCAATCACCTTTTGTTATTTCAAAAGAGTCTGACACACTTTGTATAATAAAACAAATTTGTAACTTTATTCCACTTTTATTATTTTGACTGGACCGGTTTCAGCCTATGACGGCCATCTTCAGACTAGTACAAATGTTTGTTAACCTACGGCTTATATACTATTTTTGGGGATGTTAGGGGTAGTAAACAATGATTTTACTTTAATTATATTCATCAGTATTGTTGCATGATTTTAATAGTTACAGGGTAAAAGTTACTTTTAATTTATTGGTATTACTATTTTATATATCTATCTGGAATATTTATTTATTTTATTTGATATTTAAGATGGGTTACAGTTGCATTTCTATAAATATGAATTGACAATGTATTTATATAATGAAAGGTTGGTGAATACTGATTGTTAATGAGTTTACTTTAGGTTTTCCCATCTCAATTGTGATGTCCAGATGTACAACATAATTTTCTAATTATTGGGTTACTCCCAGCATTATGGTATATTAGTTTTATGATTCTATTCATTATGCACTGTTAGAGTAGATTACTTCTATTATTATAATTTCTCGGTATCAAGGAATTTTTGAGTGCTATGCACTTTGGTAATGACTTACATTTATTGTTATTACCTATTGATTGTTTGGGATTTTTTTTTTTTTTAAGTGCATTTACATTATGATATGTTTTTAGTTAGGAATATACATTATTACATTGGATCGGATGATAAAATTATAATGGGTATAATAGCGGAGACTTTACAAATGATTCTAGTTGTTTATTCATGACAAATTGTGGGTCAACTTTATTAGTTAGACGGGTTATTTCCATTGATTCTAGTCTGTCTAATTTTTGAATCAATGGAAATAACCCGTCTAACTAATAAAGTTGACCCACAATTTGTCATGAATAAACAACTAGAATCATTTGTAAAGTCTCCGCTATTATACCCATTATAATTTTATCATCCGATCCAATGTAATAATGTATATTCCTAACTAAAAACATATCATAATGTAAATGCACTTAAAAAAAATCCCAAACAATCAATAGGTAATAACAATAAATGTAAGTCATTACCAAAGTGCATAGCACTCAAAAAATTCCTTGATACCGAGAAATTATAATAATAGAAGTAATCTACTCTAACAGTGCATAATGAATAGAATCATAAAACTAATATACCATAATGCTGGGAGTAACCCAATAATTAGAAAATTATGTTGTACATCTGGACATCACAATTGAGATGGGAAAACCTAAAGTAAACTCATTAACAATCAGTATTCACCAACCTTTCATTATCTATTAAAATCATGCAACAATACTGATGAATATAATTAAAGTAAAATCATTGTTTACTACCCCTAACATCCCCAAAAATAGTATATAAGCCGTAGGTTAACAAACATTTGTACTAGTCTGAAGATGGCCGTCATAGGCTGAAACCGGTCCAGTCAAAATAATAAAAGTGGAATAAAGTTACAAATTTGTTTTATTAAATCATTAAAATGGAATTCCACCACGAATTAACAGTTTCAAAATTAGAAATAATAAAGAGTATAAATGAATTTCGTTGAATAAATATAACTAATAGATTCTCTTAACTCAAGAACAATTATAATTCAAGGAGGGTTTAGGTGTTCTTGCTGTTAAAATAAGGCAATTCAATGAATTTCGATTTCAGTATGTTGTAAGTGCGACAGTTGTTTTAATTTTTTGAACGCTTACATTTTTATACCAGGTAAATCAAACGTTCCCGGGTTACGAATAGCCTCACATATTTGACCTTTCTCCACTTCCATAATTAAAAGCGGAAATTGTATTGTGCGACGATGGAGGACTTAGCTAGTGGAGGATAGAGTTCATGTATCCTAGGTGGGAACCTGATACTTTGCACCACTTGGCCACTATCCAGTACATAATATATGTAAGTCTACGTTTAAGATATATTGTGTTAAGGGAGCTTAAAATATTTCAGAGTAAACTCTTATTAACAGTAAAAATGGGATGCAATAGTATTAGCATGGTGCATATCGTTGTCAACGGGAAAATACTTCCCATCTGGTAATCTTTACAAAAATGAGTTAAATATGACATTTCGTAGAGTTCAATTTATACTTCAAGTTTCGATGTTTTTATTGGTGAAAATACATTATTGCATCTTAAACTACAAAGCCTATTTTTGATGTCTCAAAAAAGAGTAACTCTCAAAAATCAGTTTTTAATTTCCTCCTGAACAATTACGTTTTTCGCTAGTCACATTTAATTGCAAATTAGATGTGAATTGATTAAATAAAATACTTTCGCACACCCAATTTGAACCCGTGACCTCTGGATTCTTAGTAAAGCGTCTTCAACACTTTACCACGGAGCCCGTCTAAATAAACAAATTATTCACATTGAAATGTTATCTATTTTCCTTATAGTTTTAATGCAATTCGTGTATCGAATAATTAATATTTTTTTAACTTAAATGGATGTAAAGCAACTCACCAACTTTGAAAACTATCTTCTCTTGACTATTTGCTTTACACTGAACAGAACAACACAAAATCAGCACTGTTATAATCGTCGATAATAGTTTATTATTCATCTTTAATAATTTCACTTTTTTTACCACATCACTTATTTTTCACAAAACTTATTACACCTACACCAAAAATTTGTTTTGTTTATTATATTATTGTAATATTTTCCAGGTAAACGGTTTTGATGTTAATATTATTTTTCAAAAGTAATGGTAATTTTTTTTCTTTTTTTTATATCATACTGTACAAGAGTCTTAACTATCCGGAATAAGTGGGACCATGGTACCTTCAATTAATAAAATGTTGTAAAACTAAAGGAAGTTCGGAAGCACCTGGATATTCAAATCTAGTCACTAAGCACTGGAAAAGCTATTTCAATTAATGTTTCATATTTGTATGGTAGATTCTTACTAAGACGATATTAACGTATTTATCACTCAGAAACGATGTACCATTTTTCATACTTTTGCTTGATTTTTATGTGAAATAACCTGTATTTTTTTTTCTCGGCCTGGTTTTAGAACCCACTATTAATGGGCTTAAATGTAGGAGCTCACGAGTCTGCGACAAATATTGTCGAGATAATGATGTTTCGTCTTAATATTATGTTGTTGATATAATGTACCTACCTACGTTTAAGAAAAAACATATTATAATCTCAGATATCAGCCCACAACCAACTGAAGACTTTATGTTTTTACTTCAAAAAAGTTTGGCGAAGTTATTGTCTGAGTTTGAAAATTGATAGTTCTGAGTTAGATTACAAAACTTTTGATTTTTAAATCAGAATTAACTTTAAAACTTTGTGATTTTTTTTTTTAATATTATTTATTGAAACAACATCAATAATTTTCAACCTAAATGTGAAATATAAACTAAAAAGAATAACGGTCATGACCGAGACTCGACTCGGAACCTTTACTTTATCCGGGAGTAACGCCTCTGCCAATTGAGCTACCAAGACCTTATTAGAAACCGGCATTTTAATAGATCATTACAAAGATGACAGCCTTTATCGGTAGAAATTGAAAAATATAATATTAAAAAATTTCAAGTAATAATTAATGAGATCGATTAAAATTCGGTTTTTAATAAGGTCTCGGTGGCTCAATTGGCACAGACATTACTCCTGGACAGAGTAGAGGTTCCGAGTTTGATTCTCGGGTATTTTTTTTACATTCTAGCTTTTCTGTTTCATATTTACGTTAATGATTATTGATATTATTTCAATAATTAATAACAAAACTTGAGGATTATTGAATTGATCTGGATAAAATTATTCAGTACTTTCGTTTCGGGATCCCGTCGCCTGTTTCTGTTTTTACCAACTTATTGCTACATTTCTTCTACATCTCATGCACGATGACTCAGCTGGGATTCTGGGTCCAGATCTCTTAATCTCCACATGTCTTACCACGACCCAGTGATAAGTTTTTGTTGGCATTTAGACAATAAATTCGTAACTTATCGTACGCAAATAATTTGAGCACATTTCATAGACATTCAAACACTACAGTAACTAACACCCAGTGTAAATTATTACCGTCCATTTTGCTCCAGTTGCATCCTATCTAGTTTCCTTAGATTTTCCGCCTCTATTCCAAGCCAAATTCTACTAAAACATGCGCATTGTACCAACGTAACTCTAATACCACTGTGAAAATAAATTACTTTGGTGGAATTACCACCAGGCAATATATAAAATTACTTTTATAGAATTTCTGAAGTGAGTGAAAGAAATATAAATTAATAAGTTAATATTATGAATAGAAAGTTGACACACTCCATACGATACATATAATAGTGCCCCATACATTCTTCGAGTCTTACGATGGTAATAAACCTGAGGCCACCAATGCTCATTCTTTATGCATTATGCTATTTATTTGATTAAGAAGGGTTTTATGAAAAGTACTATGGCGCATGCTGTCCGTACTTAATATAAAATAACATCGAAGAATGTAAAAAAACATTCATTGTTAAAAAATATTCCGCTTATTATTTACTATGAAACTTTTCAAAAGATTTTAAGCTTTAAGCTTTCGAGTTTAATTGCAATCATAAAATAATTACGTGAACTTAAACATACTCCAATAATGCTGTAATTCTAGAATTTCTGATTGTAATAAAAGTAAGGGTTTCTGTACCTACGATGAATTATTATCATTACTGTTCTGTGTGAGAGATTGTATCGCCTCATTATAAACCCAAGTTGAACTCTTAAACAACAATCGAACAACCACTTTGCCGCGAGTTTTCCGTCATCTAACCATTTCCCCGGGACTGAGATAGATGAGCGTTGGCACAAAAGTTGCGGACACTTTGCGAGAGAAAACCCTCCGATTTGGGCTAAACTTTGACACCGTTGTGTGGAAATGTGTTTTAAATAGAAGCCTACATACATAATGAGGATCTACTGGAAGTGTGTGCTACGGAGATAACGCAAGTCTTTCATGAATACGTAATAAAATCGTAAAGGTTCTGGCAGATAAGCAATAAGAAAAACTTTGTTCTTTTTTCAAACATTTTTGAGGTTAGATGTTAAAACGTTTGACAGGCTCCATATGTGATCTAAATTCTTACTTTCGCTCAGAATATCGCCTTTATTGATTTCCGTGACGTGTTGATACAAAAAAAATTCTTCTTGTAATAAATTTGTTGTCATTTTTTAGTTTCATCTTTGATACAATTTTTAAAAATGTTATGGTAAAGAATATTGATTATTTTGACTAATTTATTTGTGACGAAATAATAACAAGGAAGACTACGCAATTATTTTTTTGTGTCGGATATATGTTATGTTGACGTCAAACGCAATTAAACACGGTCAGTAAATAAATATTAAAAATACATTCCTTCAAATATTTTATAATTTTATTGAAAAATCTTCAAAGATGTAAAGCTGAAGTTTCACCTCAGAAATATGAGGTTTATTTTTCGTTTTCCATCGAAAGCTTTTTTATCAGCTGTAAATAAACAATATTATTTATTTCGAAAGCTAGATTGATTTAACAACTGTAATTTTTTCCATTTTTCTTCACATTTTAATAAACTCGAACGCCATTCAAACTGACTACAAAAATATTATGACATTTGCCGTAATGTTTTGTTTTTCTCTAACGACATTGATCTAGTCTAATTTTGGACATTATCTTGTCAGTTTTTAAAACCAAATTGATTCAACGAAAATTCTCGGTAAAAGAGACACACAATTTGACGAATCGTAACAAGAAGAAAGACAAAGAATAACATTAAAACTTCAAGCAGGTACAGTTCTCCCATTACCGCTGACACGCCGATAATAAATTAATTAAAACTCAATTTAAAACCGAAGTTAGTTAAGCGAACGGCTTAAGTTTTTCTGTGGAACTCGCGGGAAATTTCCGTTTCACCGATCGTCATGAAATTCCACAGCGAACTGGACCGTGTTTTGCTGAAGCTGTGCTTTAAGATCATCAACATCTATTAATATATCTGGGTTAAATTAGTCGGACATAGACGGGACGAGGCAGAGAGTTACTTCGCCGGCTGCACATTGCACATTGCGCGGCTTGGCGGGCTCATTTCAAATTGAAAATCGATCTACGCTTCAATTTGCGCTGCTGTTTGTAGGCAAAACGTGCATTCATCAGTGGGATGAAATCAGTTGTAAAACTGAACTGAGTTCTCCGAATCAAACTTAACCTTCTATTACATATTAATGTTTTTATTCTATCTTTACAAAAACTTTGTTAAATTGTTTAATATATCTTTATAAAAGTCGGGTAATGATGTACTTTTTGATAAAGTACTCATTTGGTAGTTTTGTGGAAAAGAATTTATTTTCATATTTGTGATTTTATTGTTACTCGTGACTAAATTAAATGAATGCCGGTGGTTTGACACAAATTTGTGATCTTTATCAGAATCATATTAAATAATACAAAAAAAGAAGAAAAAAAATGGTTGCTTTGCTGAGAAAACTTTTTCGATTTGGTTGGGTAATCGATTTTCTCTAATTCAATATTGTCATAAATATGTAAATTCAATAAGTGCATAAATTTTGATGTTTTGCACATATTGAAAATACATTAGACCGTGTTTTTTACTTGGGCATAGTTATAAGCTTAGGAAAATTTTCGTATCATTTGAAAAACATTTACAAAAATTTAACAATGTCTTGTTAACAGCTCACTGGAACAACTGGGGTATAATGAAAATATTTTTCTTATTAAAAGTTTTTCAAATTTCTAGTCATTCTGTAGTAAAACCGCATCTGATGTTTTAATTAAAAACAAAATTTTGTCAAAATAAATCAATTACTTTATTTACATTTTGAATATTTAATTCACACGTTTCGTATATTTGTTAGTCTTTAAAAACGAAATTATACAAGGTTTTAATCGTTATTTATTTTGAAAATACATTAAAAATACTGACAATCGCGAAAAATCACTGCTGTTCTTTTATTATTTTTTTTTATACTAGAATATAGACAATATAAAAATTGCTTTTCAATTTATTCACCTACAACGTAATGTGTAAGTATTGAACAAAGGAAATTTTAATGAAAATTTCGTTTTAAATAATTTACAAAAAACGAGAAATCGTGATCATTTCAAATAAAAATATTATATAAAAAAAATGTAAATCAATTGAAGTTATTGTGATTTCAAAAAATAAATGGTTAAATTTTGTTATCTTTAAAAACTCAAATCAACTTCACAAAGTAGGAATATATATTTTTTTTTAAGCACACAAATCTTACACTTATGTATATTGGGTAGGTACAATAGCAATTATTTTAAAAAAAAAAACAATAATAATTTATATTAACGAACAAATATACCTACGTGTTTGCACTTTCACAAGTTAGTATCCAAAAGAATATTTCATGTTTTTTTAGAGCAATGTGGTCATAAGTTGACGTACAATGATATAAGCAGAATAGAAATATTTACCAACGTAAAACCAAAATAAACTTTTTCAAACACAAAAAAGTAACAATAAATCCCAGTCTACCCATCCACCAAGTATATGTTTGGTCGATGACTCTACCCATAGCTACACATAGAAGCCGGATGAATAATGAATTAAGGATGAATAATTCCTGGGATGAACCCGACCACTACCATGAGAGCATGGTCTTAAATAGTAATTGTATAAATCATGTTTAGAACGGTCAAAGGGTATGGGATTGAATATAGATCATACGGTGGGACATTAAATTCTATTGTAATAGAATCTTCAACCTTGAGAAATACTTTGAAAATTCAGAAAGCTATTTTCGCATTATTTTATCTAATCGCATGAAAGAAGTGGCAGCGTTCAGCACGTTAGCCGTGATACTTCTGGCTTCGGAAGGACCTCTTCCTTCTCTCCCGCCCTGCGAGGCTGATGATGACGATGAAGATTCGGACGATCCCGAGTGGACTGGTTTAGTGGTCTCCCAGATGTTTAAGGCAAACTTTAGCTCGGCTTTCAATGCATCGCCGAGAGATATCTGAAAGGAAAGAATAATTAGTTTCATATTGTTATCCCGGTTTATTTATAACCATAATCAATGTACAATTTTAAAATTACGTTAACTTAGATAGAGATTAAAAAGGATTTGGATTAAAAATATCCAACATCATTTTACCGTATTAATACCGGCGCCAAATTACTATCGAACATTGAAAATCTATAAAACAAAAACGGAAATTTCTTGCATTTTCGAGGAAAAAAACATGCTACGGATGTTATTTTTCATAAGTGCCTTAAGCAGAATGAAATAATTATTTTTTTTTTCTTTTTTTACACATATAAATGTATTGCGATTCTCTTATATTGGATTGTTTTTATACGGGTTATGTAATTATGTATTGCACATACCACACGCGTTTTAATAAAAGCCTTAATTTTATCTATCTAACATTATGCTGTTTTATTCATTGAAAAATACGTGATAACTGATGAAGTTACTTAGCAACTAACAGCATTTTTTATAAAAGCAGAACAAAGTGGTTTAAAAATTAAAACTGCTGCCTTCAGAAGTTCAGTTTAATTGTAGGTATTTCTACTCAACCTCAGTTAATTTATGTCTAGCAAGGAATCTTTCCAAAAACAGCTTGCTTAAAACCATTTCAGAAAAATCTTGTCAGTAATTAAGTGAATTTGCATCTCCAATATAAAAGGGTTACAAGTCAGAAAGCGACAATTCTTGTAAAATATTACAAACCATTAAATTTAATTATGTTTATAATAACATGCCATTAATCATTATCATAAACAGCAGAGTGGAAGTTTGTTTGCAATATAGTATAGGAGACCACCATTACAACAACGTGCAACAATCTAACCATAAATTGTTTCTTAAAATGTCTCCAGCTGAATTCAGTAACCAGATACAAATAATCAGGTTTTTTCTCAATCATCACTTAATAATAATACTTGGCTTATTTAAATAGTGCCATTTTTGTGAAATATCGCTTCCTCTCCTTCTTCCTGTTTTTCTATATCCATACAAAATTCGTTAAAGTCCAATGTCACATCGGCTTCGTGCAGTTGAGACTCGCGTAATACCACATGAATTTTCATAAATTATTTTACTGTTAGTGATTCTACTTGCGTACTTTTGATGAGGGGTGAAAAGCATTCTCATATGGAATTATAACATCTCGTTATAGAACTCCATATATTAATGAGAATCGAACTCAAAAATCATGTGTCCAAGGCATTTTCATTAAATTATCTTCGTTGATCAAACATATTTACTCGTTTGTCAAAAACATGCCGGAAATCATTTAAATAAGAATGAAGTGATCGTTTCTAAGCAATTTACATAATATTTGGTTACATTGCATAAAAATATATTATATTTAATCCTTGCAAAATAAATTAAATATTTCTCACAAGGCGATGTATGTGTCAAACGTCATCATTTCAACCCATCTCAAAGTCAACAAGTTCTGACATACGACACTTTTCCTCGAGAAAGCGATTTTTCGTATTTTAATGCAATTAGTGTGGAGGCAAAAGCTGAGTTGCTTTTTCCTTAATGGCGTCCCAAGAAATGAAGGGTTGTCTAGGAATATGAAGTGGAAATATCATTTTGAATACCCTGTTCACTTGTAACTGGAGTTGAATAATTAATACGGTGAATTTATATATTCACTTTCAGACAATTTAAGAACGAAATCTGAAACGGGAAAAAAATGCGCACGAAAATAAAAATAATTACAATAAATACTAACTTGTTATGGAAAACAGTATAGTCCAGCTGTATAAAAAAACTGGTTAGAATTGAATAAACGTTGCTTGGTTAAATCGTAATTGATTATTGGTTCTGAAACTTATAACAGAGTTAATTTTTTTTTAAATCAAGCAAATCCAGTATTTGCCAAGAAACCAAATGTTAAATATACTAGTGTCATATGACAAAGTAACTACTTAAATCGGTAAACACTACCTTACTCGTAAACATTACCTTTTCATCCACCGCAACTTGCTTGACATTCCAGAGGAACTCTATGACAGATATGAAGAAGGCGATGCCGCAGCCACTGCCCAAGACCACGAAGACGCCGCCCACGTTGTCAATGCCAAGTTCCGCCTCACTGGCTGCGTCGTCTCCCCCCTCTTCGTCCTGAAGAGATACAATAAATACATGTACAACATAATAGATTATATTTACAATAAGTGATTCTACTTGAATAATTTATTTTATTATCTTGCAATTGTATAAGGTATCAACTTAAATTCTCCATTTTTATTTTATTATTATTTTTTTTATTATTGTTCCTAAAAAATCATCTTCCCGTTAAACTACAATTAAGTAGTTTAGCAACATGATTTTGAATACAATGGAAATAAATAATAAAATACAATGGAATAACAGATTATTTTATCAACTATAAATATACACATTGGTCTGTATTTAGAATACATGTCGTCGGAAAGGCAAAAAAACTGAAGCGCCATTTCAGGAAGTTTACAACAGAACACATTTAAGTTTTTTTTTACAATAAAATTCATCAGTCTTCAGTACCTGGTTGGATTACGAAAAAAAAGTTAACTCAATGCTCTCACGGAGTTACCTGAAGCGAAAAAAATGTTAAAAAAAGCCTCACACTTGTGTCGCTTGAGTCAAGCCTTCTCCCAAATGATAAAAATATTAGATGGCTGAAGGGCCACAAAAGTCTTCAGAATCAAACGAGTCAGAGCGCTCGATGCAGAAAAAAAACTGTTCTAAGCTGCATATTTAACTCATTTTTTACCGAAGTATCGCTCGAGCTCTTTAGCTTTTCCAGTGACGATATACCGTTAAGTCAATAGAGATATGGATGTCCACAAGTAATTATTTTATCATGGTTATGTTCGTTTTCCGACTTCTCTTCTTAAATTTAAGTTACTTTACTTAATTCCTGCTCTCCCCCTTAGTTCTAGCTTGTATGTCCTCCTCACCTTACAAGATCCTCCTCCATACATTTCTTTCCACCACTTTGCCTTCAGCTGATGTAACTTTCCTTCCTCCTGCATCTTCAGTACTGCTCCACTGATAGCCGTTCGATATGGAGAATCTATAAGAAAAAACACTGTTATGAACAAATCTTAACTAATGCATTAATTTATACATCGTGGGTGTTGGGTGCCATAAACCTTTGGAGAGTCTTGGGCGCCCCTAAGAACACCCCAAATCCTATCGGTTATCTCATTTTGTTCTTACAGCTCATTTCGTGGGTGTTGGGTGCCATAAACCTTTGGAGAGTCTTGGGCGCCCCTAAGAACACCCCAAATCCTATCGGTTATCTCATTTTGTTCTTACAGCTCATTTCATGTAAGGCTGTTGTGTTCTTTGCCACAGTATCCAGTCACTTAAGTTTAGACCTTCTGATACACTTTCTTCTTGCAAGTGTTTTATGGAGAAATTTATTTGATGTTTCTTCAATTCTTGCTACGTGTCCTACCCAGCGGATTGGTATAAAAACTGGCCGATGATTCTTGTTCTATTCTTTCTAATCAAAATACTTTATTGTAAATAATATTATTCATTTATTCTTTTAAATATGACAAAATCAATTTAAAAAAAAAAAATATATATATATATATACTAACATAAGAATTAACAAAAAACAAAGAAGGTTCGTTTGCGACCGTTTAATTCATAATATATTATCATTTCATATTATCTGTCTCTTTCTCTCCGTTCCTTTGTTAAAATTTAAATGTTATTATTTTGTTTTTTTTTAATGTTCTCTTATTTTATTTTATATTTTGTTCTCCCTCTGTATGTATGAGTATATATAACCACACACCATATTTTTTTATTTAGTTTAATTTTGTACCCTGAAGATGCTTAGCCTAAGCGACACCGGTCGGTCATAAAAAAATAAATCAATTATGTGGTCTAATACAAAGTTATTATTTCATTTTCATTAAATATGTTAAACCACAAAGTGATTGCTTTCTACGAAAATGTTAATTTTATAGGTATTGTTTCAATCATTAATATCACAAAAAAGTGCAGAGGCGGTTTTTTTTTCTTACTCATTGGCATAGCAATTCCATAGCCCTTGCTGTCCAGCTGGCCCCCGACCTGTAGCAGATCGCAGTTCCTCTCCACGATGTACTCAATGGAGGTGGACTCCATGATGAAGGCATACAGCCTCTTTCCCTTGGACACTCGGTCCCTGCCTTCGTCGTTGTTCTTCACGAATACGGAAGGTCTGGTGGACTCCATCGCTGCCCACATTCGGGAGTAAAGGGAGAAGTTTGAGTCCTAAATAAAAACCCTATTTATTTCATACACTTTACAAATACAAATGAATGTACATTATGGTTAAGTGCTAGTAACTGTAACTCTTAGTAACTGTAGTAAATAAATATTTTTTTCAAATATTTCCGCTTATACTCGTTATACATAGCATAATAGAAACAAGGCTTGTAGTGTTACTTGACATTCTGTTATAAGCATAATTATTAGGTGAACCTCAAAGAATGTTCAGTCAAAGTTGAGACTTGGACAGTTTTTCGTGTATTTTTTATAAAGAAGAAGGTTTTCACCATAAGATTTTCTTCACGGAAATTTTTTACACATGTGTACATAATTTTAAATATCTTAAATTTTTAGGTTTTTTTACTTTTATTTAAACAATAATTATTATTATTTTAATTTTTAAAAAACAGTTTTTAGTTAAAAGCTCTGCGATGTAATTATTTTTACGCGTGACAGCTGTTTCGCCTTCTGAGGGCATTATCAAACTGTGGAGAAGCCACATACAGACGGACTATTTATATCATGTTTAATGTTATTATTATTTTTATTTTTAATTACCAATGTCCCCATTAGGTTTTTCTGATAAATTGTAATTATTGTTGATGTCATTAACATGGGGAGTTTCCCTACCTAAGGGTATACTATTATTTGACAAAAGGTCATTAAGGAGGGGCATTGGTGTTTCCTAATTCGTTTTAAGAAACGGGGTTTTTATTTTTATTAATTTGGTTGATAATTATATCTGAATTATTTTTCTTAATTTTCGGTTTGAACACATCAAGTAGTGGTGAATGGATCATATTCTTTTGTTCATTTATTAACTTAAAGTTTGGATTATTTGAATTTTTATTTATTTCCAACTGCTCTAAAAGATTTAATTTTCGGCCTTTGTTTTCTAAATGCAGAGGAGTTATCTTGTTATTATTTTTAAGCGAATGATTTTCATGGAAATAAATAAAAATTCAAATAATCCAAACTTTAAGTTAATAAATGAACAAAAGAATATGATCCATTCACCACTACTTGATGTGTTCAAACCGAAAATTAAGAAAAATAATTCAGATATAATTATCAACCAAATTAATAAAAATAAAAACCCCGTTTCTTAAAACGAATTAGGAAACACCAATGCCCCTCCTTAATGACCTTAATAACATTAAACATGATATAAATAGTCCGTCTGTATGTGGCTTCTCCACAGTTTGATAATGCCCTCAGAAGGCGAAACAGCTGTCACGCGTAAAAATAATTACATCGCAGAGCTTTTAACTAAAAACTGTTTTTTAAAAATTAAAATAATAATAATTATTGTTTAAATAAAAGTAAAAAACCTAAAAATTAAAATGGAGTTCTACAAAATAAACTTTAAAACCATAAATAAATATCTTAAAATTCAATTATTCTTCTTTCTATGGTTAAGCAGAGTTGGAGGTCATAGTGTGATGCTATTGCTCAAAAAGTTTATCACTTGTTTCAGTACAGAAGTGTTTTCACAAAACTGGTAAAGGTGACAATTAACTATAATATATGTTCTGCAGATTTGATAAAACTTACCCTAAAATAGCTTGAGGTTGACCCGCCCGCCAAGGTACCGTATTTGATCTTGGTCTGTTTGGCGAGATCTTCAGCACTTGAGATTGCAGCATCCATCCTCTCGTTGGTCAGAAAAGCGGCTAAGTTGGCGGTATAGGAAGAGATCATGATGAGGGTGAAGAACCACCACATTCCTGCCACCATCCGAGTTGATACCGCCCTTAGAAATTACAATTGCTTAAAATATATATATATATATTACAGACATTTTTCAATTGGTAAGTTTTGTATTATTAAGAATTTTTTTTGTATTTTTTTTTTTAAATACCACATATTGTAATGCCGGTTAACAATCGGTTTGAAGAAAAAAGTAAAAAAAAAAAAAATTACCAAATTGTGATAAAAATAAAATATATTCTTAAACAAAGCGGTACTTACCTTTATCGGGAAGATGCTAATAATTAGTTGTGAGTTTTAGTTATAACAATTATTAAACATGTTATTTACTAAAGATAGCGAAGTTGATCACACTAAAATGGATTATTTCTAAGTAATTGTTTTAGGTTAGCTTTCAACTGAATTGTCGTAGTTATAAAATAATACTTAATGCAAATACCGAATGGCCGTATTTAAGGAATAAACTAAACAACTCCAACCTATCTTAAAGCACACTGAACACAAATGCTTTTTATTTGTTTGAAATAATTTCTATAAAATGTTAAATCGTATTTCGGAATGTAATCAACTATTCAGATAAGATTGCATTATTTTATTATATTTAAAGGATGAACAGGATTATTTGTAAAATAGCATCAATATTTATGTTGTTATACATTCACATTAATAAGGGGATGGATGGCGGGTATTCTGTAATACGTTTAAGTACTTCAAGAGCGGTAAATAGTCCTGCACACAAAAACATCGTTCTATTAATGATATTATAGGATAAAAAGCTGTACTTGATACATTTATTAAGCCTTCACAGATAATACAAAAGCATATAATACAAGTTATATTTAAAGGGAAATCACATTTTCTACTGAAATCAAAAATTTGTAGCATCCGTTAATTATATACTTTTGAATAAAATCTAAAATATTTCGTTACACATAAAAATAATATCCAAATAATTCAAAATAGTATAAGCAAAAGGACAAACAATTGTTTTTTTGCCTACAAACCAATACCAAATTAATGCAAGCACACGACAACTTTATTGATCCTCGCAACATTTAATCATCTACCAAAACAAATTGACAGAATAATAAAAAATAATTTTATGTAAATTAATTTAAACTGTAATTGAATGACACAAATGTTGAAACATTATTTCAATGAATTTAAATAAAAAATGTTTTAGTTTTAAGCCACTTTATTTATATACATATAACATTCGACTGATTTCGGTTAAACTTGTCCTTCTTCAGGAAAGTATATGTATAAAGTTTATATATATACTTTCCTGAAGAAGGTTAAGTTTAACCGAAACCGGTCGAATGTTATATGTATATAAATAAAGTGCCTTAAAACTAAAACATTTTTTATTTAAATTATAATGTCAAGCCACAAAGTGATTGCTTCCTTCGATAAATTATTTCAATTGTTTATTTCATTATTTTGGATAGCTGATACAATTATATCTGTTCACTTCGTTTGTGTGAAAGCACAATGAAACAATACATGATTAATACTTTTCTTGTACATGTAAAGTTAAACAAAACTTTTCTTTTATTTTTTTAAACATTTTCCACAAGTGACGCCATTGTGTGTTTCCATTGATTTATCGTTTTCGTGTATAGTTTTATTATTTCTGTAAAAAACAAGATGTTACCTTTTTGTTTATTATTATGGGAAAAATAAAGGATATATTCTAAACTTGTTGATGCATGGAGGATAACAAAAGCATTATAATACACGAATAAGAGTCATGTTATTTTCTGTGTTATTTTTTTAAATCGGTAAGGCATGAAATTATTCTATAAATGCCAAAGGTTACTTATCAAACTATTAGGTATAAATAAAACAGATAAACTTTGTTTTAAAATCACTTTTATTTTCAATATTTTGTTGACCTGTTTTGTAAGCACCCTTCCATCTTCAGCACAATAAAAAATCAATTTTAATATTGTCCTGAAGATGGAAGGGTGCTTCCGAAACCGGTCGATAAAATATTGAAAATAAAAGTGGTTTTAAACAAAGTTTATCTGTTTTATTTATAAATATGGCAAGCCACAAAGTAAATGCTTTTTACTAATAAACCATTAGGTATTCAATGCGCTAAGAAGTATAAAGCACATGTAAGAAAGACACTCGAAACAAAATAATTATAAAATTAATATTATACATGCTAGTGAAATAAAAGTAGTTTGTAAATGAAACCACAAAAAAAATGTATTCAAATTAAATGTGGACTAACTTCTCGAAGGTTCCATGTTATTCTGATTTGAACTTCAAAAAGTAAGGGTAAAATAATCGTCAAAAATATACATTTATCCACAAAATACAGACTAGAATTCACCTAAGCGAACTTTATTTCTATTGTCCAAGCCCTGTAAGTGATATGCAACTTCTTGAAATATTTTACATATATATATACATATATATATATATATATATATATATATATATATATATATATATATATATATATATATATATATATATATATATATATATATATATATATATATATATATATATATATATATATATGTATCCTTCCGAAGCCGAAAGGTCTGCGAAATTATCTATAAATAATGGGATCCCGCAAAGACTACTACTTGGACCACTTCCTACTTGGGCATGATGTCGGAACCTTGCTGCAGTAGACTACCCATCATCAGCCACATGGAGTTCGTCAAAGTCAGGATGTTTTTCCAGTTCGGGGGTTTTTGTCATCGCAGGGGTGAGGGTTGGACCACTCCTTCGGAGACATCCTGCACGGGGGTTGAAAAGCCGCGAGACAAATACACATATTAGTTTCACATTGACAATGGGCGATAGACATGTTTTGCAGTTAATAACATAGAAAAATACAATATTTAACAAAATCAACAAACCCGTAAATCCTCAGTACCTCAAAGAACAAGTTACATTGGAACGACAGAGCGAGGACTTTTTAATTTATTTATTTTTTACTGGTCGGATAACTGGCAGAAATGTATTTTACGTAATTTTAATGAAATCCATTTCTATTTCGAGATTTAATCTCACGCACGAGTGTTTTCAAATGAAGTGATTGCGAATATGATGGTATCTATGTATAATAAGATTTTTTCATGGATTTATTAATTTTGTTTACACGTTAAAAAAAACACATTTATGCATTATACGCGTTGAAAATAAATTATTTATAAAATGAGTTTCGGTTAGATATTATAATAAAATATATATTTCATGGATGAAAAAAATATCTTATGTAGAAAACAACAACACCAATCAGAAGAAAACACCAAAGCAGCTGAAAATAAATTATTATTGAGTTGGTGAACCGATGGGGAGCACTGCAACAACATTAACAGCACATTTAAAAAATACATATATTAGTATAGACCACACCAAAACATTTATGCAAAAGTCTCCTTCAACCGCCACTATCTAGGTCGGTAGATAATTGAAGGCATTTAAAGTTTTGGTAAAGTCTGCTTTTTTTTAAATAACTTAAGGTTGTGAGTAGAGGTTTTAGTGTATTTAAAAAAAAACTATTTTTTGTGTCTATTATTTTCGCTCCTAATGAAAAACGTTCCTCGCTGATCAACTGTTTCTGATTTCTGCCCTTCATCACACGATTGACCTTACTTTGGCATTAGATCACAGCCCTGGGCCATTAAGGACCCCAGGGTCAGCCAAAAACAATTCAGCAGATTCCAGGTGTTCTCCAGCTCCTCAGGGTTCTTCTTACAAGGGTGGGGGTTGAGCCACTCTTTCGGCGACATCCTGAATAGGCATAAAATCCCTGTAAAAACTTGTCTACCAACACTTTTTTTATTTATTTTAAAATTACGTTCAATGGTACACAATAAAAAAATAATCCAGAATTTATTTGTCTTTTTATTTTTGATTTGAAGACCTTTTAAACATATTCTGAGAAAAGCTGTGTTTCAGATTTCCACCATGTAAAATAAACAAATTTTTGGAAAACTTTTTTTTATATTTTTCAAATTTATGAGGGGATATTAGATTTAATCAGCCCTGTAGATTCTCATCGTCAATATGACTGCACGAAAACAAATGTTTCTGTCGAAACGTTAAGTTTTTTTGAAGCCACAAGCTTAATTTTCTGTATGACCACCTTAATTGGTAACAAATAGTTTCTGTATTAAATCATAGAATTGTACAAATTATTGTTGGGAATATGAGTTTTTGGGAACACAAAATTCATTACCTTCCAAGAATGAAGAGCAGTACAGAAATTCCAAGGTAAGCCGCAGCCATGTAAATCCAGACCTCGATGGACAGGGGAGAGAGGAAGGAAAAGAGGTCGGGGTCCTTCTTGTCGGGTTTGGCGAATAAGATACTGATTCCGAGGGTCATGAACGGCATCGTGAAGTCCACAGCTGTTCGACGGTCAAATGTGATGGTGAGGTCACAAATTGCCAGATCTGCTTTCTAAGGGAACAAATGGGAAAGAATAAGCAAATGCTGAAAATTACTGAATGAGCGCTAGAAAAATATGTTTTAGTCTTAGTTTATCATATGATGAAATACCTATGTTGGTTGAAAATACCACGGAAATATTATCATCAATAAATATTTATCCAATCTAATTGATAAACAGATTAGGTAAATATGTATTGATGGTAATATTTCCGTGGTAACGGCGAGATCACGTGAGTCAAATACTTGAATCGAGCCATGTGAAAAGAGTCAGAATAACAGGAGTATGTATGAGACGATGTATGAATGTGATTGAAGCAAGAAGTGTTTGCCAAGACAGAGTTGTATTCGGGCCGTGCTCTCTGTCTACCTACCTCTGCGAGGAAACGGCGTGATGGTTAGTTAGTTAGTTAGAATAAATATTTATCTGAAACCCTATTTTACATAGAAACGCAAACACCCCCACCCTTCTATTGCACACCCTCGACATGGTTAAATAAATTATTTATTAATGCCGCTATGACAACAATACATTGTCACGGCCGTTCATTCTTTACCCATTGATCAATTCTCTTGAGAGGTTTTTCCCAGAAGAAGAAATTTGTTTAAAGTATACTACGCTTAATAAAATAATAATCTACACACATCATACATATCTTACTCGAGATACCGAAGAATTATGTGGCTTACCCCAATCACTCGAAAAAATAGAAATACTGAAAATATAAAAAATTTTAAATTTTAAATAAAAGTAACTTAGTTTTAACACCACTTTATTGGATACATATATACATAAACCAACCGGTTTCGGCTCTACCTGAACCTTCTTCAGGGCTGAACAAATACGTATTGAATCAAAACAGAATTATAATACTTGGGGGAAAAACATAAATGGGCACATCAACTTAGGTGGGGGTTAAGTACGGGAGAGGTGGTAGGAGCAGGGGTAGGGGGGTTCGGGAGAGTTGAGGAGATTTGTTCCCCTTCCACCCGGTTGGTTTATGTATATATGTATCCAATAAAGCGGTGTTAAAACTAAGTTACTTTTATTTAAAATTTAATTATGTCTTTCCACAAAGTGAGTGCTTCATGTCAAAGTTTTGAAAATATAAAACATCAAAAGTCTTACCCTGTCAAGCAGTTCTCTCACTAGCCCATCCCATTTCTTAGTCACTTTGTTATAAGATCCGTATCTTCCGTCAGGTGCCAACTCAAATACGTAGGTAAAGTTCAAGATCTTTGCGATTCCATCTATCAAATCCAGAGAATAACCTTCAAATCTGTTGTTGCCAACCAAAATCTCTCCGTTTTTGCTTTCTCTTGCCATCAGAAATGGAGCACCAATTTTCGACGTGACCACGAAAGTCTTATTCTGCCACTTCTCAGCGAGGATATCTAAGACTTCTTCCGAAGTCCTGGTATAGTTGACTCCTTTCATAGCATCCCAGAATCCAATCTTCTTAAATCCATTTTTTGATAGTTCGATGATGTCCAATGTGAACTCTTTTCGTTTGCCATCTTCGTCGAATTTGAGCATTCCCGTAAGTCCCTCCGACGCAATCTGAAAACAAATAAAAATAAGTACACCACCTAATAAAGTGGAAAGTTAAACAGTAATCGACCTACAAAAAAATGGTAAACGATCAACAAAAATCCACACAAGATTGTAATATAAAGGGTAAAATCATTTATTTAATCAAATCGTGTTTCCATCAAATATTCTAACAATTTTTTAAACAAATTACCAAAATACTTTACTCACCACTTTCATGTACTGCACCAACCCTAGTCCATGGTTCCAAATGTTAGGCTGGTCGCAAGGAACCGGTATCGTCTCCACGCCCTGAGATTCATACAAGTCCACCAAAGCTCTGCTGAAGTGGGTGACTGCATCGTTCATCAAAGCTGCACCAATCTGGGATACCAATTGAGTGAAGATAAGTTAAATAAGACATTGGTATAAACAAGGTTCTGTTGCAGCTGGCCTATGATGTTAATTCTTTAAGCTTCTACTACGGAGGTGGCTTTCTTGAAAGAATGTTAGCCATATCTAGTCCTTTATCAAATATTCCTAAGCAACTTGACTGTCCTTCTTCCTATCTCATACGGTATGGTATTCAAAAGCTTTTTCTCCTTGTAAATTTGGAATATTCAGAAATCAAATTAACAGCTTCATTTCAAAACCAAAGGTTTTATGTGATTATTTTGCTTAATAAACGAAATTGCTAGGCTTCAAGTAAAACAAAATGTATCAAAAAAGTTATTATGAACAATTTGTATTTTTTCTAGCTACTGATGCTTTAATGCAGCTTTAGACCATCAAAATATTCGAGGCCTCGGCGTTGAAACTCATTTATAATTATACCCATTGTAATGTGTGTAGCTGCGATATTTGAACTTAAATGGTTTTTTACCCTGACAGTTTTTGGTTGAATATCGACTGGTCGGTAGTTCGTCTTTTCACCCATTTCCCAATCTCTTATTGCACTTCGCAGTTCGTCGCTCGTGGGATCCAGCATCCTGAAACAAGTTACGTTTGACCTTCCGTATTTTAACTCAGCAAAGTCCATGGTGTGAGCGTCAATGGATGTGAGGATATAACTCTGAAAAAAGACAAAGAATACCGGTAAAAGTATATGTGGTGCGAAGACAACTAAAAACTTCGACGCTGGATGAAATAAATAAGATGATTGAATATTTATCAGCCAATTACTCTCAAATTGTTCAACACAGGTTTGTGTTAATTTTTTTTTTATATACAATAATCACAACTTCACAAGTTTTAGTTTTCTCCAGTCTTATGACAAGAGCATATTTCTATATCTGAAAACCTTTAATTTCAGCAGTTTTGTTACTGCCCAAGATAATTATGATTTTTTCGGGTGTAGCTTGTAATTTTTTGGTTTTCTTTTTCTGTAAAGAAATCCACCCTGGTTCATTATGTTTTTTACCTCATCGCCGACTTAATTCAAATATTCGAATCTGCGTCCTCTTCCTCGGACTACATGTTAATTTTATTTATAGCAGCCCCATAGATCATCTCTTTATTCACTTTAAATGGTTAAATCCATTTATCCTTCCACGCGTCGAAAATCAAACAAAAGAATGCAAAAAGCACTAAAAACACAGTCTACAAAAGAAAGTACTTGTATATAAACATTTACAACAACAACAAAAAGCCCTACAGTACCAAAAGGCAGCCCGCCCACGGGTAGAAAAAATATCTCCACATTTAGGCACCTCTAACCACAGTTGACACAGGAAGAGGGAAAAATATTTCCTGGCACTGTTCAAAATTTCTGCAATATGATAAATATATTATTTCGTGTAAAATATTACTAACGACATCTGCAAAGGATTTGGAGCAATCAATTTGTTTTTCGGTGATCTGGTTTTGGACTTGTCTCCATAGATGGCGTTACAATATCTGCCTTTAACGTAAGAGTGGTCTTGATATGCGCTTACGGATGAGCGTTCATAGATGGTACTGCATTATCAACATTAATGATTTTGTTTTGTTTTTTTATATCATTGACAGTTCATTTAAGAATTTTTATCTCAGAAGTTAGCAATTCAATTTGTTTTTTGGTCGATAAGTTCTCATTGTGGTCGGATTCATCATTGAGTTTTATATTTACATATATAAGTATGCATATAACCGAATTTTACTGTAGAGTACTTTCAGAAAAGATGCTGATCATGCGGATTTGGTGGATACTACAAGTCATGGGTATTCGACCGATGTAATAAAATTGGACGAAGGAGTCTGTAAAATATTTCTTCAAATACCTGATAGTCCTCCATGAGTTTGACCTCATTGGCCTGTCTGAGGTAGTCGACGATCCTCTCAGCAGCACAGTCCAGGATGATGTGAACTTCTCCCGATACCCTGACTTCCTTGAGAAGGGGTCTGTTGTCTTCTCCAACAGCTAACTGCCTTATTGTTATTGGAGGATCCGTTGCTTTGTGTTGCTTCAACACCTCTTGCAGACGGACAAGTCCTTTAAAAAAACAAAATTCGATATCTCTTATTACCTAATTAGATTAATAATATTTTTTTATTAAACTGTATGTTTCGGTTCTCTTTAAGCACCCCCTTGATTACTAAAGTTGATGAATCTTTTGTAGGTTATTGGCTCAAAAGTCTCAGTAAGCGGCATTGTTACGTTTACCTGTAATCGTCAACTGTAAGTATATAACCACAAGTTGTGCTTAATCTGTGAGAAATAGTTTTGATGTAGGTGAATTCTCTATGTTTTATTTTTAATATTTTTCATTTGTTAGTGTCTGTGTCTATGTTTTCTCCCAAAAAAGTAAAAAATATTATTATTTCCTTTTTTATTGTCATGATCTTTTTCCAAACTACTCTTTCTTTCTGTACTTTACTTTCTCTACTAAGCTTTTATACTCTCTAACTTTTAATTGAACAGTTCTATATGTTTTAGGCTTGAAGGGTCGATGAGGATAGAATTTATTGAATATAATTATATCTACCCAAAAAATAATTGAAGTAGTTATAATATATCATATATAATATTTATATAATATATCAAATATTCGACGGCCTCCGTGGTACGGGTGGTAAGACGCTCGACTTCAAATCCAAACCTGGTGTGCACAAATAACTTAAAACACTTATAATAAATTATATACAGTATATTTACAGCACGTTCAATAGAAATGGTTTGAAATGACTTTAGCCGTGTTTGGTGCTAGATCTGAATATTCAGGTACTTTCCAACCTTCCTCTTCCCCATCTCTTCTCTCTCAACACGACTTTCAGTCTCACAAAATACCCTAATTGTGGATGCCAAAATCTCACTAGCTCTAGACGGTTGGAAGCAGTTGGGACTCTTGTGCGGTATTCACTTTAAAAAAATTAAAAGCAAGTACACGTATTCAACACTTCAGTCGGCGGTCTCTGCGGATTTAATTTATACTTCTCATTCATTGAAAATTAACTATGTAAAAATTCAAACCGATGACTTTCCCCATTAACTTTTCAGGTCAATCTTTTAAAAAGTAATTCTTTTAAGTAACACTTATTAATTCATATTCGTAAAAAGGATTTACTTTGTGGCTTGCCATATTTATAAATAGAACACATACACTTTGTTTATAACCACTTTTTTATTCAATATTATGTCTACCGGTTTCGGAAGTACCTTTCCATCATCAGGACAATATTAAATTAATCTTTAGGTAATAACTTCATCTCTTCTGGAAGAAACATATGTGGAGATAAATTCTGAACACGATCAAAAAATGTATGTTTTGGAGTATCTGAAGAATGTATATTAGTTACAAAAATCTTTGTAAAATGAATACTAATATACATTCTTCAGATACTCCAAAACATACATTTTTTTATCGTGTTCAGAATTTATCTCCACAAATGTTTCTTCCAGAAGAGATGAAGTTATTACCTAAAGATTAATTTAATATTGTCCTGATGATGGAAGGGTACTTCCGAAACCGGTAGACATAATTTTGAATAAAAAAGTTGTTATAAACAAAGTGTATGTGTTCTATTTATACTTATTAATTCCTTTGTTTTTCTCTATTTTTTTAATAAACAGCTTTAAAAATGTAATATTATTATTATTTTACCATCATTATCTTCGTATAGAATCGTGAAACTTGTCCAGTCGTAGTCCGCCACCAGGGCTGCCATGGCGACAGACAGTAGGCTCTGGTCCGGGTAGAAATTGATAGACATCTTGGTGACCCTGCCCGCGGGCTCCGGGTCCCAGCTGAACTGGATGTTGGGAATTTCCAGGTTTTCGCAGATCGACTCCACGATCCCTTTAGACTCGATGGACTCTGGGCCGAATATGGCCGCAACACCCTCGGAGGTCAACTCGCAAGCTGAAATAAAATGCGTTGAAAATTATAGTAACCAGCGTGGTAGAACAAAGTTAATCACACTTTGATTTAGATTCGATGAACGATCGTTTTAATTTTATGTACGAGTATGCTTAGTGAAAATATCACACTTAGAAGCCTTATATTAAGTTTAATCGTGTTAAATACAAAAGTGAACAATTTCAATAATGTTTTCGAAGAAAACAATCACTTTGTGGTTTGACATAAAAAATAAAAAAACTTTGTATAGGACCACGGATATTATTTTAATTGTTATGACCGACCGGTTTCGCTTATCTTAAAAAAAAACTTAACAAAAAAAGTGTGTGCTTAAATATAATAATACAAACAGAGGGAAAACACAATATAAAATAAAATAAGAGAACAGTAATAAAACAAAATAATAACATTAAAAAAATGTTTAGATTAATTTTATACCCTGATGATGCTTAGGTTAAGCGAAACCGGTTGGTCCCAAGAATTAAAATTCAATCCGTAGTCTTGTACAAAGTAATTGTTTATTTTTAATTGCTTTAAATAATCTCTATTTTGTCACAAATAATTGCTCAAAATCGCAAGTTTCTTCTAAAATCATAATAAATCAAAATTTTATGTAGCCTTTACTTTATTAACAAGAACAAAAACAATTAAAATAATCCATAAGCATCTCTTACCTATTGTTTTTATAATCATTCAGTGTGGTTCAATACAGTAGTCGTGAATCAAAAACTAAATTTTTTATGATATACGCCCCGAGTGTGTTCCTCTTAAGTATCCAAAAAACTATTTTCTCCTCCGGGTCTTGCGAGAAGCCTATTTATATTTCAGTTTTTTTAGAAAAAACCTTTTTTTTTCATTCCGTGAAAGTTGTGCAATTTTCGGGTGTACTGTATACATTACAAATCAAAATAAATTTACTGTATTTATCCCGCGGAACTTTGCGGAGCTTTGGTACTTACAGATTTTCCCTGCTTTGAAGCTGTCTGTTGACGTTATGGTTTTGATGATTGGGCTGATCTTGAAATCCTTGTTGTACATGTTGACCCTGTCTATGGCGTACTTGAAAGCAACCTGCGCGTCATAGTTGTTTTCGTGGAAGATTCCACCTGGAAATAAGACAAACAAGATAATTGAATGAAGAAACATCAAGCAGAGTACTTGAAGCGAATTTTAATTTCATTAACTCGTTGGTTAATGTTTCCACTATGAGATTAACTTGCTGACATAATAAAGATATAAATAAAAAGTACCGAAGAAACAAATACATCAAACACTTCACAAAATAAAGAAAGGATAAAGAAACAACCTTAAATTTGCACGTTAAACCATAACTAAAATGCAATAGCGAAAAATCAAATGTATGGTGAAGCATGAATTTAATCATGTTTGCTTGACAATATCTATTCCTTTTAACCCATTTTTTAAATGAATTCGAATGGTAAGGCGTTCTCTGAATTTATGAAAACCGTAAAAATACAATTATTTTTACTACCAAACATAATATTTTCGACAATACAAAAGAATGTTTCGTGTATGTTTTCTGTCAATAACTTGACGCAGAAGTTCGTTTTCCGGTAAAAAAAAATTATTGAATTTATTTTACGAAATATTGGTAAAAATAATATCAATTCTTGGAAAGGGAATAAGAAAAATAGTTTTAGTACGAGGCACATTCGTGACACTTTTGTGTCGGTAAATAAAATAATGACACGTGCTTCCGGTGATTTTGTTATTGAGTTTATCAGACTTCGCTTTATTGAGATTTTTCAAAATATATAAAACGGCCTGCGTTTCGAAGTGATTAGTACATTATACTTTTTGTCGAGGGTTGAGAGTTCAATTCCCACGCCAACAAACATTTATTATCATGAAATTTTAAGAATTGTAATGAACATTAAATTAGCCATATGAAAATGACTTTCAATTAATGATGTTCAAACCTATACAACAATAAAAAGTACGCTTAAAGCTTTTCAAATGATTGTGTAACCATATACACGTTTAACTCAAACTTTTGCGACTGCCACGTCATTTTAAAATCTATCGTTTTTTATACTACAACCAGTTGTTATCGGTGCAAAATCACGAGATGTAACTTGACTTGCCAAGAAAAAATATTAGTAGCTTTAATTTTATTCCATTTCAAAAATAGAATAATGTCTGCTAAAATACATTAATAGTAGATACTTTATTAGGCACATAAAGATTTGAAAAGATTATTTTTTAAATTAGATAATTTCAATTAACACTAGTTCGAAATTTAAAAGTTCACTCCGGTGCATATCTACTAGAGATGGATAGTTGATATCAGAATTGGGTGTACCTGCGGTTCCAGTTACTGGTGACTGACGAGGAACCGGTTATTTATCCAGTTCTTTTTGGAACCGGTTCCTGGTGCTAGAAAAGTTCCACGAAAGAGATTTTTTCGAAAAGTACTAGCAAATCGACGAAAGTTCCTCGCCAAAAAAAGTACTACTCGGTAGAGATTCCAAAAGAAAAGATTTGATTTCCAAAATAAAAAGAACTGGAATCGGTTAACCGGGAGTATTTACGTACTCACAAAGGAAAGTATTTATAGTTGATAAAGATTGAATATCAACTCACCAACTTTGATAACTTTTTTATCTTGCCCATTTGCGTCAAGAAGCACAGAACAACACAATAATACGATTGTCAGAATCATCGATGATCTTAAAGTCATATTTAATAATTTCACTTAACTTTGATACACCACATCATTTAGTTTCTCACCAACTAAGTACACTAGATAAAAATAAATAAAAAGACACTCATAGCGAAAATGTGTTTTCATTTAGCTTGTTACTAGATAAAATAAAATTATTATTCTTCGTATTATTTTGGTTAGTTTATTTGTTTTTGATCCAAAACACATTATTTGACGCCAGTCAACCAAATAGAATCGGAAAAAGATTTCACTTTGAAATATTTGATTCTTTTCATTTTTTCTACTAATGAAAACAAGTTCAAAATCATGTTATTCAGATTATTTTAAAAGTAGGTCTAAAGATTGTCTGAGCTGTTTTTCCTTTATTTCCGAACCTCGAGACAGTGATTTGTAACCTAACATCATTAAACTTTTCCACCCGTTTTACTAAGCATTATCATCTCCTCGTATGTATTCTTCTTACCGGATTACTTTTATATTGCGAACATAAATACGGAAGCTTTTATTTTCTCATACTCACAAAGCTAAATAATTTCCGATTAATAAAACTAAAGACTTGTGTGAGTAAGCACCTAGTCTAAATTATTATTATTACTGTTCCGTGTGAAAGATCGTATCGCTTCATTATAAATCCAACTGAGGTCTTAAACAACAATCGAACTAATACTCTGTTTTGAGTTTTCCCACATCCAAACACTTTCCTGAGACTGAGATAGATAAGCCGTGGTACAAAAGTTGCAGACACTTTGCGAGAAGAGAAAACCGCCAGATTCGGTCAAACTTTTTCAAGTTGTGTGAGAATGTATTTTACACACATGATAAGTACTGGAAGTGTGTATTACATAGAAAATGCTTATTTTGACAAGGTTCCATTAGATAATAAATTTTGTTATGTAATTAACAATATTTTTAATCTGGAAAAACCACATTGATCTAAAACTGGACTAACGTGACCTAAATAAGAGGGGACTTGTTTTCCTCTTTCTAACAAAAGATTTATTGTTAGCTGGCTTTCAAGAATAAATTTAACTAATTTCAAACTTTTTTTATTTAATTTTCAGTAATTATATAGCAAGAGTTAATATTTCACAAAAATGACAAAAAATAGATAACGTCATTATTATTTCATTTGTTTATTGTTAACTCTTAAACTCTTTACATCTCTAAATACTTTTCAAAGCACTCAAACATCAATCGATGTCACTCAGATAATATTATGACGTACTCCACATTGTTTTGTTATTTCCCAATACATTAAAATCGCATATTCGGGTCTAATTTGGGACTCTTTCATGTAGGTCGTCTGCTTTCCAAACCATGCAGACAATACAAAACTCAACAAAAAATCAAACGAACTTAGTAATAACTAATCTTGAAAACAACACCGACAAACTGCTGAAAGTATAATATTGTAGTTATACTTCACTATCATTACGACAGAGAGTAAATTATTTAAAACTATTTGAAACTGAACTAAGAGCGTGGACAGCGAATTATGTTTTTATCAACAAGAAGTCTTGTGCACACTTCGGTTCGCCGGCCGTCACAAAATTCCACAACAAACTGAACGGTGTTTTTCTGAATCCGTGCTTTAAAATCATCAATTTCTATTAATATATATCTGTGTGAAATTAGTTGGTCTTAGAGGAGATGTAGCAGGGATTTACTCTTCCAGCGCGCGCGCTTTGGCGGGTTCATTTGATTTTTTAAATTGAATCTTCATACCATTATACGGATGTCGTTTGTACGAAAGAAACATCTATTGTGTCTCGTTACTGAAATCTTTTTTAATTAAACTTTTTGTTGAGGCTTAACGTACAATTAGTATTAATTTTAATTTTAAAAATATTTTTTAGTATTATTTGTTTATTTATTTTCGTAGAAAGCAATCACTTTATTTTTTATGACATGTATTAGTATTAAACCAACTGTTAATTGCAATTAATCAATTAACCGAGAGTTTAATATTATCATTATAATAAGGTATATAAAACAACAACATCAATAGGTTTAAAACTGATGAATTTAAAAATTGAACCTTTATTTTTGTTACGTCTTGTTTAACGTGCGAAATATTTTTTTTTTCTTCTAGCAACCTTTCCCATCAAAGATGGACTTATTATCTAAGCAATTTTATTAATTTTTCTATTTAAGCTGAAGTGTCTTTTTCTACTACGTTTTTCATTTTTTTTTCTGGTTTATCATTTGGTTAAGGTTGTGTTTGTTGAACCCTTGGGATGTTACCAAAATATTTAAGTGTTTATTCTTAAGTGGCATTAATACAGATTTCTTTTTTTATATAAATACCTTCCCAACGACATTGGTGGACTAATATTGATTTTTTTTCGTTCTCAACCCCATTTTGAATATTGATTTATTTTCTCTTTTAACTTTGTAAGCGTTCAAAATTGGAACTATGTACCCGTGAACTTTTTACTCGAATATGTCTCTTCATTTACGTATAATTTATTAATTTCACAGTCACCCTGTATGTACATAGTTAATTAATTTGTTTGTGATCCACGTACAGAATTCGTTTGACTTAAATAATTTATAATGTTAATTGTCTATTTAAGTTGTCTATAATACAAAACATTTTCGTATTTTCTATATTAGGTAATTTTTATTTATAATAGGTCATCAATACGCGAACAAGTTCATAAATAAATCAAATATAATTGTGTAGATTTATGGTCGCATTAGCCAAGGGAGTAAGTAAAGCCCAGTAAAGCCATAAATTACAGTCACCTGTCATCTTCCACTTTCCGGTTCTTTTACTTAAGTTGCCTTTACAAATGTTGTTTCCATGGAAATTCGTTAGTCTGGCACACCAAGCGAGTACCGGCAATGATTTCAAATTAAAATTAGTAAGAGGATTTAAATATAACCTTTTTTTACTTTAATATTTACAAAATTAAAACACTTTTTATTCTGGTTTAATGTAAAATTTCCTGAAATCTAAGTAACAAAATACATTTTTTTCGTATAAAAATATAAAGCAACTGTTTTTTTTTTAATCTCATAGAAACTAGCATTTCTGGTGCTACAGAGAGATTTTGGTTTTTTGCTGTTATTTTGTTTAGTATTTTATGGTTTTTAAAAAAACTTCTTAAATGTTTTTAAGTGACTTATTCAAATGAATTGATGGTATTTAAAGTTTAATGACAAATTATAAAAAAAAAACCTTTATTTAAAATCTCACTTAGAGGTTTCCCGTATAATATAATCAATTGCATTGGTTGGGATGAAAAACAACTGCACAAAACAAACAAAAAAATTGGTTCACTCTTAAATCCGCGCCTGCATGTCTAGTAAAACCTATTGCAACAAACGCGTCGGATTCTCACCAGGTTCAATTCTTCTACTAACTTAGTCCTCCATTATTTTCAAAAACAAAATTTTTCGCTTATTGTGATGGTAGGAGTCAAAAAATGACAGATTATTCGTAACCCGGGAATGTTTGTCTTTCTTCTAAAAATCTTTTTTTTTTAATTTCGTAAGTTCTATTCCTTAAACAACCTCTTTTCAGTTCATCAGTCAGCTATTTCAGAAAACCGCAAATCCTAAATTTATCACTTCCCGCAAAACTCCCAACACTGACAGTGACCGCACAAATAAACTTTCTGCACTATTCTAGAAATACATGCCGGCATGCGACAAAACTCTACAAAGAGTGATGTGAGTGAGATTGGTGGTTTGATTAACAATGTTCACATTCTAACATTTTATTATTGAATAACATTATAAGAAAGTTATTTAGTAATATTTGATTTACTAATGTTTATTGCTCGAAAAATAAGTGAGCTTCTTTGTGAAACAACTTTTTCTAATCCGACGTAAATCTCAAAACTGAAAATACAAGAAGTCTGGTGTTTAAATCGCCTAAGGGAGCAACACCTTCATTAAATATTTTCACTTACAATGCGTTAGGGAATTTTGAAACACTTTTACTGGAAGAAAAACCAGCTTTAAAAGCTTTCAAAAATGACAACCCGTAATACTAGTTACAGACATGTTTGGCAAATTGTGTTTGGTGTATTTAGTAAGTTTACATAGGAACATATCCACAACAAAGATCGCCACCATAGTTACCTCGACCGACTGCTTTTTTGCTTTGAATTGTATTAGTTGTGCCTTTTTATTGGTTTTCATCGGTTGTTTATTTGTTTTATTGAAATACTCTTTTGTAAGTTGAAATGCTTTTTTAATTTACCGTTTCTGATTCCAATATGTATTTTTATCATTTAAAAATGAAACAAAACAAATAATCGTAATTCCTGTTAGAGGAGAGAAATGCCAACAGCGACTTTGTTTGAGTAAACTTTGTGAAATGGGTTAAATATTTTCATAAAAACTAGTTCTGCAGTTATTTGAAGGTAACCAGAACCTTTTCTGGATTTTTTATTTAATTCTTATCACTTGCCATATTTATACACGAGTGTACTTTTCTAGTAAACTTACCAACAAGTTTTGGTAACCACTCAAAATAGTGAACTAAACTTGTACTTACGATCATGTTTTGTTGGCACACACTCTTTACTTATTTTTAAATCAATTGTCTTTTACAACAGTGTGTTGTATAATGTCAAGCAAGACATTAAATTTAAGTAAACAAACCTCAATTATTTATTATTTGACTTCATCCACTGAAGAGAATTTTTTGCAAAAGAACGCTGAACTTATGAGTTAACATGACTAAAAGTCGGTGCACGTCGTATGTTAAATAGTGATTTTTTAAAAAGATCGTGTTTGATTTGCCACCGCTATTCTACGGTTGTTGCTTGCAACTTGCATTATTCTGATTGTGTTAGAGCTGTGAGGGGTAAAAAACGATTAACTTACTTTAATCAATTTTGAATTGACTTTACTTGTTTTTAATTAAACAATGGTTATCAAAGTAAAATGTGACATTTTTGGAGTAGGTCACCATACAGAACACGATATCTTTAGGGTTGAAGCAGCCACATCTGAACACGTTGGAAATTGATTAATCTTGATTACTAACAAAATGTGGTCCGACAAGGCTGGAAAAAAATATTTTGATCTCATTAGCAAAAAACAGATGAATCAGCTTCAATAAGGGCTATGCTTCAAACTATGTTCCTATTCCGTTTACCTAAAAATCAGCGATTGTTCTATCTGGAAAGGCTCTAAAGCTCTTCGAAATAAAATTACCCCAAACCACCCCATCCGGGTACAACAAGGTCAAATTTATGACAGTCAAAAGTAGAAGCATTTACCGACAGTGTTGAAACCCAATTCAGTCCCAACTTTCAAAATACCAATCCCTTCAACATCAAAAATGTTAACTGCTAAGTTGACTATATTTTAGAGATAAAATCCCAAATAAACGTCATCTATACAATCCCAGCCGAAGATCGTAAAGGTTTCAAATATAGGAATAACAAAAAAGCCTCGACCCGGACGAAGTCTCAATCTTCGCTCTTAATGACCTCCTCCAAAAAGCATTTTAACTATAGTTAAATGAATAAACTCTGCTTTCAAACTGCGCTTCTTTCAAAAATATGAAGAAACGCACATTAATCAAATTAATCCCGAAACACAAAAAGTTTTCTCTGACTCTATGGGACCGAACGAAGTGAATCGTTAAAATTCATTTATCGAAGGAAGCAATCACTTTGTAGCTTGACATTATAATTTAAATAAAAAATATTTTAGTTTTAAGCCACTTTATTTATACACATATAACAATTCGACCGGTTTCGGTTAAACTTAACCTTCTTCAGGAACGTATATATATAAACTAATAATATAAGTTTATATATATATACGTTCCTGAAGAAGGTTAAGCTTAACCGAAACCGGTCGAATTGTTATATGTGTATAAATAAAGTGGCTTAAAACTAAAAAAAAATTTATTTAAACCTTAAAATTCAGTTAAGAATGATGGACTAAAGACGATTAAATGAAAAAAACTTTCAAAAGTAACATTTTTCTAAATACCACTTTGTGGGCAAAATGCAAGACTGGGTCGGAATGTAAAAGCCATTTTCTGAGGCTCTGTGGGACCGAATAAAGTAAGCCCTTGGAGTTCAAGAATGATGGACTTAAGACGATTAAATGAACATATCTTCCAAAAATAAGTTTTTTTTTACCATTTTGCGAAGAAAATGCGAGATTTGGGGTCAGAATGTAGATGCCATTTTTTGAGGCTCTATGGGACCGAATGAAGTGAAACTTTAGAATTCTGTTAAAAATGATGAATTAAAGACGATTAAATGAAGATATCCTCGAAATGTAACTTTTTTTTTTAATACCACTTTGTGGGCAAAATGCGAGACTCGGGGTCGGAATGTAGAAGTCATTTTCTGAGGCTCTATGAGATCAAATGGAGTAATCTTTTAGAAATGATGGACTTAAGACGATTAAATGAAAAAATCCTCCAAAAGTAACATCTGTTAAAAAAATACCATTTTGCGGGCAAAATACGAGACTTGGGGTCGGAATGTAGAAGCCGATTTCTCAGGCGCTACGAGACCGAATGAAGTGAATCTTTAAAATTCAGTTAACAATAATGGACTTAAGACGATTAAATTAAAAAAACTTCCATAAGTATCATTTTTTTTAAATACCACATTGTGGGCAAAATGCGAGACTTGGGGAAGGAATGTAGAAGCCATTTTCTGAGACTCTATGGAACCGAATGTAGTTAACCTTTACAATTCTATTAAAAATGATAAACTTAATACGATTAAATGAAAAAATCCTTGAAAAGTAACTTTTTTTTTTAAATATCACTTTGCGGGTAAAATGCGAGACTTGGGGTCGGAATTTAGAAGCCGTTTTTTCAGGCTCTACGAGACCGAATAAAGTGAACCTTTAAAATTCAGTTAATAATAATGGATTTAAGACGATTAAATGAAAAAAACTTCCATAAGAATCATTTTTTTAAATACCCTTTTGTGGGCAAAATGCGAGACTTGAGGAAGGAATGTAGAAGCCTTTTTTGATGCTCTATGAGACCGAATCAAGGGATCATTTAGAATTATCTTAAGAATGGTGGACTAATGACAAATTAAATGAAAAAATCTTACAAAAGTTTAAATACCACTTTGTGGACAAAATGCGAGACTTAGGGAAGGAATGTAAAAGCCATTTTCTTATTCAAATAGAAGCATTTGTCAAAAGCATTTGCAATTATTATCGTATTCGATTTATTAATCCATAACATGAAAACTAAATAAATGTATTTCACATTCTTAATGGTGTTTTTTCGAATACTATGTTCATAAAGGAGGAAGCTTTTTCTTAGGCCTGTATTTTTTAGGGATGCTCTACGGAGGGTATTTTTGAATGGTTAAATCTAGATGTTGATGCTAGCCATGTGCCATGAGAGACGAAAAAACAGTAGATTATTCAAACTGCCAAGCTGTTTATCACACGAACTTGTCGAGAAAAGGATGCATTCTCAGACGATAAATATTGACTATGTAAAAAATTAGGGCACTCGTTTGGTCTGTCACTCGATGCTGAAAACTGGTAAAAGAAAAACAGCATTCCCATCATAATTTCTTCCCAAAAATGTTCTAAAGATCTATAAAGATTTGCATGATGCTACGTTCTTGAACTGTATAATTTATAAAAACATAAAATTTCTTATTTTGACTCGTTTAAATTAAATCAACAGGAGAAAATATTGTTTTATCTCCAGTTCAGAAAAGTCAAGAGGTTTTATATTCACTTTGAAAAATAATTGGTGGTATAAAGTTAAAATGAAAAATAAAATTCCCGTGAGCCTTAAACTGGAACGGAATTTTTTTCAGTACCTACAAATTGTCTAGACACCGGAATTACATTAAAAGTTTTAAACGTGCCCTTTTAGGATGTACAAATCATAGTATTACGCAGTTTCACAAAGCTTTTGCTCTGCTTTTCTTTGAAGTTAATTTTCAAAAAATGATGTTCAAAATATAAAAAATCACCTATTTGATGTGAAATCTCTAAAGGTCGGATATCCGTTTTGCGATATATGCTACAAAGAAGATACCTGAAAAAAGTAAAAACCAATATAAATAGAAAATCTAAAATATCTTAAGAATATATTTATGTGATATAACAGGTATAATATTAACAAGCCTTAAAACAGAAATAAATGTTGCAAATACGATAATAACGAGTTTGAAGAAGGTTGAAAGAACGTCTTCAGGAAAGTATATTATTACATGCAAATTGTCTCCATACGGTAATACAGCAATAGTTATTTCCGGCTGGGTAGTTCAGCTGTCATACGTTGAATGGCATATATTATTGATTTTGTCGCGCTCAGTGGTTCAAATCCCGATATACAATTATTCGATGTTTGTTTATTTGTACCCTATTCCAGTGCAGAGGATAATATCCTGGCAATAGCACCGAATGGATTCATTTAACGGCCTATGTGGTCGAGTGGTTAGACGCTCGACTACGATTCCAAAGGTCGCAGGTTCAAATCCGGTGTGCGCAAACAATTATTTGATTAAAATGTGTCATAACACATTTAATTCTAGTGAAAAAATAAAGTTTACTTGAGGCAAGTTTCAGAGTAAAAGATACTCGTGGTATCGCCCTGGTGAAAGATCACCATTCAGAAACGTTGCATGAAATGGCTTTTGCCGTATTTGGTGACCAGATTTGAATAGCCAGGTACTTCCCAACCTTCCTTTTCCCCATCTCCCTCCTCTCTCTACTACTTTCAACCTCACAACATACCCCAATTGGGCATGCCATAGTCTCATTGGCTTTAGACGGTTGGGAGCAGTTATGATTTTTTGCGTTATTCACTATAAAAAATGAAAATTGAAACGTTTGTATCTCCCTAATTTTCATCTTTAGTTACCAGATCTGAATATATAATAATAATCATAATCCTATTTTCTTCTCCTCCTCTACTTTTGTGAACCTCGCAACAATTCCAAAAACTAGTGATGCTGTAATTTCACTGGCTTCGTGCAGATGGGGCACTTGTACGGCATTACATATAAAAAAAACATTAAAACATTGATTTGCTTAAATGGAATACTTACAAAATCATACATACACGTCCATATTTACCTATTTTAATAATAATATAACACTGGCCCTAATCGAGTTCCTTTAGGCAATCCCACTGCTGCAATTATTGTATACACCCGTTTTAACGCACCCCGATGCAATTAAATTTGATTGCTGCTCCACGGCATAACTTTAAAGTTTTAGTTATAATTACTGTCACCGGCAGAGCTTAAACTCGGTTTAATATCAAACCGGGAAATTTCTGCATGAATTGTCAAGTGTGGGGAAGGAACCGTAGGAGCACTAGACGTTAACAGGGAGGGGGTTGTCTAGTTATTACTATTTTATATTCCCAGGACTTCTGTGCTTTATGCGCTGGTAATGTAGTAGGATCTAAAATATTATTTGCCAGACAGATGTGCAATGTGAATTTAGGGTGCTTTCAAAGAAATGTTTTGAAGCAAAGTAAAGAGAATAGTTTAAATATTTTTATTATTATTATTGACTTTCTTTTTCATGACAAACTGTTATTAATATAATACATTAAAAAAAATAGATTTCACATTTATAACATAAATACAAATTAAGGTTCCATATTGCAAGACAAGAAAATAAAAACAATTTACAGAAAAAAAAATTCAGGCAGTGGTGATGATCAGAAAAATGAAGAGAAGTTTTGTTAAGAATCATTAGGATTTCACTTCTAAATCTCTCCTCATTGACGTGAAATATGTCGAAATCGGAAGAGATTAGTCCTCAACCATTGGCAGATTGGTCCTACAGGCAGGAAGATAGAATAATCGATGAAGACGCTGTCTTAGATAGTCATCAGGAACATAAAGACTTACGCATAGCATACATGATTCTCAGTATAATGAACGAACTATGGGTTTGTTTCAAATTCGAAAAACCCTAAATTGTTACATTGTTTTTTATATAGATTTTTAAAGCGTATTTTAAATTACTTTTATACATAACGGTCCTACGTATTAAATGCCATTTTTTATTGTTATTATTAAAATCAATCAAACATTTTGCTTTATTCGTTTTTTTAAATATTAACAAATAAAAGATTCTAAGCTAAGCAATTCAATTACTTTTATACCTGCAGAAAAAGTTCAGTATTGGGATTTTTATCGTGAATACTGCACGAGAGTCTCAACTGCTCTCAACCGTCTGAAGCCAGTGGGAATATGATATCCTCGATTGGGGTATGTTTTGAGGCTGAAGGTAGGGAGGAGGAGACGGAAATGGATAAAGGGAAGGTTGGAAAGCACTTGGCCATTCATATCTGCTCACCAAACACGGCTAAAGCCATTTCAAGCAACTTTTCTATTTTGCATGGTGGTTTTTCACCAGAACGATAATTAGGGGGTATTTCACCACTTCTGAGTAAACTATCAATTGGTGCTACTTGTCGAGCAACATATGGTATTCGTTTACCACCAATGAGTAACGCTTTCTATTAAGTAAATGTCTGTTAAAATTACTCAGCACCCAATCCTACGATCAACTAATTGGGAGCTGCGTGAGGGTGAAGAAACGATCGCCACCTCACCGCCATGTTAAACCTACGATTAAAGTTGCTAGATGAGCAATTCCTCAACAGGTTACTCAGAGGTGCTGAAACAGCCCCTTAGAGTATAAAAAAATTAACTATAATTTGCAAGGTACTGAATCAATAAATTCTCCAAGACGATAACCCCAAGTGGATTAGAAAATGAAGTAAAAGTAAAATATTTTTTAATAAACTAAAACGTAGGAACGAGATGAAAGTCATTAATATGTTCAATTGAGAACCATAGTGCATGTTTTTCATAACAATTAAATAAATTTTCGATGGTTGGTTATTTAAAATGTCATTTTGGTTTGGGTTCTTCATAAATTATGTCAAAACTAACCATTTTATAATAACACACAAAATAAGACATAAGTCTTTCAAAACGTCGGTTCCATGACCTAATGTGTATTTGAAAAATGTCAACTACACAATTCTACCACAAGATTTCTGTTAACTGCACTTCAGGGAATGTCAACCGGAGAACCAATTGTGGGCAGAACTCCTAGTGTTGTGAAGTCATTTGTTCGACGTTGCGACGTCTAAGAAAACACCGAGAACGGTTGTGTAGTTACAAATTATTATTATTTGGAACTGATTGTCCAATCGAAGTGGTTGTACGTTCTGAAAGTCTCACTCATTGGGATTCCAATACAATGTTCAACCAATGTGACGGTTTTACTGATGCTTTTTTTCGGCAAATAGAAGGTTATTTTTTTACTGACAAATCTAATTGTAGTTCATCCAGATTAAAACTTGTTAAAAGAGAAAAAAAAATGTTACGACCTACTTAAACACTGGTTCAATCACTAGGATGACAGCCGTGGCAGAACTTTTTCGCCCCCAACCAAAAGGTCGCGGGTTGGAAATAAATTTTTAATTAGTTTCCAGAGTGGTAGATACTCTAAGTATCGCCCTGGTGAAGGATCACCATTCAGAATCGTAACGTTGCTTGAAATGGCTTTAGCCGTGTTTGGTGACCAGATCTGAATAGCCAGGTACTTCCCAACCTTCCTTTTCCCAATCTCCTTTCCCTCCCCACTACCTTCAGCCTCACAACACACCCTATTTGGGGATGCTACAGTCTCAGTGGCTCTAGACGGTTGGGATCAGTTGAGACTCTTGTGCGGTATTCATTTAAAAAAAACAAAAATAAAATTTGAATTAATAAATTTCAAACATATTTTAAATTAAAACATATTGTAAATTAAAACATAAATAGTACATTTGTATAACTCGTTCCAGGGTGGTAAATATTCTAAGTATCTTTTTAGAGAAAGACCATCATTCAGAATCTAAAAGTTGTTTGAATTAGCTTTAGGCGTGTATAGTATCCAGATTTAAATATACAGGTACTTCCTCTTCACCATCTCCATCTCTATCCCTTCCCGACTCTCTTCAGTCTTACAACCCACCCAACTTGGGCTTACCACAGTCCCACTGTCTTCGGGAAGTTGGGCTCTTGTTTACACACTATCAACATTTAAAAAAATCGAATAATGTTGTAATTTGAACCTGCGGCTTTGCCACTATAATCAAAAATAATATTATTTTTAATCATTTAACATTATTTTATCACAGCAGGTGTATAATATCACAAAAATACTGCCCGAATTATCCTACGTATAAACTTTGTTCAAGATCGATGATAAAACTTATTTACAAAATCAATAAGGACTTGTTCAACAATGTAGCATATTTCCTGTGACAGGGTTGTCGATCATTTTTAAACAAAATTTTCGGGACATTAAATTTTTATCAGGCTTCAATTCAACAGGGAATTATTTCACGAATGCCGCTGGTCCTCGTTCAATAGAAATATTTATCAATGGGAGTAAAGTTGATCCGGGCATAAATGGGTAAATTCGGGGTACAGCGTCCAAACGGTGGGCAGGTGAGTGTTCGCATTTCTTTGTGCCACACTCGTGGATTACGCGAATTGACTTGCCATCGTGTGTTGTTGAGATAAGAGGATTGGGGAGATGTAGGTGAGGATTGGTTGATCGAATTTATGCGTTATTGAAGAAGTATGAAAAGGCTATATATTATATGTATTTACAAAAGTGCCTAGTGCGGTTGTATTGCGCGAACAATTTATTTAACCTTATACACATATCTTCCTAGATTCATGGTCGCGTGGTAAGACGCTCGACTACGGATCCAAAGGTCACGGGTTCAAACCCGGCCTGCGCCAATAACTTTTTTTTTTTTTTTTTTTCTTTTTTTACATGAATACCGCACAAGAGTCTCAACTGCTCCCAACCGTCTAGAGCCAGTGAGACTATGGCATCCCCAAATTGGGTATGTTGTGAGGCTGAAGGTAGTGGGGAGGGGAAGGAGATCGGGAAGAGGAAGGTTGGGAAGTACCTGGCTATTCAGATCTGGTCACCAAACACGGCTTAAGCCATTTCAAGCAACGTTTCGATTCTGAATGGGGGTCTTTCACCAGGGCGATACTTAGAGTATCTACCACTCTGGAACGTGCCGCAAATATAGTTGTTATTACTTTCATACGAATTAAATGTGTTATGACACATATTAATTAAATAAAGTTATTGGCGCACGCCGGGTTTGAACCCGCGACCTTTGGATTCGTAGTCGAGCGTCTTACCACTCGACCATGGAGGCCGTCAATTTATTTATTTATTTAATTAATATGTGTCATAACACATTTAATTCATACAAAAATAATAAAAAATATATTTGCAATCACGTTCCAGACTGGTAGTATCACCCTGGTGAAAGACCACCATTCAGAATCGAAACGTTGCTTGAAATGACTTTAGCCGTGTTTGGTGATCAGATCTGAATAGCCAGGTACTTCCCAACCTTCCTCTTTCCCATATCCTTCCCCTCTCCACTATCTTCAGCCTCACAACATACCACGATTGGGGATGCCATAATCTCACTGACTCTAGACAGTTGGGAGCAGTTGAGACTATTGTGCGGTATTCACCATAAAAAATAAAAATAAATTAGCAGCCCCAGTCTCATTTAAACCCAATTAAAGTAGACTACTCCGGGTGGCGCGTTGCTGAGGAGCCGTTTTTGTCAAACCATCCACTTACTATAACTACATGATATAGACTACAGTAGGTATTCTTCTTCATATGTGGAGGAGCATTGGTGGTGATCAAAGTGGGATGCTGAAATTATTCAGCATCGGGAGTCAATAATACCCTCATCGGTAATGGTGAGTAGTGATTATTGTAATTCCCTGCATATATTGCAGGGTTCTTGAGATGTTAATAGTGATTTATAAACATTTATTAAATTGAGGTATCTAATTCAGAATAATATGGCTTACAGGTTATGGTTTTTTTTCTAGGTTATGTCAGTCATTTTTTGTTAAAAATACATGGCCTGTTCAAAAGAAAAGGTGAATTTTGAATTTTTGCGGGCTGTGTACATTCGATTATCGATTTTTGGTTTTTTTTTTATGTTGGAACACATATGTTTATCATATTTTAGCATTATCAGCCATTTTGGATTAGTGGTTTGTTTTTGACAACTGGAAAGGTTAGTCACGTTTTTGTGTGTTCTTCGATTTTTTACCTTTGAAAAAAATGGATAACAATACATAACAACAACAAATAATCGATAATCGAATGTACACAGCCCGCGAAAATTCAAAATTCACCTTTTCTATTGAACAGGCCTCGTATGTGGTCATACCGTGTTTCGGGAATCATCGCGTAATCTGCAGTCGAATATGTGTTTATTTGATACGTTTATCTCTTGCAGTAGCAGCATGTTAATATTGTTGGTACTTAGCAATTGCGTTAAATATTCTAGCATCAATCGTGATATGCCTTCAATAGTGAGTATGACTAAATCTATCTCTGTCTCATCGACCGAGAGGTGTATTATAGACCTTTGGTCCATCGTATATTACCATTTACATCTTTTTTGTTAATACAGTGACCGTCTAGAGCCAGTGTAACCATGGCATCCCTATTTGGGGTATGTTGTAAGGCTGTGGGTAGTGAAGAGCAGAAAGAGATGGGGAAGAGAAAAGTCGTAAAGTACGTCCCCAAACACGGCTATAGCCATTTCAAGCAACGTTTCGATTCTGAATGGTGGTCTTTCACCTGGGCGATACTTGGATTATTTACCACTCTAGAACGTGCCGCAAATAATACTATATGTTATTTTTTATTCATTAAATGACACTTGGTAATTAAGTTAAATGTATTTGCGTACGCCGGGATTTGAGCCCCCGACCTCTGGATTCGTAGTCGCGCGTCTTACCACTTGACCATGGAGGCTATCGATCATATTGGTTAATGAGTACCGCACTTTTTTTAGTACAGCCATTTCACTCTTGAATACTACTCATCAGGTGACAATACTATCTACGCTCGCATTGTGTACAACGGACACATTCACTCTGTGCGGCGGTTAGTACACTACTAGTCGTAGTGTGTTCCTGCCTTAGTGCATCTAGCACCAAATTAATTGATAAAACCTATGTTAATGTTTTTTTGTAATTTGGCGTTAAGGACTTAAGTCAATATTTTACACTTTTGACTCGAGCATTTTAAAACAGCGTAAATTATCGAATAATATGATACAAATCTATCTAATAAAAATAAACGTAAGTACTCTAAAGCCTTAATTCCAAACCGATTTTACATCTTAATTCGACTACTCAATTTGTCCTATCTTTTTTTATAATGAATACCACACAAGAGTCTCGATTGCTCTTAGCTGTCTAGAGCCAGTGAGACTATGGCATCCCCAATCGGAGTATCTTGTGAGGCTAAATTTAGTGAAGAGGGGAAGGAGATCGGAAGAGGAAAGTCGGAAAGTATTAATTATTATTATATAAGTACCCGGCTATTCAGATTTGATCACCAAACACGATAAAAGCCATTTTAAGCATCGTTTCGATTCTGAATAGTGGTCTTTCACTAGGGCGATACTTATAATATCTACCACTTTGGAACATGTCGCAAATATGCTCTATACTATTTTTTTATTAATTAAATGTATTATGACACTTATTGATTAAATAATAAATTATAAGTAATAATAAAAAAAATAAAAATATAAGTTATTGGCGCACGCCGGATTTGAACAAATAACATCAATAATATTTTATTGTTTATTTCAGCGGAACAGAGCGGTGGGTATAATATTCTCTCTAATATATTAAAGAATATACAATAAAAAACAAATTTATCTACAGAAGTAACATTTAATACTTGTAATAAATACAAAGAACGTAAAAAATATTACTGGACGTGCGGGAATACTGAAACTTAAATCTCTCAATCTCTCAATTGAGCTACTCAAATCCAATTATACAGCCTTCAAGCCTACCTAAAATTAATATATTACGAAAACATCAATGGTCCAAAATGATTGAAGGGGTGGAAAAGAGATTACTGTGATTTGGGCAACCCTGCGATTCTCCCTTGCAATCCTCACGTGTAAGAGTGACGTGTCACGTGTAATCTGGCGTCTGCCACGTGCTACTATTTCAATAAACTTCTGTGTGAAAATATTTTTGCCCAGATTTTAGGCGCAGATGCCAACAATGTCTCCCGATTGTTCCACATTGTATTATGGATCACTTTTTCCATAGTCTTTATTTTTCAAAAAAGGGTTGAAATAAAAGATGTTTAGTGTAAGACAAAAAAAATCGAGGCATACCTCACTTCTATTTACAACGTTGACTTACGTTAGACATCGACCTTTATGGAAAAAATGGTAAAATAAGACAAGACAAGATCAAAATTTAAAATATGAATAAGGCTGTAGTACTTCATGATATCGTTAATTATTTTTCCACAACTTTATGTACTATGTCTTTATTTCAAAAAGTTTTTTTTTTAAATGTATGTCTTCAATGGTTTTTTTTTTTTTTTTTTAAGTTGTTGTCTAAATTAAATAGAAACGTTGTATACTCAAAACAATAAAATTTCAAGACTTACCAACTAATGAGTTATACTGGAATGCCAATATAAAATTATTGACTAAATTTTAAGATTTTTACTCTACGATTTCTTGGAAAATTATTGAAGCGATCATACTTTTCATATAATAAATTAAAATTCCACTTTAAAGGAAAAATGTTTTTGATGAACATTGAACAAAAGACGGAGTAAACGTCTTTTAGGTTTAGAATTGTAAAAAAATAATACCGCACAAGAATCCCAACTGCTCCAAACCGTCTGAAGCTCGTAGGACTATGGCATTCCCAATTGGGCTATTTGTAAGGATGAAGGTAGTGGGGTGGGGAAAGAGATTGGTAAGAGGAAGGTTTGAAAGTATCTGGCTATTCAGATCTGTATATCAAATATGGCTGAAGCCATTTCAATAGATTCTTAATGGTGGTCTTTCACCAGGGCAATACTTAGAATATTTACCACTCTAGAATAAACTAAATATTATTTTCTATGAATTTATTTATTAACCAACGGACTAAAGTTCAATTACAAAAATGACACATAAAACATGAATTTTTTTTTTTTATGGATTCTTTCGTAACCCTCTACTAACTAGCTGGGGCTTATACAAATACCCCTCATAATGTCTATCTAACCAGTGCTACGGCTCATTAGGCCTTATTACTATCACCATCTGATGGTTTTATTTACTTGACTGAGTTTACTTTTACATTAGTGTTTTCTTAGGGAAAAGATCTTTACTGGATTAAAAACCCTAAGCAAGGAAATAAAACATGAAATGGGAAAAAAGAGCAACAGAGAAGGAATAGCACATACATAATAATAAATGAAGCGATGACAAAAATAGGACAAAATAAACATAAGAGAGACATTCAAGCCATGGTCTAGTCAAAGTTTTGGTAGAGTCGTAAAGAATGACAAAAATCATTGAATGTGTTATGAGACATATTAATTAAATGAAAGTTATTTGCGCACGCCGGGTTTGAATCGCGACCACAGGATTCGTAGTCGAGCGTCTTACCACTTGACCACGGAGGCCGAAAAGGTTTTGGCAAAGTTTTGGTGGTAGAGTTCAGTACACTTCGTATTTAACTTTTTACTCACAGATTTTAAAAAATGTTAGCAAGTAAACTTTGAATTAGCGCTGTAGCACGTGTTTCTTATCGCGTTTTAAAAGTCATCAATCATCCATGAGAATATAATTTCTTCTCTGTGAGCATCTTTCCCAATTTTAATTATGGCCCGAGAAACAGAGTTAATCTTCTGGTTATAATTATGTTTAATCACTTGATTGGATATCAAAACATTTTCCGTTTATTTAAATAAAATTGAATAGAGCTCACTGCATAAAACATAATTAATTATTTAAGGCTCAAACGATTGCTTTTCGAAAGCTTTGATGACAGTGGTATAAATTATTTTTTAACTTCTTAAAGTAATCAGGAGACATTTTTTATTTATCTTCAGGTTATTCAAATTCTAGTTTTCGCATATTCGTAAAATTATTGACTCATTTTTTTTTGCAACTCATCCAGTTCAACATTCCTTGCCGTAGGCTCAGAAACAATGAATTGCTGTTCCTCGAGCATCTCTCTACTAATTATAAGTATCATTCTCCACTGTCCAGAATGTTGAGACTTGTACAATCAAGCCATGCTTTTGAAAATTTTGGTACCAGTCTAAATATTTTTTGTTATTGTCTACGACTCTACCAAAACCTTGTTAAGGCTTTGACTTGAATGTTCTTTCAAATGTGTATTTTTGTCGTCGCTTCATTAAAATATTATGTGTGTGCTATTATTTCTCTGTTGCTTTTTTTGGCCATTTCTCGCTATGTATTTTTTGTAACTACACAATGGTCCGTTAGTATAAAAATAAATAAATAAACCATTTTATGTACAACTTTTAAGTATGTAGAAAAAAATACTTATTTAATGGTCAAATAACGCCCAAGAAATATTAATTTTACGACCCTGGTATATTCCAATTATTTTCTAGTTTTTTTCATGATTCATTACTACTATCCATCAAAGTACTTTTCTACTTAGTAAAAAAATCTTTTTCCCGGAAAAATCCGTATTTCATTTTGGCGTTTTACAAATTTAAAGTAGGTAATGAGTCAATCTTTCAAAGAAACGTATTGAAAAACTTGAGAGTATTTGGTGACAAATGGAAATTTACTGACGACAAAAAAATGTTTCTCGGTTCAGCAAACGGTATCTATTCGGAGAGTAAAAATAAGGTGATTTATTTCCTCTCAATTCATTTTCGGTTTTGTAATAAAAAAACTCATTCAAATCACATTTATGAAAACACTGAAAATGTAACTGGAAATATCGTATTATTATTTTTTATAAAAACTGGCGTGAATCGCTTTAAAACGTTTAAACTCAATAACGCGCTTTCACAAAATAACACGGCTTAATAAAACGTGAGAAGGTGGAAAGCGTTGTTGGAAATTGTTGCTGTTAGTTTTATTATTGAAACCACATTTCAATGAAAAGGGTGTGGAAATTAGTGTTCGATTTCCAAAATTAAAATAAATTTTGTTTTATTAATAATGTATCAACTCGGAATGCAATTAGTTAACGGTTAACGAAATGCACTAGTTGAGCCTGTGAAACTGCAACAATATAAAAATTCCCTTAAAATAAAATTATTTTCGGTTCTACCCTTGGAGTAACAATGTATGGAGAGAGAGCTAATTCGTTTTACCCAACTTAGACAAACTTGCAATAAATCACTTTCTCTGGGTTTTTACGTCGTACACCATGAGAGAGAAAGAGACAACAAAAATAACCCACCGCTTTTATGTACTGTAAGGATGATCTTGGTTTCCCGCGTCTCCGGGGACTCCACTCACATGTTTTATTATGCGACTAAACTGGACACAACTAAACGGTTTTTTAGGTTATATGCTATAGTTTTGTTGATAATAATACTGTGAAAAGGTGGTTATACGAATAAACAAAAACATTATTTCAACATGTACTATGAGTGGATGTATAAATACCCTAGACCTAGTTCTAGCCACGCCCAGGTCTGTCGAGTCCGGCAAAAATCATCAAAATGTGATTACGCTGCCTTGGATAGGTACCACTCTATGTACTCTTAGGTTCTACCCTTGGAGAAATAATGTATGGAGAGAGAGCTAATTCTTTTTACCCAACTTATACAAACTTGCGATAAATCACTTTCTCCGGGTTTTTTACGTCGTATACCATGAGATAGAAAGAGACAACAAAATACACACACCGCTTTTATGTACTGTAAGGACAATCTTGGTCTCCCAACGATTACCGCCATTGGTTTTTTTTTACATTTTAATGAACCCGTTAATCGTCAATTCTAGACCCGTTCTAGATTTTGAACTAATTGTGATTAACTAATAATGGTAAAAGCTTAGACTATACAGAGTGGTATCTATCCAAGACAGTGTAGTCAGTCTTTGATGATTTTAACCGGACTCGGCGGACCTGGGCATGGCTAAGACTAAGACTAGGGTATTTATACACCCATTCATATCACATATCGGTATAATTTTTTTGTTTATTTGTATAACCACTTTTTCACAGTATTGTTATCAACAAAAATATAGCATATAACCTAAAAAACCGTTTAGTTGTGTCAAGTTTAGTGGCATAATAAAAAATGTTAGCGGAGTCCCGCGGTGACCCAGGAGCCCAAGATCATCGTGGCAGTACATAGAAGCGGTGTATTATATTTGTTGTCTCTTTCACGCTCATGGTGTACGACGTAAAAACCCAGAGAAAGTGATTTATCGCAAGTTTGTATAGGTTGGGTATAAATAATTAGCTCTCTCTCCATGCATTGTTACTCCAAGGGTAAAAGTATGTCCATCATGCTTTTCGACTGATCGATTTTTTTTTAAAAGCTGAAATGGACAGTCAGCATTTAACGGGAACCGTTTAAACGTTAAAAAAACGCAACGGCGCTAATAATCGAATTGTGACGAAAGTTTAAAGTATACCAACCTGACGAACCGGTTTCATCTCGATATCAAAGAGTAGAGAAATAATACTAGAAGACTTGGGAAAAAATCTCATTTTAAATAGGTACTACATGAGTAGAATATTTTCTACGAAAATATCACCCGTTGAGTTGTCTATAAAAAGTATGTAGGTCAACTAGCATCGGGGTGGCGAATCTCTAAGCGAGCTGCAATAAATCCCATTTCTTGTGGATTTGCAGGATTTAAGATCTTTCCAATGCTTTCTTGCAGTGAGTCCTTCTTTTGCCTTTGTGGAACCAGAACATTTATCATAGTTAGCCGCTGTATCGGGACACCAAGTAGTACCCAGCCAACCGCTTAGCTTAACATGATCGGGAAATTGTAGCCCAACCAACTAACCAACCAAGCGCCACCCGAGTCAAAACGCCATTCGATCAATATATAAATAAACTTAATTTTATGCAATAAATTACAAATTAATTATCTTCACGTAAAAAATATCTCTCTTCAAATAACATAGTTTTATAATTTATACTATCAAAGTAAAAAAAAAAAAATTTTCGGGGTTAATTTTTCTCAGTTTTTTTATGTGTTCCACTTTTAAGTAAAATTGAACAATAAAGTCATACTGCCAAACATACTTTACTTTGTAGTTAAAGAAGGAACGAATGAGTTTTTTTTAATCCTTAGCCTTTTTTATCTATAAAAACTGCATTAGTGACTCCACCGTCTACAAAGATAAGTATGTCGATTTGTATCGAAATGTTTCATTAAATAAACTAACCGGTTGAAATGTTTGGATAATAAGGAAGGGGCTGAGATTTTTTTCTGAGGTTAGGGGAGAATATAATTCGTAAATTATGTAAAAAATGTGTGTTTTTTTTTAAATATGTTTAGGTATCTGTGTGCTGTAAACTCGTTAAAGCATATTTTTTATATAGATAATAAAATAATAACACATCTATACTCTCTACTTACGTGTCTGTGTTAAAAATCACCCCGAGCAACTTAAAATAAAAATAAAAAATTAAGAAAGACAAACATTTCCGAGTTACGAATAGTCTACGAATCACCTGACAATATTTGAAAAACTCCTACCGTCTTAGCTAAGAGAGGAATTAAATCCTACTCAGCTACTGACCGGTCAAATCAAAATTAATTCAAGATTAATCCAAAATATTATTTTTGAAACATGAATTTATAAAATAAAGTTTTATAAGCCTGCAACAAAAAAACTTCCAGCTTCGTAATTTTTTTTTTAACATTATGTAATATTCAACTTTTTATTTTTCGTAAGAAGCAATAACAATCAAAGTGTGCGGTGAGAATAAACTTTACAATTGTGTTCTCCCTCTGTAATTTTATATAACTGCACACTTTGTATTTGTTGTTTAGTGATGCTTAGGCTAAGCGAAACCGGTCGATCATAAAAAATAAAATAAAACTGTGGTCTTATACAAAGTTATTTTTTCATTTCATTAGATTTTGTAGATTAAAGCATACTCGAGTAGCCACGTTATTTAAACAAAAAGAAAATGTTAAAATCCAGGCGATGTGGTTTCTATTTCAATTTTAGATAAAAATAATTTTTCAATTTTTTTCCACCAAACCTTGTTTCGTGGGACTTTCCAAATTTCCAACAATTTTCCCCTAAATCATGCTACCAACGCCACCTTTGTAGAACTTCGCGAAGCTCTGCATTACTCGGCGAAAATATGAACTGGCAACTTTGTCAGAACTTCACACTTTCCGACAAACGACCGAGCATACAAACAAATGTCTACATTCCCCTCCGATCCTCCACATGGCATCTTCTTGAACTTAGATATTCATCAATATGTCGAGAAGAAACAATAAATTCCCGAAAGTTGTAAGTACAGTCATATTCTAATGATATACGAACTTGGACAAAGTTAATAAACTTTACACTTTGCACGGAGTTGCTCGTTATAGGTGTCACTAAATTAAGCACGCTCAAAGCCAAAACTATAAACAATAACCAGAATAGTTTCAATGGAATACCTAAGTGTGCAAGTACTTTACAGATTTATTGAAATTCTATTCAAATATTAATATAAAATTAGTACTTACTTAGGTACTAAATTATTTCATTTTTAGTCTGAAAAAAATGATCTATGATAAAACATACAATAACTCACTGTGATTTTATTTTTTTTAATTTATGTTTTAAATTGCAATCGGAAGATACAAAAGATCGTCTTCGTTCACGTGTTAAAAAAATTTAAATTACTATTTGTTACTTGTAAACAATCGCGGGATGTAACATGACTTACCAAAATAAAAGAAGAGTTGCTTCAATCCACCCATTTCAAATATAGAATGTGTCTGCTAAAATATATTATAGGTAGGTACTTTATGAGGTAGGTAGGGATTTGAAAAAAAAACTGTTTTAATTTGAATAAGATTGTGTTATCTCGCTTGCTTTAATTAACATAATTGTTTTTTGTTCAGAGAAAAGCCATAATATTTTCTGTTGTCGCTTTTCATTATTTTTACACAGCAAAATAGAATACAAAATTTTTAAGGAAACATGGAATGTGAGAAGAACCGATCATTTAAAACGACATTCTATCTATTCGCTTAACTTATAAATAATGTATTTTTCTAAATAGAACATATATACTTTGTTTTTAACCACTTTTTTATTTAATATTTTGTCTATCTATTTATAAATATGGCAAGCCACAAAGTTAATGCTTTTTACGAATACATAATGTATTTTTCATTTAGTTTTACAAATTCTTCAATATATTTTGTATCCAATTTCATGACTAACAATAATGGGAAAGAAATCATTTTTCAAAAAATCGTGAAATTAGGTTTAAATTTTAATTTAAAAGTGTTGGGAGTCCTTCATTCAACAGTGAAGGGGAAACAGAACTTGTCGATGATTCAGTGTTGTGACGGTTGGCAAACGAGAAGCAAAATGGTCGAGCCCATAAGCAGTTAAGAATCCGAAAAACTGTTCGAGATAAGTTTATGTATTGTACAGTATATAAATTTGTATCACATTAAAAACTCTCAATCGGTGAAAAAGTGTCGTCATAGAATTGGGAGGTACAGCCATTTCACTTTGAAATCTGCGAGTATTTTCAGCTCCCAACGCTATTTCAATCGAGAGATATGAAGCTTTAAAATATACATTCATCAATAAAAGATTGTTGCCTCCGGGCAAGCAAGTACTAACTAATTTTAAAATCATTCAAATACATAAAAGATAGCCAAAAATATGAGATCATAACAGAAAAAATGTATTTAAATAATTCCCACATTAGATTCAATTTATTTTAGTAATCCCCTTGTAAAACACAAAGCCACTGTGGTTCGGAATAGTAAAAAAATAGTCGTTTAGTTCGTGCACTCGCTTCCTTCCAGTATTCTTTACCTTTGACTCCATTATTTCCGTTTTCTCTACTGAGAATCCAGTTCTTTAACTACTCGTAACAATGGTAGTTTTTTTACCCATTTTCATCAATTGATTTTCTTATCTGAAAGCTTTCATCTCCTTGCGAGTACGACCAAAAGGATTGGTAATTAATGCAGTTAAGCAATAAAGGTCCTGGAAGAAAAATAAAAATTAAACCAGTTGAATTTCACTCTCTTCCATACTTATTTATAAGCAACCAGGTATTTCGTGATGCCTTCTTCCCGAAACAAGTGGAATTATGATAATTACCTTTAATGGTGAAATTTTCTGAGGCGGGATGAAATTGGGGAGGGGGTAAAGAAGGCGCTAAGAAAAAATTACCTCGTGTAGCGGTCTATAAGGTGAATATTGGCCAGATTATAGCCAACCGCCAATATATGAGAGTACCAAGAGAATTAGAGGAAGAATAAACCAATCATCACGATTTTGATTGCGACAAGAATCTTCAATATTCTTCCAGAAAATTTAAAACAAAGTCATACATTAAATAATTTCAAACATAACATAAAAATTTGGATTAATAGCAAAGACAGAGCATTTACCGGTGCACTCACCCAAATTCGAAGTCATTGAATAAACCAATCACAGAACAAATAATTACCTATTTATATATGTACGAGTTTATGTGACTATTTCTATATTTATATTAAATTCACACTTTAAAATAACATTAACCATAGATTACTTTAATTTGAAGTAACCAAAACAATCGGCAAAAATTACTGCCTCAACACAGGCTTGCCTAGTGAGGCAGATTACGAGAAAACAAAAGTAATAATTGTATACAAATATACAAAAACTAAGTTATATGTATTAAGCAAATACGGATAATGGTCTATATTTCTATTTAATTAATGTTTCTGCAATATATATACTGTTTACAATGTATAGATCTCTTGTTAAAATATATAAAAGTACCTACACCTTTATACACCCCATGTATTTTATATGATTATTCTGCTTTTATTTTTATTATTTTGCTGTTATTACTGTTAACTGTATTTAAATAAAGATTTATTATTGTTATTTATTTATTATTATTAGTTATAGCCAGAAAAAAAGAGTACCAAAAATATCTGTTCAGTAAAACACATTTTAACTCATTCGTACACATTCTCACGTAAATTTTGACCCTTCTAAAACTATTTTCACTTACTTATTTCGCGTTTGACGTATGCTTATATTGAAATGCTTTTGTGCAGTATGTTTCATTACTGCAAAAACAACGTTAAATATTTTGGTTAAGCCGACCTAGTAACTTCCCTCGGGAAAGTGTGTTTTCATTTCATCAAAACAACTGTTTGAAGCGAGAATAAGTTTTTGACTAAAATTTGAAGTTCGCAAATCACAACTGTCACATGGTATCGCTACGTCTAGTAGTACGTTCGAATAATGTCGGCACGGTTTGTGAGCATCGTTCTGCTGCCGAACGCGAGAGTCTCCCCTCCGCACCACAAACCTCCACGAAACTAAATGGAACACGGTTTCAAATATCGGTCTGTATGGGCTGCCTACTCTATTTATATAACTGTAAACCTGAAAGTAAAATTGTACTAGTGTCACTGATTTTATTAGGTTATTATTAATAAATGGGAGCATTAGTTGAACGGTGAAGCGCCTTTGTAATTGAACATCATTCTGCATCAATTATAAAATACGAATAATTCGATATAATAATCAATTATAAAATACGTTGGTGCCCGTCAAACGCCAATTATCGGTCTGTTCCAGGTTTTGGAACAAATTGTGATCAACTGAAAAGTATGACGGTAATATTGTTATGCTTGTCAACTAATCACGAATGCAGACCACCATATTACGGGCATATTCTTAATTTAGAATATCGTTGTAATATGTTGTATTTTTAAAATTTGTCACTTATTTAATAATTTTGTTAAATATTAAAATTTAAAAAAATATTATAATTTTTTTGTAAAGATGAAAGGGTCTAGAAGTGTGATTAGGACTTTTAAATTGTAAAAAAAAATATGATAAATGGCGTTATTCGTTGAATTGTGCCATTGTCAAATGTGACGAAAGTTTGAAACATCTCAACGTAAGAGTCTTTTTTTTAAATAAAAAATATAATACCCTATGAAAAATAGGTACATATATATATTATAACCAATACGATTGAATTCCATATAAAATCACCATTCTGATCAGAAAAATATTTAGCTTGGTCTGCAAAATGTTTTTTTCTACCAACTTTTTAGTAATATTTTTTAATAACTCGTAAATATGTAAGTATCTGAACTTTCCTTTATGCCATATTTTTCATACTAAAAAATACAATAAATTCCGGAAGGTTGTTAAATTTGAATACACAGAGTATATAGGGTATAAATTCGTCGTATATAACGTAATAGCAGGGGTGATCATACTCATCCTTATGGAGATAGACTTTCTAATTATTAAGATTGAAGCGATCGACTACTCACTTCACCTTGCTACACTTAACTTTGCGGACAGCTTAAGGTGAAACTAACGAACGAATGAATCATCTACGGGTCAGAAGGGATGTGTACATTGTTACCCATTTCTCTTAAATTGATACGTGGATTTTTTGAAAACTTGGATATCATGGAGAGCATTTTCTACGAGTATGTTCCCGATGGTTATCGCCGTCATCGACAGCAAAAATTGTTTTATCATGCCGGTGGGGAGGGCACTCATGCTGTTGAATCGATTTTTTTTGCATCAGTGAAGCTGCCTTTAAACAGAAAGCCTTATTGCTGCTTGCTCAACTACTACACATTATTTATCCATCTTGTTTATTTATAAAATCTTAGAAAATGTTTTTTTTTTTTTTTCATCACTAATTTTCCTTTCTTGTCTTAGTATATATTATATGCTTTATACTCTGTTTTTAGTACACCGCAAATACATTTTTTATTTATCTTTAAAAATGCCTTGGAATTGTATTTTGTTATGTTTTTTAAATGAATAAATGATTTAATTGAATTGAACTGAATTCTCCGTAGGGATAGTTAGAGAGGATGAACCACCTTACAACTTTGGCTTGGCATACACTTCTTGCTTCATTCACATACATACATCGTAGATTTCATACTCTTCTGTTCTTCCGACTCTTGACATGATCATTGAACACCGTGGCGATTGAATCGATGCAGACTGTCACAGTTAGCAGTTTCAATTTCTAAGGCTGTAAAATTGATACTTTTGAAATATTTAACCTTACAGATTATGGGGGTCGTCTTTAACGATCGATTTTGACACCTTTAGGCCGTTTGGGCCCGCCTAGTAATAGTATAAATATTTTCCATTACGGGGATTTACCCTTTAACTTACGACCTTTCTCCGGAAGGGCTATTTTTCGTCCTTGCAAATAAAGCCAATCCCCGATCTTGGAATTTGATCATTTAAAATCAAATTCCATTCTTCAAATATTCGTAGAGGAATATTTTTTAATTATTTTCAATAAATATTATTTAAATCAATAACATTTTTTTTATTTAATAGAAATTTCTGAAGGACACTTCATAAAAAAATATTGTGTTGCCAACGTTAATAATTAGATTTCATTTATGTTTTAATGTTAAAAATATTTTCCATGCTTTCAAAATAAGCACTAAACGAGATTCTTCAATATTTATGTGACCGTTAACTAATAAATCTTTTAGGACCTGTGATGTAAGTTATGTCACTTGGAATTGGCGGAGGAAGAACATAATTGTAAGCTGATTAGCATAGAAATCAGTGCCAGTCCTGCGCATGCGCAAATGGATCTGTCCGCTCCAGGGGGTGAATTGCTAAGACGCTGACAGTACCTAATTACAATGCTTTTTTTACGTGCCCAGCCTCTTTAAATATATTATTATTAAAAAAATTAAAACACCATACTATTCATGGAAAGTAGTCAAACCCGTAATTTTCCGGCCCGACGCGCGTGTTTTCGATCCGCGCCCCTTTTTTAATTCTTGATACGAGTTGGTACCTATCAATAAATACCTACTTACCTATGAACAGAAGTTCTAACGGAAAATTCATACTGGATTAACCAAAAAGAGAGACAAAAATATTCACAAATAAACAGAGCAAATGAGAGAGAAACGAGCGGAAATTTAGTCAAATGAAAGAATGAGATAGCGCCATACGAATGGATAGTGCTGTCGCATTCTTTTAGCAATACCAGCAATATTGAAGAGTTTTTTTTTCACAATGTGAATGCACATGAATTTGAAACGTTTAAAGTTAAAGGTTAAAATAGTGTAAATATTATTTTTACATACTGATATATAATTGTTAATTTAGTATATAGAAACATCTAGTTATTTTATCATTTTGAACTATGTGATGCACGTTGTTGTTTTCATTGGATTTTGTTATGTTTTAACATTACACGAATCATATTGTTATTCTGCTTACATAACATGACGAAACATTTTCATTTTAAACATATATTTATTTGCATTTGTTAGTTTATATTTAGATATTTTTATATGGGAAACCTGCCAAAAACAAGTGGTTAACAGTAGTGATATTTGTATAAAAGTGACGTTTTTGTGTTTAATGCTGATGGTTCCACGTGGAAAATAGCGAAATATGTACTATAATTACACAATAAGTTATTACGTTAAGTTTTTCGAAAATTTTGTTGTTTAAATTTAGGTTTTGACAAGGGACACCAAAAATTTTACCTGCGCCAGGTTCCGTTTGGCTCAGTGCCGGGCCTAATAGAAATAGTACCCTTAGGGATGTATTATGTAGTAAGGGCTAAGAGCAATTATGACCGAATTAGCAACGATGAAATACGAAAATAATACTTGGTCGATGTAAGCGTAATGTGAGGGGTAGTGAAAGGGATTTTTAAAATATTCTGACACATTTATCGAATGGACAAAAGATAATAGTATCAAGAGACGATATTTGCTAGACGTAGATGCAGATTGGAAAAAGAGGTTTTCTCAAGAACATATTACACAACCACAGTAATCGCGTAACTGAAACAGGTCATATAATTATATATCATATATATATATATATATATATATATATATATATATATATATATATATATATATATATATATATATATATATATATATATATATATATATATATATATATATATATATATCATATTAATTATACATTAGTAAGCTGATGTATAATTGTGAAGAAAGCAAGGATAGTTGGTATAGGATAAAACAGGGTTGTGTGATGTTTTGCTTTCTCTACCCACCAGTTATGGTCATTTAAGATTAATGAAAAAAAAATGTTACTGTTTTTAAAATTTTCTTACAACATAATAACTGAAAATTATAATTTTTGCGGTGGTGGTTCGATGGTCTAAAAATCATTTTTATTTTTTATTTCCTTCATAATTATTTGACAAAAATAAATTCAATGTAATACATCTACTCGGATGATATATTAGTTTGCCATGCATTAATAATCGGTTAAGCTGCGTTCACACCAACGTCCGGATCCGCTCAGTGACAATATTGTTCCGCATGAGAGCTTATTGATATGGTATGAATATCAATCAAGGAGTATGTGCCAAGACAAAACTGTGTGGCAGTATATCCTTCTGCCCACCCTTGTGATATTTAACTAATTAGTTAGTTAAATAATTATTTTGATGTGTAAAAATACTTACATCGCAGATTTTTTTATTAAAAACAATTCTTTTGTCACTAAATAATACTTTTAATTATTAAAAGTATAATTTAGAACAATATCGTCACTGAGCGGATCCGGACGTTGGTGTGAATCCAGCTTTAACGTCTACATCTTTGTATTATAGAATCATGCTTACGTTAAACATGGGTTCTTTTTTTTATTCCCTTTTATCTTTTCCTTTTTTCTTCTTAAATTTTCTTTACTCTCATATTAAAAGAGAGTAATTTACTTTGCCGGTTTAAATAAATAATTCAAAGTAAATACACGTCAGTGAGAATGCCGGGAAAACCAAAGTAGTCTGAACAACCATCCTGTATAAAAAGGAACCCGGATAGTGATGTTTTAAAAATCAAGATCGGGTGTGTGTTTCAAAACCAAACCTGCAAACATGTTTTTTTTTACAAAACGATTTTTTGCAATATTTTTTTTGACATTACTTGTAGAACTTTATTTTTTTATATAATTCAGTTGAGTAAAAATTAATATTTTTATTATTGTGTTCTGCTATTTTTAGTTTTTTGTTTTTAGTGACAGCTGTTTTGGCGTTTAAGGCCATTATCCGTTAAGGCCTTAGACAGTTTAAAAATTGCCTTAAACGTCGAAACAGCTGTCACTTAAAACAAAAAACTAAAAATAGTAGAACTCAATAATAATAATATTAAATTTAATTCATCTGAAAAAAAACAACACTTTTATTAACATGAATTGAAAGTAGTTTTATTTTTGCTATTTTATACTTAAAATTCTAGATTGACATGCGGCTGCGTTTATTGTTTTTTTTTTTTTCCAATTCCAACTGTAAATAACTCTGAATTTGATATTTGTGCCATTCCCATACAAAAAAACTGCGTATTGGAGTATGTTTTAGGGGATATTATTTTCTGATGAATCATTTTATATTTTAATTGTCGATATAAAGATGTATCGGGAAATACGCCTCCGATGTCCGACTTCCACCCCAATTCTTAGGATAACTTTGCGCCCGGCTGTCAAGCTTTCCCGGCGCCTGGAAATGTATCCCTACGCCTTTTGTCACGTCGATTATTAAATAAAATAAAACCCTTTCGGGGACTGAAACTTCCTCTCTATGTCCACATGACCAGCAATAATCATCAGTGCCTGGCAGTACAGTACCAGAAGTAAATCCAACCGACCCAGCCAGTGGCCGCCTAACGAATGTTCTCCTGTGATCCACCGGATGCGTGGGTCGAAGGCTTTGTTTCATCCCCCGGACCACAAAGGGACGTATTAAATATTTATAGTATCGGGGCGTGGCGGGAAAGCCAGGCCGGGCCGCTACAGTAACGATGATTAAATATAGCGCCGGATGTGCGCGAGAAAGCCGAGTCACTCGAGCCCTCTGGACTCATAATATGTTTTACATTGAGTGCCTTGTGCTTCAGATGTAAGCTTGGGTTTAGTTATTTAACGTTACGCTTTAATTTGTTATATTCTTCTCTCGTGTGATATGGAGAGGCTGTGTGGTATACACAGTATGTAGTATAATTAGGACTGCGGGAGGTGGTCTTCCCAAAGCTGAGAGATTTTAAAGTCTTCGGCCCCTTTGTGTACGATTTGTGCTGCATTTATAATACGTTGTAATATGCGTTGGAGTGCAAGTATTGCGGGCTTCCGGAGGGTTGGTATCCGCGACTCTCCATGCAGCGCAGGGCGGTGAAGAGTGGAGGAGTCTTGTTCACCAGGGTAATTGGAGTAGGGGACAATCCTCAGCAATGAGGTAGCGACTATACAATACAATATTGTTGTTTTTCTATGTTTCGCTCCATGCTATTTGCAACTTATCTCCACTCCATTTTTCTCTCACACAAGAGTCCCAACTGCCCAGAACCATTCGGATTATACCCCAATCGGGGTATGTTGTGAAAATGAAACAAGTAGGTAGATGAAAGAGATGTTAGAGGAAGGTTGAATTACCTGTTTTTTTAGATCTGGTTACTAAATACGGCTACACCATTAAACAACTTTTGTATTATGGACGTTGGTGTCTTACCAGGCTGATACTAAAATATATAATACTCTTTATATTATTGTTAATACTATAACGTAATATGCTTTCAATAAATGTTGATGTGTTTTAACCGTTTAGTTAAGTTTAAGTTGCAGAAATGTCCTACATTATATTTAACATGTAATTTTCTAGGAAGTCTTTTTACCCTTGTACCTACTATGACTTTTGGAACCGAACCTTAACATGCAAATCTCTCATTAAAATCACACCCTTTTTCAATAATAAATTAGTATTTCGAAATTGTTCCCCTAAAAAGCGTTTATTAAAAGATCATATATAACAAAATAGATATCACTTCATCCCTGAGGGACTGCTTAAGAATTCATAAAAAATATTTCATGAAAGTCATGAATTTATAATTTAACCGCGCTACGGAATATAATACAATATTTACACAAAAAAATATTATGTTATAAATAACTAACTTTACTTAAGTATTATGATTTAACATTAAGGAAAAAAACACCGCTTTCTCAAACAATCAAAGCCGTTTTTTTCTACCTCTTAGTATTTACATATTTTTGTGGGAAAATGAAAATAGATAATAAATAAATTGGCAAATATAATTAAGTCTGAGAAACCAGTGAATTCTTGGAAAATAAAAAATTCAACGTATTTTCTGTTTTGGAAATATTATCCGTAAAGCATTACTTCTAAGTTAGGTGAAACGCAGAAATACGATTTTTTATCCATCAACCCCTCTTAATTATTTGTATTTAACTTAGTTTTGAACTAGCCCATTTCTATTAATTCAAACATCATATCCTACATTTTATAATAATTGGTAAAACCGGTTTACCACCGCAGGAAATCAAGAAAATCCAGAAATCTGAAATTTACATGAAATTGGACCGACAAACCCTCCCCTCCACCTCTCATCAATCATGATTTTTCTAACAAAAAAAGATTTTGTCAGTACTTACGTGCCTGATATCTTTTTTATTCTGCCGATAAGCTAAAGTTTTATTTTTCCTTGTTTTCAATAATTGGTTATCCTTTTTCCGAACGAGGAAAAAATTATCAAACATTATTTTTTTTGCCTTTCCCAAGAATTCACAGAATTTTTGCGAATTTGCAATGTAAACTAATAATTCATATTTATCGTGAATTTTTAAGCATATTTTTTCGAAGTTTGCACGAGATTCGAGGCTGTTAAATACTAAATAACTCATCGACGAAATTCACCGTGAATTTTTAAACTTACCCGTTATTTTATGGTATACTTACCGATGTTTTTATAGCGGCATTGATGAAAATAATAACATTTGCGTGACAGAATTTCGAGATATTCCACATCAAGCGTGTTTTACTCCAGATAGCTTAACCTAATCACAATAGCACCTAAAAGATACAATAAATAAAACGATAAATTCTGTCGTTAAAATAACCTCACTCAAATGTATGTAATTACGATTTTGAATAGACATTTTTCAAATATGCGTAGTACAGTAAGTATGAAAAAAAATTTAAATAATGTAGGTACAATTGAACCGATTATTATGGCAGAAACCAACCATCAACCTGTACCAACCTCACAGCAAGAATAAATATGGAGGGAAAGCTAAATATTTTTACCCAACCTTTACAAATTTACGACAAATCACTTTCTCCGGTTTTTAGGAACGTCGTAAACCGTGAGAGAGAAAGAGATAAGACAACTTGTCACATAGTATCGCACCAATTTTCGGTACGTAATAATAATAATAATAATAATTTCTTTATTTAAATCCTTATACATGACAAACTTTTTAAATTTAATGCACATAAGAAATAGATTTAATTTTTACAAAATAAATACAAATTATAGTACCATATAGATACGCAAGAAAAATAAATACAAATTATGGTACCATATAGAAACTCCATTAATGGAGGACTGAACGCTGTTGGGGCAAATAAGAAATTGTCCAAAGAAGCGAAGCTAGCAGTCCACAATGGAGTGCTTATACCAACCCTGATGTATGCCAGTGAGGCATGGAACTGGCAGAGGAAGGATGAAAGTAGACTGAATGCTGTGGAAATGAGATCTTTGAGACGGATGTGCGGTAAAACCATGTATGACCGTATTACAAATGTGGATATCCGGAAAGAATGCAAGGCGGATATGAGCGTAATGGATAGGATCAAGAAAGGGACGCTTAGATGATTTAGGCATGTAGAGCGAATGAACGAATAAAGGAGTGTGAAAAGAATATATGATGCGAAAGTGAATGGAAGAAGAAGTCGAGGACGCCCGAGAAAGACATGGCACGATCAAGTAAATCAAATACTTGAATCGGGTCATGTGAAGAGTCAGAATAACAGAAGAGTATGTATGAGACGATGTATGAATGTAAATGAAGCAAGAAGTGTGTGCCAAGACAGAGTTGTATGGCGGTCCGTCCTCTCTGCCTACCCCTGCGGGGAAACGGCGTGATGGTTAGTTAGTTAGTTAGCTTATATGGTAGATACGCAAGAAAAATAAAATTTTCAAAAAAATAAAATCTCAGGCAATGGTGATGATCGGGTCAATGAGAAGAAACTCTTTCAAGAATCAATAAGATTTCACTTCTGAATCTCTCCTCACTGACATGAAATAAGTCTAAATCGGAAGAGATTTTGTTCAGGAGTTAAATACTTCTTCCCACCGGCAGAACCATTGGCAGGTTGGTCCTACAGGCAGGAATGAAGAAGTGAGTACGGCATACCCCTCTCTCAGCATGTTCTCCGTCTCCCATGTCTCTGGCTGCTCCGCCAAATACGTTTTGTTATGCGACATAACAGGACATTACTGAACGGTGTTTAAGGTTATATTCTATATTTTTGGTGAAAACAATACTGTGAAAAAGTGGTTATACAAATAAACAAAACATTATGTCGACATGTGCTATGAATGGATGTATAAATACCCTAGCTTTAGCCCTAGCCCAGAGTCAGGAAAAAATCAACAATCCTGACTACACAAGCTATCTCTCCTTGTATATTATTGCTCCTAATGTAAATAAGTTTTTTTGTAAGAATATAGCATTTCATTTTTTTTTTTTTTTTTTATTACATTACCTTTATTTATTTATTCTTGCTAAAATATAAAAAAAATACATGGGTTTGGTCCATGTCTGTCTCACTGGGATATTCCTGTGTCGAGACAGAGGTAGTGTACATAAATTATATAATATTAAATGTAAATATTTATTATTTTTTTTTTTATGAATACCGCACAAGAGTCTCAACTGCTCCCAACAGTCTAGAGCCAGTGAGACTATGGCATCCCAAAACAGGGCATGTTATGAGGCTGAAAGGATGGGAAGGAGATTGGGAAGAGGAAGGTTGGGAAGTACCTGGCTATTCAGATCTAGTCACCAAACACGGCTAAAGCCATTTCAAGCAATATTTCGATTTTGAATGGTGGTCTTTCACCAGGACGATACTTAGTACCTTCCACTTTGATAAATAATAAAGATAAAATAAAAATAGATGAAAGGGAAAAAGAAGAAAAGAAACTAAAGATGAAATTAGATGAAAATTAGAACAAAGTTATTACATGGAGGTGGCATTTTATAGATATTATTAAATAATCGATGAGTAAAAAAAATTATCGTGTTGAGTAGATGTCTAAGTTTGTAGTAATTTTATTAAATTATATATTTTATATAGTTAACTAAATGATACAAAAATCTGATCAAAACTACGTATATTCTCTTTCATTGGTTGTGGTTGACTTTCCACGTTCTGCCTACTTCGTTTCCACACCTAAAGATATCCGGTGGATCGAACAGAGATCAACCACTTGTGTAATGTTACTAGTCTTATCAGTGATCAATGATCAGTCTCTCCGGAAATCCTCGCTCGGAGGCCTCTTCAGTAAAACTCAATCAAAAGGATATGTCGGAAATGTTCGCTTTCTTCAAAAAGCTTTTTTGATATTGATACTTTATTGTAAATAGCCAATAAATACCACGAACTTTCTATAAATTGGAAAAGTCATGACGTATTCAATAAAACGATTGTGGAATTGTAATACGCAAAAACCGATTAGCGAAACATGAAATCAAGATATTTTTCAGTGCAGTGATTCTGGAACTAACTACCACATATATACCCTATTTGCTAGATTACTAGAGCAGGGAAATAAAATATTAAATAATCTTTTTGGAACAGTTTTGTTCTGTTTTTAAAAAAAGTTGAAATAATTTACTTTAATTTGTATTTTTACTATTTTTTTTTAAGTATATTTTGTTTGTGTATTATTTGTATTTGTTATATGTACATTATTTATTTATGCATGTTCTTAAAAATTCTAATTTACCGTTGAAATAAATAAATAAAAAACATATCTTATAAAGTGAAAGCTAAAAAAATATTGACATCAAAAACATTGTTTCCGTAAAAAACAAAAACACTACAAACGTATGCAGCATGCATGAACTCTTAGATTAATTAAATAATGTAGATACGTTACTGAGACAACGCGGCTGGTTGCACTAAACCAACTCAACGAGACATACCTTCGAAACACGCTTCATATAGCTATCTCTTCCGCACACACATATTCTTTGAATAGCTATCCTTTTCATAAGTTGATGATGAACTCTTAGATTAATTAAATAATGTAGATACGTTACTGAGACAACGCGCCTGGTTGCACTAAACCAACTCAACGAGACATACCTTCGAAACACGCTTCATATAGCTATCTCTTCCGCACACACATATTCTTTGAATAGCTATCCTTTTCATAAGTTGGTGATGAACTCTTAGATTAATTAAATAATGTAGATACGTTACTGAGACAACGCGCCTGGTTGCACTAAACCAAGCCAACGAGACATACGTTCGAAACACGCTTCATATAGCTATCTCTTCCGCACACACGTATTCTTTGAACGGCTATCCTTTTCATACGCTGGTGAAACATTTAGGGGTGCTACATTAGTGGTGCCACATTTTTCGTATGTTTTTTATGAATATGACGTGTCTTGTATGTTATGCCTGCATGAACCCATCAAACTGCCCAAGTATAACTAGGCACATTTATATTTGCAGACGGTCAAAGGAGGACCCAACGAAACAACGAAGCATTTTTTGGGTCATAAATTCTTCCCTATCCACAAAATTCAGACAAGCGCCCCTCGACATGTGGAGATAAGTGTGTCGATCTGTACTTCAGCACGTATAAAATAAAAGCAAATATTTACTCAGCAACGCTCGCTGATAATGTTCTGTTCATTATTACTTATTACTTACCAACAAACATATTAGTTATTTCTTAAACCCTCTATAAATCATATCAGATGGGCTATCTCTATGCCACAATATATCATAAGAGGCATTTTGAATTTATTGAGACAGTATTTCTTTAGCGTAAAAGATTTCAGCTCATTTAATACACACAGGAATGCTCAGATGCCTTGCTGAAATTATTACATTAAACTGGATAAAATGGGACAGTCATAGAAAATTTACTATGACGATGTGGATGGAAAAAGATGTCAGAAAGTATAATACTTTTTCAACATTGTAAAAACTTCTGCGACGAATTTTTATTTTTTTATTAAAATGGTTTGAAGCTAATACGGGATGTTACAATGGGTGCATTGTTTGACGGTTACTAGCTAAAATAAATAAATAATAATTGTTTCGAATGAGACAAGCGTTCGATCCCGATCTTGTAGAACTGTCAAAAAGCAGAATATATATTATAATTCATCGGATTATAACTAAATGTACTATTGCATTATCGTCATACTTATGTTTTTTTTTCATTATTATCAAAATGTTCAATAACATTTTAACATGATGTCCTGTCATGTCTTTTAAGATTTAAGTGTAATTAGCAGTGAAGACTTCTGAAAACTTATAGACAGGAGTAAGTAAGGTCGTGAACGCTTAAAATTACGGCAACATTTACGTAATACGGACTTATGGAAGAATAGTAACAGAATAACTGCTTTGTATTTCGATGGCCGAAAGGATAAAACGCTAAAGATAACAAGTAGGTATTATCATAAAATTATGACTGGAGAACATATTTACTTGACTTTCGAATCAGAATCTGAATCCATAGGTCATGTTATGCCATTGAGGTACCATTGAGGTATATCTCAATGTGTTATACCATCATCTGGGAAAACAGTCTCTATGTAAAAGAGTGTCGTCGAATTCTTCTATGATCATTGTGGCGTCAAGTCCACTACTGTATCACTTGGCTTTATATTATGCCATATAATAATATACTTAAAAAGTAAAAATAAAATATTTTTGAAAAATATTTAAACGACCATTTCAGTGGTTTATATCAATTCCGGAAAGGCAAAAAGGCTGAAACGCCATTTTGGGAAGTTTACCACAGAGCACTTAAATTATTTATTTTTTTTACAATAAAATGTATAATTCTTCAGTGCGATGGTTGGATTTTAAAAGTATATATTACCCAGGTAACTCAATGCTCTCACTGGGTTATCTGAAGCGACAAAAAGTTTTTAAAAAGTCCCAAACTTGTGTCGCTTGAGTCCAGCCTTCTCCCAAATGGTAAATATATTTTAGATGGCTGAAAGGCCATAAAAGTCTTCAGAATCAAACGACAGTCAAGGCATTCGATGATGAAGAAAAAACTGATGTGAACTGCATATTTAACTCATGTTTGATCAAAGTGTCGCATAAAGCCATTTTACCTTCCCAGTTACGATATGATCTATTATTATGTTTTTTTTTTAAATATTTTTTCTCACTAATCAAACCATTTTTATGTAATTTTCACATTAAAAAATGCACAGATAAAAAAATTGTCAGATCGTTTTTCTTAACCACTTCATTATATAACAATTATGCCTATTTAAAAAAATGTTTTTGCGCCACCTGAAGACACCTTCTTTTCAGAAAAGCAATATACTCGTTTTAATATGTAGCAACTATTGGTGACATAGTAGCTTTAATTTTTCTAAATTACTTATTGTAGAGTTGAAACATTATACGGTTTCAGATAACGTATAATTTTAACGGCCTGTTAATTTAACCCGTAATAAAAGTAAGTGACTGCAATAATAATGTGTTGATTCGTGTCAGTTTGCCTAATGATAGAATTGAAGCATTTATGTAATTTCCGGGGTATAATTACAGGTTCAAATTGACAATTATGTCAATCAGTCGGTAGCCTGCTTAATAACGCGCAAGAATTCTAACTGCTCCCAACCGTCGAGGAGCCAGTGAGACTAAGGCATCCCCAATTGGGCTATGTTGTGAGGCAGAAGGTAGTGGATAGGGGAAGGTTGTGGGGATAATCAAGATTGGGAAGTACCTGACTATTCAGATCTGTTCACCAAACACGGTGAAAGACATTTCAAGCCACGATTCGATTTTGAATAGTGATCTTCTATGATAGTGATACTAATAGTATATATTACTCAATTATTACAAATATATTATATTTATATATGTATGTAATATTTAAATGTGGAATAACACGTGTCAATCGAATAAAATTTATTTGCGAACGCCGCTATTCTAATTCATGACCTTTGGATTTGTAGTCGAAGATCTTAACCACTCAACCACAGAGGTCGTATATACCCTCAATAAGTAAGATTAAACTAATCACTAAATACCCGTCACAGTAATGGTAGGCTGGGTGTGAGGGGGGAGGATGTAACGCCACCCTATTCCGCATCGTTGGACCGTTTGTTAAAATAGCGATGTACTCGTAATAGACGATATTATCGAAATCATGCTTCAATGTACAAATCAAATCAAATTCATCAATTCTTCACAAAATCGCTCTAATCAAGCCACGGTTTTAGGGCCAAAACTACCATTGATTCTGAAAAATAGTTAAAAAATGGATTATGATCTAAAAAGACGCTTTTTTCGGACCTCACAAAGAAAATCTTTAAAAAAATGAACACATTGACGACTCTCCGCTAGAAAATGGATGATACAAAATGAAAATGAGGCCATTGTAAGATTCTATAGGTTTTAAAGATCACGATGGGCTGGAAAAATTAAAATAATGCCAAATGATGACTCTGTAGGTGCCCCAGTGGAAGCGAGAATCGCGCAGAGGCAGACCGAGTCAGAGATGGAAAGACTAAGACTAAGAGAAAGGAGATCGGAGCAGGACGGGAAGGACTGAGGGCTAGAGGCGAAAGACGGGGGACCAGAGCCAGCGGATAGCATTGTGGCATAGACCCTGGGATGTACATTATACTAATGATGTCAATCCACCGTACTATTATTCTGCAAGAATTTAACTACTCTAAATCTGCAAGACATCGATACGTGATATATCGTTAGACATCCCTTTCAAAAAGCGAGCCGCGGCCCGTGGAACTTTTTGTACTACTCTCTATGTGACAATACTGAATTTCTTCAATATTCTTCGCTAAACCACACCTTATGTTTTAGACAATTTTTAAAGTGGTGGTGGGAGTGACTATTTTTGATTTCTCACAAGAAATGTTAGAACATGAATTTAGCGAGCGAGTTTCGAGACGACATTTTGCCGGGTGCACCAGCCAGTAAAAAGAGTCTCGACGACCTTTTTTCGTGTTGGATTAATGTGAATAGTGCCATGTAAACTGTTCGACCACTAGGGCAGCCGACTTTTTCTCGTTCCGACATCGGGCATAGTGGGAACGGAGCTTGACTAATATAATTTTTATTCAATTAATAGGAGAATTATAAAGCAAGTGGCATGGCCGCTCCACTTTATGGGGGCAATCGTTCGCGAGAGGCCTCTCCTCACCCTTCCCGTTACTTCCCTTCCCCAACCCCCGCCTTTCGATGCCTTACTATACTTCTCCTTCTAGAGATTAATCCCTAGTCGAAGAGTTGCTTGAGATAAAGCACGTAAAAATAATATGCCTCATAACATTCGCAATATTGGGGATTACCGGCCCTTGAGAATCTTTTGCGGTATACATTATAAAAGAAGTACTATACTAGCCTATACAAATTGGATAAAACAATTGGTACTAATGATAGTTTAATAGCCAATAGAATCCTAAAAACCATTTAACATTATACATTATTATATATTACCATAGTACAAAGTTGTTAGTAAATTTAGAAAGAATTCTATTTATTAATTCAACTTGTAATTTATTTTAAATTGCAGATAATATAAGGTACAAGAGAGATATTGTGTCTAGAAGAGATGTAAAATATTCCTACCTCTATTCGAAGGAGTTGTATATTTTTTTGTTTTTATACTAATCAAGAATATCTGTTTTCCATTCGACGCGTTATCGTCGTCGATTCGTTCAATCTTGAATCTGATTACAAAAGTTTAGTATAGCCTGAGAACCACGTCTGGAGGTCCCCACTTCCTTGTTCCTATTTCCTAGTTCCATGCAGCGAGATAAAGGAGCTGGTGTTGCAGGAAATCCGATATGGTTATTTGTTTTCTTTGGAACTTGGCGTCGTTATGAAAAATTGATTGGATATCCGAGAAATTCGAAGAACGTGAGGAAAAACATAATTCAGAAGATTTCAATCAGGGATTTGTTCTTCGCCGTTGTATCTCGTGCATTCTAATGGGAGGATAACTAGAAAATAATAACAAGTTTTTAGCTGTAAGATCTCATGCCTTATAAGTAAAACATATCTTTGAACAATTTTTTATAAATGATAACTCAGATTTTATTTATTTATTTATTTATTTATACTGGGTTTTAACAGATGTTATCACTTTCGTGAAAAAATCCAGTTATAAAAAACCAGTTAGTGTACAATCATTGATAAATACAATACAAATAGACAAGATACATTAAATTTTTAAAAAATTGTTGTTTTTGTACTTATTACTACTAGATACATACAAAATATACTTAGGGAATTACTCTAACACCCTTTTAAGCAATAACATGACATTCCGTCTGAAACCGTACAGACCATCAACAAAAATGTCTACATCAGCACACTCTATTAGATTATATAGTCGGCACATTTGCGATAGAGGGCTAAAGTAGGCAATATTGTTTCTGAATGTATTCAGGTGGAATGTACTATGGCGTCTTAAACAATGAGCATTGGGTACATTAATTTCAATAGCGCTAAGACATATTGCAGTGTCGAGATGACCGTGAATTATTTTATGTAGACATATCAACTCAGTTAATTGCCTTCTAGTTTTCAGTGTATCCATGTTAAAGTATTCAAGGCGTGCATCATATGATCTAAGATGGTCATGTAGACCACATTTGAAAGATAACATTCTTAGCATTTTTTTTTTTGAACAGATTCAACAGTGTTTACATACTTGTGGTAATGAGGATTCCAAATAGTGCTACCATATTCCAATTTACTTCTAACCAAGCTGTTGTAAAGGGTTAGAATTGATTGTGGGTCCTTGAATGGTTTACATATTCTGTGAATAAATCCCATCATTTTGAATGATTTACACTTAATGTCGTTAATGTGAACATCAAATATGAATTTAGAATCAAGAGTGATTCCTAGATCTTTTATCGAAGAAACTTTATTAAGGATAGTATTATTAATAACGTAGGAAAAGTTCTTTGTAATTCTATTTCGAGTGAAGTTTAAAGTGTAACATTTATCAACATTTAAGTGCATATCATTGTCAATACACCATTTATTGAGTGTGTTGAGGTCATTCTGAAGCAATTGATGATCGGAGATCGACTTAATTTTACGAAAAATTTTAAGGTCATCAGCAAAAAAGGCATAATCACAGTGTAATTTTGAACCAAGGTCATTTATGAATATGAGAAAAAGCAGGGGGCCAAGATTCGATCCCTGTGGTACACCAGAAGTTACAACTATATGGGATGATTTGTATCCATTAATGAGTACTAGTTGTGTTCTGTTATACAAATATGATTTCACCCAGCGATTAAATGCGAAATTCATTAAATTCGTTCAAGAAATGTCACCCAAAGCTATAATGCAAACCTACAGAGATTGGTTGAGTTTCTAAAAATATCTGTGGAAATGAGAGTTTGTACTGTAATTTTTTATTATTTTTAAATGTCTGTTATTATTTTTTTTTTAGCAAAATAATATTTTCATAATTTCCACTACTCACAATATTCTTTCTGCTGTTAAATATAAAATACCTTCTTCTCAATTGCCGCAGTGTAATAATATTGGAAACGAAAGTTGTTTTGTTTCCAAACCTAAGTTCAATTAAAAATTCTGTAATACTAAACATTTAAACCCCCGCACTCACAGAAAATTCTTCCAATAAGAATTTAAAAAGGTTTTTTTTTATTCTAGATGAAACTCCGCTAGTTTATTAAAAACCTTCAATTGTTTGTAATTACCAACGGCCAAAATAATACCACAACACATCAACTTCAGAACTCTGCACGCTTCGAATACATTTTCCAAACGGAAGCATTACGGCCTACCTACGTCTAAGAAACACAAGAGCTGGGAACGAATGTTCTTATTTTAATCGCACGGAAGTAAATTAATATCACAAAGGCACAAAGACCATGAAAAAACTGCCACAGATCGCCATCTTTATTAGAGCTGCTTCAATTATAATGTGCCTTCCGATAAAAATCGGGCGGCTCATTATTTCGCGGTAATCCTGAATATATAAATTAGGTTTTCAAAAGGCCATTCTGCCGCCCGGGACAAAAAGGGCGGCATCTCGTCAAAACTTCTACAAGACAAATGCCCCCATGAATAGATTGATTTGGATAATCCAAGAGTACACGTGTTTCATGCAAGATTCTAATTGAGTCGGACAGTTGTAAAACTGCCAAAATCAACAAAATGTGTATCGACTGATTTGCTATTTTCCTCCTTACGAACAACCGACTTTTTTTTAATTCTTAGAAACCTAAATCTAAGACAAATATTGCATATTTATTCGTTCGGGTGTTTCCAATGCATTCTTGGCCATCGATTCAAAAGGCAAAAGAAGGAAAGGTATTAATGACGATAATTTTACTAAATTTATTAATACTGGAGAAACTGATAAAGTGTTGAGACAAAAGAGAGAAGCAATTTGAAAAGGAATTAAAGCAGTTTTAGACCAAAACATACGGAATAAATGGTGTAGGCTTATGATGAAGGTTAAAATGATTATAATCCGGAGAATCAAGAACAAGTAGTGTGACTATTAAATGTTTGAAAAAGAACGGAGTCATGTCCATTTTTGTCAGGAATATGAATAGATATTTTTAGATTATTTTTTATACAAATGGTGAGTAAAATAATAACGAATTTTCTGGGGAGTTTTCCTATCTTAAAAATAATATCCAGTAATCTAGGCTATTTTTCCAGCACACATTTATGTAGGTATTGTATTAAAGTATTATCTAAGCTTCTACCAAGTTTACAGATCAACTATTTTATGTTGTGTTCGATATACTTCTTTTGTGTCTTCACCGTAACACCTAAATTATTATAAATATGAAACGCTTACATCCATTATCAAGAGAATTTTCATGAAGCATTTTAATCGTGGTTTTATTACTCTTATTTAGTTGTTTACAATGGTATTTCAAAGTACTTATGAGATATTTACGACATGAGAAACGTTTTACATTTTTTTTTTAAATTGGACCTTTGGGATTTTGCAACTAACGGACTCAATTTAACAATGCCTTCTATACGCAGCGTCTTGTTTGTTTAGGCTTTGAAATTTCTTGAATGCGAACATTTTTACGGAGCGAAGAAATTTTTTTATTTCATAAATATATTCTTTTGATTTGAAGCTTTGATACGAAATTTTCTTTTAAGCCTCGTTTAAAATGTCCCTTGCAATTGTAGGGATGTTGTTAAACGTGCGTATACAGAAATGTTCAAGTGAAAAAATGTAATAAATATTAAGAATATTGTAATTTTTTTCTCAACTAAAACAGAGAAACTGCATTCGGATGAGAGGACTCAAAATTTACTCTTATATACAATTCTCCAGCAAAAGTTAAATTACCAGATGAATATGAAAGCATTGCCAAAAAACAACGAGTTATAATATTTTGAACATGAAAAAGCCTCTCTACAACCCATTTTAAATACGATAAAAAATTTAAAAAAATAAAGCAAAGACGAAAAGCTTACTCTCACATTTTCCCCACAAAATAATATTGAGTCATAGATAGACAGACAAAATATTTGATTTCTTCAAATAACAATAAGGTACCTATCTTGTTAGGTATGATGGTTGACATTGAACAGAATTAGACCTGCGATGTCTGAGTCAAAAGCCCTTGGAAACTGGTCTACTTCAATACACGTAGATATTTATATCCCAAAAAATACTTTTCATATAAACAAGAGAAATAATTAATGAAATTTGAGAGGGTACATACTCATAGCACGATGAAGAGAGTGCATTAAAAACATGGAACCGTTTAATGTCGGTAGGAAAACGTATGACATGTGATGATTTAGTGACGTATACTCCTACTGTTACGTAATCAGTTACACCCTTCTTCTTCCCTCGTACTGGAAGAACTTGAATATGAGGTAAGAATACTCGATTTAATTTCATTAGTAAAAAGCCTATAAAAATAATAATAAAATCAGTGAATCCTCCCTCAATTCGTATTACGTAATAAAATAAAACCGTCAACCCAAGAACGAATAAAAAAAACTCCCTTTGTAAACGTTTGCCTCGGGCGTGAAGGTGTTAAGACTGGCTGGCGGGTCCCTTTGTCGGCCCCTTTGAAGCTCTTATTTAACTCTGGGATCCAAGGGGTACAAAGTCGGGGTGCATCACTGCGAAACTTATAAAGTTCTCCTTGAGATGATTGGGTAGGTATTTTGAGTTTTAAAATGTATCCAAACATATTGTAAAGAGTTTAGTTGTATCGCGCTTACAATTGTTTCGATAATGTATGTAAATAAAAAATCACCAATTGACATTTTACATCTGTGCAACAAATATATACCCTGATGGTGTAAATAAAATCTGCGGTCTTATACAAAATTATTGTTTCTTTTCATTAAATATATCAAACCACAAAGTGATTGCTTTCTGCGAAAATATAAAATATTTTTACCTTTTATAATATAAGCGCTGAGATGAAGGCGAGGTTAAGTGGTAGTCTTGTTAATCTCCTCCACATTAAGAGCCCGAAAATTAAAAGAGCTCCCGGGCACGAGAAAGTTGCCTACGTAATGCTGCTCTTTCGAAACTTCAGAAACTTTTCCAACTTTCTTTGTGTTAGCGCCGCACAAGACTCTCAACTGTCCGGAGTCAGTGGGATACGTCCGGTATCCCTAATCGGGGTATGTTGTGAGTTTGAATGAAGTGGACAAGGGAAGGAGATGGGGAAGGTTAAGAATTACCTGTCTATTCAGATCTGTTCATCAAACACGGTTTAATCCATTTCAAGCAACGTTTCGATTCTGAATGGTGGTCTTACACCAGGGCGATACTGAGAGTATCTACCACAACTTGCCGCAAAAATATTATGTATAATTTAATAATAATAAAATGTGAAATGACACTAATTAAAATTATTTGCGCCCGCCGGGATTTGAGCCCACGACCTGTGGATTTGTAGTCTAGGATCTTAACCGCTCGACCACGTAAGTCGTGCAATTACAATAGTCAAGCCTGTATGCTTCATACATCGTACACCATGGTTCATTGCCAACTGGCTCGTTTGCTGATGGTCGACGTGGGTTCATTACACAGAATGTGGGATACGAATCATAATGATTTATATTTGTATTTACTTACGCCCGTTAAATAAAATCCATTATAAATATAAATCCACAAATATTAACATTTAAAAAAATTATATATATACTCGTATACTCATAAACAGTACAAAAATATTGTACAAGAAAGAAAAAATAGTACTCAAATAACAGATTCATGCAGAGTTAAATAGTTTCTACAATTTATTTAACTCTACTAGATTGAAGCTGTACTAAGGTGTACTTATATTGTGATATTGACGTACTAAATATATCAACGACATCGGACCACTTGTTTCCCAGATATTGAATTGGTCGCATAGAAGTTTAATATTGTGAAGTTGAAGTTGAATTCTCACAATAATAATATATGGTGGGTACTTTCTTGTAACTGTCCTGCCAGGAACATGAAATACAATTTAATGTGATAGTTTACTTAGTTTATTTGTAACTCTATTTTTCTGAGAAATCACCTAGCGTTTGTAATTAATATATCATCAGTATTGAAGTATTTGCTTAGCTTTGTGAAGCACCTTTTCAGACAGATTTCGTGGAAATGATGCTGGCGGCCTCCATAGTCGAGTGGTAAAACACTCGACTACGAATCTAAAGGTCGGGTTCAAACCTAGCGTGCGCCAATGACTTTTATTCAATTAATATGTGTTTACACATTTATTTCATATAAAATAATAAATAGGATTTTTGCGGCACGTTTCAGAGAGGTAGATACTCTAAGAATCGACCTAGTGAAAGACCACCATTCAGAATCGAAACGTTTCTTGAAATAGCTTTAGCCGTATTTGGTGATCAGATCTGAATGGCCAATTACTTCCCAACCTTCCTCTTCTCAACCTCCTTTCCTTCTCCACTACCTTCAGCCTCACAACATACCCCAATTGGGGATGCCTTAGTCTCACTGGCTCTAGACGGTTGGGAGCAGTTGAGAGCCTTTTGCGGTATTCATATAAAAAATATAATGGCTTTAAGCCGTGTTTGGTGACCGGATTTGAATAGTCAGGTACTTCTAAACCCTCATTTTCCCCATCTCCTTCCCCTTCCTACTACCTTCAGCCTCACAACATACCCCAATCGGGGATGCCATAGTCTCACTGCCTCTAGACGGTTAGGAGCAGTTTGGACTCTTGTGTAGTATTCATTAAAAAAAAAAAAATTAAGGGGGGATCGTCTTACTTGTATAATAATAATAATATTTGGACGATTTGTATAGCGCCTTTTTTGTGAAAAATCACCTCAAGGGCGCTCTTCAGATCTTATTTTCTATTATTAGATATTTGTCTATCTGATGGGACCTGCCAGGTAAGTATGTTCCTGTATATTTTCTTATTTAAACTAGGAATTAATATGTAACGATAGAAAGTAAGATCTGTACAGCGCCCTTGAGGTGATTTTTCACAAAAACGGCGCTATACAAATCGTCCAAATATTATTATTTTATTATTATTAATTCCTAGTTTAACTAGCTAGATATTTTTTAGTTCAACTTGCAGTTCCTTTTTATGTTGATTAGTCAATTAACATGTATTGGTAGGCGATTTTTGAAAAAAAAATACCCAAATAAATACCATCCAAATCGTTTCTTAGAATAAATAATGTGCGTCGCAGTATAACACCCACCAGGTATACTCGGACGTTTCAAAAGCAACGTCTTTCTAAGAAGAAAACCATAAATTATCCACAATTGAGATGCGTGTAATGCCGGACACTGGGCACTGGCACTGGCGAACACCGGACAGGGACAGGCGATGTGCTAGAAACCTGTCGGAATAATGTAAGAGTGTCACTCGACTTGAAACAAGGCGTAGCTTTGTGTCCAAAAAGTCCAATATTAGATTTATCTATTTTATTTCTATTGTCAACTCTGTACACTCTTTTCATGATTTATTACATCACCACCATGGTTTTTATTGGTCTTATGTAATTTCCGGAGAGTATTAAAAAATACGTAAATACTTGTCGCCACATATTTTTCTACGTTGATAATAATAATAATATTTGGATGATTTGTATAGCGCCGTTTTTGTGAAAAATCACCTCAAGGGCGCTGTACAGATCTTATTTTCTATTATTACATATTAATTCTTAGTTTAAATTAGAAAATATACAGAAACATACTTACCTGGCAGGTCCTATCAGATAGACAAACTTGTTTACCTAAAAAAAAAAATTCTAATGATTTTTTATTTATTTATTTTTATTTTATTTATTTATTTATTCTGATATCTAATATATATCTAAAGGTGATTCGTCGAGAGACAGATTATGTTGAGATTCTTTTAATGAATTTAAGGATATGAGAGTCTGAAAAGGTAAGTTTTCAGTTTGGACCGAAATTTTGTTGGGCTCCCTAACTAACTAATTAACCGTCACGCCATTTCACCGCAGGGACAGGCAGAGAGGACGGGCTGTCAAACAACTCGGTTTTGGCACACCCTCCTTGCTTCATCCACATCCGTGCGTCTCATACATACTCTTCTGTTATTCTGACTCTTTACATGGTCCGACTCAAGTATTTGATTCATTTGATCGTGCCATGTCTTCCTCGGACGGGGACGCGCATGATTTCTTCTTCCATTCACTTACGCGTCATACATTTTTTTCGCACTCTTATCTTCGTTCATTCGCAATACATGCCCAAACCATCTAAGCGTACATTTCTTGATTCTATTCATTATGCTTACATCAGCCTTGTATTCTTTCCGGATATTCACATTTTTAACACGGTCATAGATGGTTTTACCGCACATACGTCTTCAGTCTACTTTCATCCTACCTCTGTCAGTTCCATGCCTCACTGCTATATATCAGGGTTGGTATAAGCATTTCACTATAGATTTCTATGCTAACCTCAAGGTAGCTTATGTTATGCTTACATTTCGTGTAAATTAGCATTAATTCAGCTCAGCAATCGAAATGTAGTCAAAATATTCAAAGTCTGTTTTTTTTATTATTTTTGCGTGGGAGCCGATCCATCTTGCAAAAGACGAAAGGGGAAAATGCGAAATTAGCAGAATTTAATTATTTGAAGAGTGAAAATTTCGATTCTTGTGTAAGGTTTTTTTTAAAAGCCTTCATGAAATCCATATTGATTTTATAATTTTTTGTATGTAATATCGGTCAAACAGAATTTATTACATCCAAACTTCAGAAAAACTCACGTGTTGAAAGCGGACTTATGCATTAGCAATTATCCATCTAATTTGTGAACTTTCATAAAGCTCACCTCGCATAATGTTCGTGTTTAGAAACCTTTGCAAAACTTGCCAGCATATTACTGTAATCCTTTTTATACCCGCTTATTTGATAATCTTAACACTCGGTTCTCTGTTCAGTTGTTTGGAGGGATAAGCATTGATGTTGATGCAGTTTGGACCATCTGCTCGGGCTCGCCTCATTTCGCTCTACTTTATGGGCAGGCATTCAGGCTGTTGCTGTTAAGCCCTTAGTTAAGCCTCGATTGGCATCGATTACAAGAACCGATCTGCTGCCTAAAATACAGCATGTTGTTACATTTTTATGTGTTTTTTTATTAATATAACCTTGAGTTGGCTGCCGAAATTCGTGCAAATAAGAACGCAGACTCTTTCTAAATACCTATCAGTAGATATAAAGTGATTCAAAAATTATTTTTTTTAATTCGTAACTTCTGAAAATCAACTAATTCCCTTTGGTAATAATTTTTTTAAATTACATCCAGGTATCGTTAGGATTATTATTTTTAAACAGTTTGTTCTTTACGTGTTATAAACAACACGTGTTATAAACATTCATTTGTTTCTTGTAGTTATCTATAATGCTTTTTATTTTTTTTAATATATCTGGCCAAACATCTTCAGCGCTCCAACTAACTAAAATACCTAATAATAATAATAATATTTGGGTAATTTGTGTAGCGCCGTTTTTGTGAAAAATCACCTCCTATTATTAATCCTAGGTGACTTAAATTCGACATTGTCACTTTATATATATGTTTATTTATTTTTTATTTAAAAGAAAGACAAACGTTCCCGGGTTACGAATAACCTGACAATATTTGAAAAACTCCTACTGCCATCATAATAAGCGAAAGATGAAGAACTTATCCAGCAGAGGAATTGAACCCACGACGCCCGGGTGGGAATCCGACGCGTTTGTCCACTCAGCTATCGACCAGCCACTATATTTGTTACATATACGAGTATATTGGTCTGTTAGGCGACCACCGTGGCAGAGCGGTAAAATCCTTGGTTTCAAACCACGAAGTCGCAGGCTCGTAATACGTTACAAATGAATGGAATTCCTTAGTATTTGATGAATCCAGAGGTCGCGGGTTCAAACCCGACGTGCGCAAACATTTTTCGTTTGATTAATATGTGTCATTACACATTTGAAAATAATATATGGTATATTTGCGGCACGTTTCAGAGTTGAAGATTCTTTTATTATCGCCCTGGTGAAAGACCACTATTCAGAATCGAAACTTTGCTTGAAATGGCTCTAGCCGTGTTTAGTGACCAGATCTGAATAGCCAGACACTTTCCAACCTTCTTCTTTCCCATCTCCTTTCCCTGCCCACTACCTTCAGACTTACAACATACCCTGACTGGGGATGTCATATTCTCACTGGCTCCAGACGGTTGGGATCAGTTGGGACTCGTGTGTGGTTTCACCATAAAATTTAAAATAAATTACCTCTCAACCTTTTTCTTCCTCATATCTCAATACAACGGTAGACACCATAGCCTTGTGGATTTTGGATAGATATATAACTATTTAAATAATATCAATAATCTAAAACGCAAATATGAAACAGAAAAAGCCAGAAAATAAAAGGGCAATGGTCACAACCGAGACTCGAACTCGGATCCCTATACTCCGTCCGGGAGTAGGGGATCCGAATTCGAGTCTCGGTTGTGACCATTGTTCTTTTATTTTCTGACTTTTTCTATTTCATATTTGTGTTTTAGATTATTGATATTATTTTCATAAATTATAAAAAAACATAAGCATTGATGTTTTAAAGTTATTTCCGATTTCCATATATATATATATAACTCTTATGCAGTATCAGAAAAAAAAATAATAATACATGGATAACTAAAATAGTGTCGTTTTTGTGGGAAAATCACCTTAAAAAATTACCCACTTCCAACATTTCTGATATTTTTAACGTCTAACCTTCCCGATCGAATACACGAGAAGACAGTTTTTCCCCAGAAACGTAATCTCAAAAAATCTTTTAGAGAGTGGTTTTTAATTTGTAATCACAGCAGTTAATCTCGGTCGGTCGGCCGCGCCCCGGCGGTTAAGCCCCGGCTCCCGTCTCTCTTTTTGTACACCCGTACGCCCTTTGTCGGCGTTTGCCCGAGCAGGTGGGCCGCTACGTGCAATAAATTAATATGCATTAGTCACCGACTACCGTGCAAATGGGCCCGCCATTATGCACCGAAGGTCTTAGATTTGGGTGCATTCACAATCTTTAATATCTCGTTAGAACCGACTGTTTGGGAAGGTTTTTTATTGTGTGTTAACCTGTTGCGCGCGGCTGTCTATTTTGCGAGTGAATTGTTAAAAAGAGTGAAAAAAAAATATTCGCCGATACACATGGAAGTAAACTTTACTGCATGTTTTTGCGCTGCAATGAGAAGCGAGTCTATAACCCACAGGCTTAAATTGGACATAGTTATGCATAAAGCATCCAACCCCAAAAAGATGAAACTGAGAAAAATGCGTAATCGGCATTTTTAAAGTGAATATCAGTGTTTTTTTTTTCTTTATGAGCATTATTACTAATAGGTAATTTATATTCTGTCAATGAATTTATTGAAAAAGTGTATTTCCCATGTTATCCTAGATTTTGATGTTTTTAAATTTCAATTCAAGTCAATATCTGCAATGCGCGTTAGTAATAAAATGATTGAACAAAAATCTATTGCATTTAGAGATTAGATATTTTCAGCAAATATAAATCTCGTCATGATCTATAGGAAAACATATAAAACTAGATTTTGACAAATTGTGGGTTGGACGCTTTTTGCATAACTATGTCCAATTATCACTGATAAAAAAGCTTCATTTAATTAACAAGAATAGGAGTACTTCTTCGGGTACCTTCACTTAACAGGAGTTGTCATTGGGGGTATCTTCACTTCTCCATTTATTATAGGCATAATTTGGAAACCATCAAAATTATGCCAATCAATAAATTCAAAATAGCCTATAAAAATTATTTAAATGTATATAAATCAAAATAATAAGTAGTTTATAAGTTAAAATATTATAAAATAAAAAAGAAAATGAAATAATTAGCTACTTGTAAACTTTGAATGTACAAAGTAACTAATATAAAATAAATAAAACTAAAACTAAGCCATTTACCTGTCAATGATTTCTTCACCTGGTTATTCAAGTACTCCTTATGTTTTGAAATCATCAAAACTATTAAATATGGTCAGAGAATTGAGAGAACTCAATTTCCAGGGAACATTTTTTTATATTTCCAGGTGAAATACGACATGACTGAATTTTATTATTAAAATATAAAAATAAGAGTTGTGGTGCGATGAGCAGCAAATTTGTTAAAATCTTTTAAAAACTTACAGTGAGAATTTATGATTTTTTCATATTAGAACTACCAAACGTGACTTTGAGCCATGAAGCCACTAACTAAATACGACGTAAAAGGGTTGCGACAGGGCTGAAAATTCTGATATTCCTAAATCTATCAATATTTCATTTTTAATTCAATACGAATCCAATGTTACGTTTATCTGCAAAATAAATTTGTTAAAATTGCAAAATCTTTTTTCAATAACGCAGACAATATAATGAAAAGCGATATTCTAAAAAAAAAACTACGCCGATGCGTTTATCTACAAAACAAACGACGATTGATTTTTTGGAATATTTTGTTTGTATTCTACCCATTATTAGATTTTTAAAATAGAGAATTATAACTTTTTTTTGTTTTCGATTTCTACTAACGTTATAGGTACCTACATTTTTTTATTTGCGCCTATCAAAGGCTTTTTATACAAATATAACATTTGAAAAAAAAAACAATATACAGTGCAAAAAATATTATACAAGAAAGAAAATAGTATTGAATAACAGGTACATCCAGAATTAAATAGTTTTTGCAATCAATTTAGCTGTAATAGATGTAAAAAACTGTACTAATGTTTATTTATATTGTGATACTGACGTACTAAATATATCAAAAACATTGGAGTATTGGTTTCCCAGATGTTGAATTCGTCGCATAGAAGTGAAATATTGTCAGGTTAAAGTAGAATTGTCACAATAATATGGTAGGTACTGTCTTGTAACTGTCCTGTCAGGTACATAAAATGCAATTAAATATAATAGTTCAGGGCTGTCAATCATTTAATTTATAATTTTATATAAGCAAGTTAAGTCGATAATTATTCTATGTTTAGATATTTTTTGTAAGTTATGGTGACAAAGAAGATAATCATAATTGATACATTCATAATGTTAGCATGTTTATAAGTTTAGAAATATTGCATTAATTAATATCTCATTATTACCAATTTTATTCGATTGCGTATCGAAGATTCGTTTATATGCCATAATAATAAATATTTTAAAAAAAAAATTATATTCTGATTCCTTGTCTACGCATTTAACAACACTCTAATAATTAGTAAAATCCAAAGTCAATAACAGTACCTATTTTAAAAGCTCTTTGCCAAATCGTATTTCCGTTTTATTTATTCAGCGCAGAGGTCCTAAGGGTTGAACTGGCTTACAGAAAGTAAAAATCCCTTGAGTTCTGACTCATCATACTTATGGCTTATAATTCTTAGCCAGAAATCAATTGCTGCCATAATTACAAACCACCCCTCGTCAAGGGTTCTGAAAATGTCGGTAAATAGAACAGAGAATGAACACAATGGTATTGTACCGGGAACTTAGGTACCCATGAATGGCCACACACCAAGAGACAATTCGAGAAATAATCGTTTTATTATTTTATGACACCATAAGCTTGGATTTCAAACTATTATTGAAATGGCGGTGATTTGAAAACGCATTTTCGGATGGCAAACTACGGGTTCTGCTAAAGAGGTAAATTTTTGCACAAGTGTTGTTCTTAAGTTAAAATCTATTTGGAGTTAACTAACTAACCAACCATCACGCCGTTTTTCCGCAGGGATAGGCAGTGGCCATACAACTCTGTCTTGGCACACACTCCTTGCTTCACTCACATTCACACATCGTCTTGTACATACTTTTCTGTTATTTCTACTCTTTACATGGCCTAATTCAAGTAGTTGATTCACTCGATCGTTCCATGTCTTTCTCGAGCGTCCTCGACTTCTTTTTCCATTTACTTTCGCATTATATATTATTTTCACACTCCTTTCTTTGTTCATTCGCTCTACATGCCCAAAACATCTAAGTGTCGCTTTCTTGATCCCGTTCATCACGTTTACATCAGCCTTGCATATTTAGAGTCATTTACAGAAGAACTCATCTCACAAATAATTTTTAAAAATACCTTAAAACATTTAAATTATGTTTATTTTTTGCCTAGTAACTGACAAGATAAAACATTGTTGTGCAAATAGCACATAAGATTCCTACTGTCCAAACTCAGAGGGACAATTGTGGAGTAAGAGAAGATAAAGATTGGCTATTCATATTCAGATCTAGTTACTATGTATGTAGGTATTGCAAAATTTCATTATTTAAAGCAACATTTCGATTTTAAATGGACCAGTATGATACGGAAAGCATATTTCAAAATAAAATTTAAAACTTTAAAAATGTAACTTACAAAAATTGGAATGACATTAGTCATCACTTCATTCTCGATTTAAGGGTAAAATCTGACAACCGAAAGAATGCGGCTGATGGCTGAACCGCAGAAACCTATTTTCATAGAAAAACGAAAGCGAAAAACGAAGAGCTCTTCTTGAATATGTAGAAATTGTCACTTCACACATGATTATGCAACTTTTCATCAGAGTTATGGTAAAATCTATTTTACTCTTGTAGTATTGTATTTGTTTCTCTGAAAAAAACTTATTAACAACAGAAAAACCCTTATTATTAATTGAAGCTTATTTTTTTTCAAAGTGCCTCAAAATTGAATAGCGAACTTAATGATTGGAAACCACTGGCTTGTGGATTGGCAGGAGAAGAATGGTATTGTCAACCGAAGTGCCCATTCTAACACATCACACAAACCGACAAATGAGTGCGCCTTAACCAACCAGGGAATCTCAACCGTTTGCACTTCCGATATTCCTATTCAGAAATAGTTTTAAATTGCTGTATTATTTTGAGCACGTTTTTAAACTCTTGTTTCTAAGAAAAAAAACATCTATCACTTTGTTTGAGAAAAAGGCGGTAACCGTGACTCACGTTTTATAAAAATTGCTTGTTTTACATAATTATTATCTTGCTTAACTATAAAACATTCCAGGAGAAAAGATACAAGCCACAAAAATCTATTTATTAATTAAAAATCAGTTTTTTTAATTCTAGGATATTCCAAACACACAGCGTGGGCAAATTACTTGATCAACAGCTTTGCCTCAAATACCGATCATTTATAAAAAGTTTAATTGAAAACCATCAGCCCTTCCTTGTGCTGCAAATGTAAGGATAGAGTTAAAAGGTAATTCTCTTCTGCAGAGCACAATCATGCTTTTCCATAAATTTAGATTTATATTGTTAATAATATTCATATTTGCCTAATTTATAACGCTTTCATTTTTGTGGAACATTGTCAAAGCGCCGTAAAAAAAAGAGATTATTTATAAAATATAGATAATACCTACACGTTAATTTTGAAGCCAGTTTTCATTGATGTGCCTATATTTTAGCTGCCTTAAGGAAAGCACTGCTGTGTTCGAAACTAGTTGGCAATCAAATATGTAACAGAATATTTTTTCTTAATTTGAAATAAAAAAAATGGCTTTATGAAAATAGAACTTACTTTTTTTTCAGAGAGTATTATTTGTATTGGGGAAGAAAAATCTTTTATATTTCAGTAATCATTAAATAAAGTATATTTTATGCAGGCAATTTAAAGGTGTTTTGTGAATAATTTAATAAGTAGCCTGTGAGGTGATTTTCAACGCAATTAAACTACCGCTTTGACAACCTTCATGGCAGAGCAACAAGGTTGAGCTTAAGCTCTAAATAAGGCGTGGGTAAATATGTTTTCAAATTTAATCATATCAGTTGTTTTGAAAGGTGAATTTATTTAAAAATACATAGGGAATTTTCACCTCGTTCCACAATAGAACATATTCTTAAACTGCCCTTGGGAGAGACAGAATCAAAACGTTCCTTAAAAAGTCTTTCGCTCCGTTTTCCTCAAATGGTGATGCCATGGTTTTGTGTATTCCAAGAAGTGTGACAACACAAAAAAAAAACAATTTTTAACTTGACAACCTCTGGCTTTAATTTCTTGACAAGACTTCCTTGACAGGAGTGTGAAGTCCTTTTTGTATTAGCTTGATCCTTACAATTTTGTCACACCGTGCCGCGGTCGTAAACCAACAGCGGGCACCCACTTTGTTAAATGCTCGTACATTGTACACACTGCGCGGACGTTTCGGGTATCGCCCTTAACAGGATTTTAGGAATTCTAAACAAGGCTTGGATGCTTGAATCAACTGCCGCAGTGAAATCACCGAGGTCTTAGGATATAATTAAATTAGGTACAAGCTTATATGAGAACGGTATGATGTAAGTCAAAAATGCCAGAAAATGACTTGATGAACTTATTTTTGTTATATTGTAATCCACTCAATTTATTACAGCCATGATTAGACAGGTATAATCAAAAATTTCGCTTTTGTGCCAGGAGAAATTTCAATATTTAATAAGTCTCTCTCATGTTTAGAACCTAAAATAGGATTGAGTTGTACCTAGTTTTATTAGCATGATCATGTACGTTGGTAGGTGCGTTAAAACTATATTGTGATAAAAATACAGATGCTAAAAATTATAAATTACATTGACAATTAACTGGTAAACAAATGTTAAGCCACGTAAATTTACGTACTCACTGACTGATCAAATGTGACCAAGTTCGTGGTCACAGACCTAATTTTCTAGGGGAAGTTTGTAGAAGACCAGGTACGAGATGAAGCAAGGCACCGCACTTCATAGCTTTGGAGTTACGTGATTGGAACTACTACAGTTCCAAACTACAATCTACGGGGTGAAGATCATAACTCTCAACCAACCTCCAACAAGAGAAGGCGTCCAAAAAACTCTTTTTTTTGTTTTTGTTTTTGTTACTAGGACTATTAAAATGCTTTAAAAAAGGTTATTTTTTGGTAAAAGATAATTGCTTTTACGTCATTCTCTTGTTTATTACCCTTGAAAAACACTTTTTTCTATGATTTTTAAAACAATTCATAAAGTATTTTCTAACTCCTTTTCTCTTATTAACTTTTTAGCGCAAATAATCAAGCTGTCAAAGTTAGTTACCTTCTTTGCTTTTGTTTGAACTTTGAATAAACAACACAATTAAACATTTAGGAAAATTAACTAAGAAAGTGTGGATCCAAAACTCGTTAATTCTTCCAGGTTTCCCTAGGAATCTTCTCGGTCTTAACAACTAACTATTTCTCAGGTGTTGAGAAACACTTTGGAATCCTAGTTGTTCCGTTAGTCCATTAACCTCAGTAAAGAGAACTCCCTATATTTTATTGCTAAGTGTTCGTCTAAGAATGTTATAGTTAGTTTTACATATCGTTGCTAGAAAGGCAAAAAGGCTTAAGCAACACTTTGGTCAAAAATGAGTTGAATTTGAAATTTTTATCAAATTTTTTTTTCTGCATCAAATGCTTTGACTCTCGTTTGATTCTGAAAATTTTCGTGGCGCTTCAGTCATCTAAAATATATTTACCATTTGGGAGAAGGCTTGACTCAAGCGACACAAGTTTGAAACTTTTTTAGCTTTTCATCGCTTCAAGTAACTCAGTAAAAGCACTAAGTTACCTGAGTTTTTTTTTTAAATCCACTTAGGTACTGAAGAATTATGAATTAAATAAGTAAAACCAAAAAAAAACTATATGTTGCTCTTGTGTAAACTTCCCGAAATGGCGCTTCAACCTTTTTGCCTTTCCAGCGACGTTATATTCCTTCGATGTTATGTGCTACTTTTTTTTATTTCCTCTAATTTAAATAGAAGTATGTACCTAACATTTTTTTTATTGTTACCATAATTTTTTTCATGCAAAAAAACTAAAAATTGAAAGTTATTCTTCGTTTTTACTCCGGGTGATTGAAATCATAGCGCGGCCGCAAACACACATCAAACTAGTTCTAACAGCCAGCGCTATCAGAGCCCGTCTCGTGATAAGCTCTCGCGGCGCAAACAAAAGACCGCGCGCCGAAAGCCGCCAACTCCAAAAATGATGTTCATTGGCCCTCGCTCGTTCGGCGGCCCCGCCGATGGGCCTCGAGATAGCGGCCTCTTAAGGACCCGGATCGATTGTACACTCTCCGCCGGGATAAGCAGAGCAAACAAACAAACGAACAAACAATCTCAGCAACCATGCGTAATCTCGAAACAACAAATCAGGGTCGCCAAATAAGGTTTTACTTTATTCTTCGGGGATCTTGAAATCTCCTGTAGGGAACATTTTGATGTTTGCCATTACAGGGGAATCGAGCTTCTTAGCTTCTCAGTGGCTGTCTCAGAGGTAGAACCGTAATATTAAGTGTATTAGTCTAACCTCACCTGTATGTTATACGTTTAGCAACCCGACAACTGTCACAAGCCGACACCATGGTATAAACCTCATAAACTCCAAGATTTTTGTGTGAAAGGAGTTCATACATAACGAAACACAGTTTCGTTACCTATGTTTATAAGTTTAAAAAAATCTACGTCTGCTATAGCGTAACTTTTTTGTAAGTAACTTTTTGTGTACTCGTATGTAACGTATAACGTAATTTTAAAATAATGAAAAAAACTTTTTTTTTTCGTTTTTACCTATGATTAGTTCTTATTTAAACATAAACATCATTTTTTATTCCTACTATATCGCTATAATAACTGTCAAAATCAAATCAAAATAATCTTTATTCAGCAATAAATTAAGGCTTACAGCACGAGGGGCTTAACTTATAGATTTTTCAATTTGTTATTTGCCAAAAAAATCATTAAAAATACAATTATTAAAAGTGAACATTCTGAAGTCTTCGATATAAAAAAAAGGAAGTAATTTTTTTTTAAATTATACACACCTATATTCAAATATATATATATATATATATATATATATATATATATATATATATTGATGTAAAATACATATCCGTGTATTGGATGTGTAAGAATTTGGATATTTCATGTAAAAATACAGAAATAAGATAATAAGAAAAAAAAAAGATTCATAAAGTTTAGTTTGTTAAATTTATGTTAAAAAATAATTTATGTTGTAGTGACATTTGTTCACTAATTATTGAACTGAATCGTGTGATTGGTGTAGAGTGAAGGGTTTTTATGTTCTTAAACTTCTATTTAGTAAAATCCTTTTTGATGTATTGTTTTTTGGTTTGTGGTATTAGCAGGTTTTCTTTTAATTATTATTATTGAATTTGATTTTTTTCTTAATTTTGAAAAATATATAATTTCGAGGTGAATCAAAAAAGGCTCTTATAAGATAAGTTTTGGCTACCCTGGAATAATTTCGATTACAATTCCAGATAAAAAGACAAAGAGGCCTTTGACTCGCGTAATCTCAAATTAAACTGTTCCAGGGACGTGCCAGTGGAATGAAGCGATCACTTTCTTGAAAAATCTCCATACAGATATTTCCACACAAAAATATCGATATTGAAAAACAAAATCGTTCCGTGCGGATATAAAAATCTTTTCCGTATTCTTCTATCCGCCTCTATCCGCAGTTGACTTTTGTAAGGTACCACTGAATACTAAATGAAGAAATGGAAAAAAAAAACCTGGCCAAATGAGGGGCGTAATGTGGAGGTTTTTTATTAATAAAATGCTGATTTTAATGTGAATAGGTACTTTGTAAGAGTTCTAACCGCCTGGAGCCAGTAACACTATGGCATCACCACTTGAGGTATGTTGTGAGACTGAAGAAAGCGGGAGAGGAAGAAGATGGCGAAGAGAGAGGTTGGGAAGTACCTGTTACCATTAGACATTTCTTCTGGGAAAATGGAAAAAAATAAAGAAACCGCACACCACTGCTGTAATCGTCTTGATTACTTCTCTGAATGTTTTTTTAGTAAAATAATGATTAGTTTTACAGCCCTTACATCGTGTGGGAACTGACAAAGCTTTAATCACATGTCGAAATTCCCATGCTTTATTACAATAATGTTTGGTAATAAAATATTCTTATCAACAATACGTTGATATAACAAGTGTGTGTTGTTCTTTAAAAAATATTCTACATAAAGCGCGCGTTATCGAATTTTTAGGTTAATATTTTTGTGTTGTTTTAAATTAAATAAAAGTTATTAACCAAGCAATACATTTTTTTCTCTATTTATAGAAATCATACGTTAAAAGGAGTTCATATATAGCAGATATTTTTTTACGTTAATCCAGCCAGAATCAACCAATTCGTGAAGTCTAAATCGCGTATTCGATTGAAAACAAATAGGTTTTCGGAAACACGTCCAACATCGTGACATATCTCACCAATATGGTTTCGTGATGACAGTAACAATACGTCAATTTCATAAATCCCGGTGTAATTAATCAAAAAATCCTTTTTTAAAACAATTTCATTCTGCAAGTAAAATATTTGAAATCGTAAATAATTTCATAAATATTTTAAAGCGCAATTGTGTGATATTTCTCCTCAAGTGTGCTTTTCTCGACGTAGATGAACTCAATAACAATAATCAACATTTACTATCAAAATCAATTCAGAAGTAATTTTCTCTTACAGCAAATTAAAGTTACTGCGAAAATCAGTTAAATAGCATTTTTGTCAGAAACCTTCAAATTCCAGCATTTCATTTATCCGGTTAATTGCAAAACATGTAAAGATTTATTTAGGGTTCAAAACTTCATAAATGTAAATAATTTGTTATTTATTATTGGTAGGTCTAGAAGCGAACAAAAATGCATTTAATATGTGTATAACGTTTATTACCAACTAACTGCATGGGTCCATACATAATATTATTTTACTGTAAGAAACATTGCGAAAATTCCCTCCACCCTCATTTTTTTACATTAGCATTTTATTTAATGAAAATTAAAGTAAAACATTGCATAAAACCACAGATTTTATTTTATTTTTTATGACCGACCGGTTTCCTTTAGCTTAACCATCATCAGAGTACAAAATTAAACTAAACGAAAAATACAAAGTGTGCGGTTACATATACATACAGGGGGAGAATACAATATTAATTAAAATAAGAGAACAGAGAGAAAACAATTGAATAACATTTAAAATATGACAAAGGAGCAAAGAGATAGAGACAGATAATATGAAAAAAAAAATAGGCAAAACGTCAACTGAGAAATGATGCTTAGGCTTAGCGAAACCGGTCGATCATAAAAAATAAAATAAAATCTGTGGTCTTACACAAAGATACTCTCTCATTTTCATTAAATATGTCAAACCACAAAGTGATTGCTTTCTACGTTTTTTTTAATGAGTTTATAATAATAATAATAATATTTGGATGATTTGCATATCGCCGTTTTCGTGAAAAATCACCTCAAAGGCTCTGTACAGATCTTATTTTCTATTATTACATATTAATTCCTAGTTTGTACCATACATAATAAACATTTTTAATTAATACTAACAGTAGGTAATGTATAAATAAAATTTCATTCTTATAATCGTTAGTTTGTGATAATTACCTTCCTAATTGAGAAAAATTCTCGGGCTTAGAGAATGAACATGATAATCTCTTTTTTGGCTAAGACAATGATATACTCGTACATATCGATTTTCGAGTTCGATTCTCAAGTTCGTTCGAACACCATCTACCGACGGATACCAGAATCGTAGAGCCTTACCTCCCTGTCGACAGAGCAACAAAAGAAGTTATTATTATTTGAAAAAGGTTCACCGTCTGCGAGCGCCTTCCACCTTTACAGCTTTACTATCAACCATGACCATTTAGTCTTGTACGACATGCTTCAATAGGAACACGGCCACGACGGTCTCTGCTTTACTTTCAAACATCACGATCGATCTACGAATTCGAATGTCAATATTGTTTTCAAATTTCAAAATAAGAATTCGAACTCAATGCGGGCGGGAAGGTTTGGCGCGGATTTTGAAACCGTCTTTTCGAACCGATTTTACAATCCAGTGATTAATTAATGAAAAATGATTAAGTTCGTATAAGTGATCAATATGTTTAGTGAAAGATTAAAGTTAAGTTCAGTTTCGTGCAAGGATTCTGTTAGATTATTTAACGTAAGTTTTTTTAAACATTTATTACCCATTTTTCCATAATTTACGTTCATTACACACATTACTATATTTTCTTATTTAAACTAGGAATTAATATGTAATGATAGAAAGTAAGATCTGTACAGCGCCCTTGAGGTGATTTTTCACAAAAACGGCGCTATAAAAATCGTCCAAATATTATTATTATTATTATTATTACAAAGTATCTGTTAGATACAGTTTATTTCAAATTGCGTTTAATTATGGTGGTTGTATTTAATTTAACATTAAAATAGTTTTAATTGATCAAATACATGTACATTTGTTCCAAATTTGATATCGATGGTTGATGGGTTGGTGATTGCAATAATGTTAGTTATAAAATAATTAAAGCAGATTTTCAATTATATTGTTAATAATAATGTATTTATTAATATATTTTTGGCGCTTTTTCACAATAACAGCATTATACAAATCATCAAAATATTATTATTATGTTTAGTTGTAATTTTATTACTATAATTTTTTAACTTTAAAAGTCAGTTAAATTTCTAAGCGCAATTAGTGTATTATTGTTAGCAGTAGTTTGGACAAAAAAACTTCAAATTATATTTTATATAGGTGGTAGCAATTGGCCACATCACTGATTAGCATTATTGAATTATCATTGATACAGAGCGTAAACAAAATCACGATTTGCATATCAAAAAGACCGATATTCGCTTAATAATGGTTCATTTGAATATTCACTGATTGAAGTAACGTTTGTCAAATGTTTGAATAAACACATAATATTATTATGTTATTTACGTTATCTACCTGTAATAATATTAAAACGTAGATAAAAATACCTGTTGAACGTTTAAAAAGCATTCTATTCATTTTCCTAATTGCTTTTTTCGTATTACAACTTTAGAATCACCTAACTATTCATTACTTCATATTGTTTAATTTTACACACCTACCAATAACTTAAGATGTTTTTCTATATGTTCAGTTACGGGATAAATTTAGAATATAATGCCTCACCGTACATAATATGTTGATTGAATATTACTGATGTATTTGAATGGATTTCGATATAAAATTTTAATTATATAAATATTACTGTTAAAATATTCACTGTCCTTAAAATGCATATTTGTCGATAACATCCGACAACCTATACCTGTAATGTGTGGTTGTTGTTCTCGTAACACGATACATATTTTGCACCGTTCTCCAAGAGGCGAATTGACATTCTTTTTTACTATTATTATCGTAATAACACTCTAAACCTATGTTTTATTGATTTGAGGGGTGAATTGACCGTCTTCAAAAGTAATTCTGATTAAATTTAATATTTTCGGTGATGAATTGATAAAAAATCATTATTTATTTGAATACAACTGAGCTAAACTTTCTTTATATTCAAACAGTGTCGTCTCAATTGCGTGTTAAAGCATACGGCTTAAAATAACCATCTGAAAATATAAAAAAATTCTTTCTAACCGAAAACATTTTCTGGTTTATTTTTATTTATTACACCTTCATACCAACGGACTAATGCACGTAAATTGTACCTTACATAACATAAGTCCAGATAAAAGCCACATTTACTAACCAACCAAGAAAATCTCTCTTAATTACATACTTGTAACGTACTGAATACATTACAATCTTTTAAACGAGTTAAAACTTTAATACTGTATCTACTGAAAAGATATAGGTACAAAAAATACGTATTTTCTCTCCTGAAAATATATCACAGTATTTAATTTATGCAAATCAGTATCTCAGCAGGTAGGCACCCACATACTTGAATTAATTATTAAAATAAATTACGTTTAAAGCCCCATTCACATAAAATTACAATTCAATTGGATATATTATAATCAGTTAAGTATTTAAAGTTCACAGGCGCCATCGTAGTAACGACATATTTAGTTCTCTAGAGGCACTAAGTAACAATATTTTTTCAAGATAATAAATAAAATTTAATATTAAATGGCTATATATAAGGCGATGTCTTTCAAAGTAACGCTAAACCATGTGTTTTTATTTTGAAAATTTGATCGCATAGAAATATTATAAATGTTTTAACCAAGTACTTTTAACTAAGTTTCGGACCTATGAAAATGTTTGTAAAGTGTAAAAACCTCTACTTATGAACCTTTTTTCCGGATTTGCTTTTGTTGAATAATGTGGCAAACTAAGCTTTTTAGAACCTGATCGGAAGACATTTTAATATTTGAGCCCGAGATTAAGAAAATAAATATAAACATGCTTTTTGACCATGTTTTTGTTTGTTTGCATAAATCAAAACAGGTGACCGGCGTCAAGCGGGAAATTCAACCTCACGGCAACCAGCGTGAGAAGTGCGTGATTTTCTTGGATTGGATCGCACCAAAAAGCATGCTTCAAGGAAATGAATTCCTTTCAAAATTTTTCAGCTTTTTCTCTAACTGAAAAAAATTATTGAAGCTTTTCACTAATCCAATACTGATTAATATGGCGCCATTTCTTGTGAAATATCACGTGAACGGCGTTTAACATAGCTGGAAACCTCTTATTATACATTATATGAAAACAAATATTTTAAAATTAGAATTCATATTTTAAAGCTACCATTATGAAATTGATTGCTAAGATAAAAGTGTTATTGTCAATGATACATATTTGGCTTTGGACATGAATAGCAGAAAAACGGAAATAAAGTCTGGAGAAAATGTGAAGGACATACGAATGGAAGGAGAAGTCTTGGTCATCCCGAAAGACATAAGACGATCAAATTAATCGAATCGAGCCGAAAAGTCCGAACAACAGAAGAGACTGAAGCAAGAAGTGTTTGTTAAAACATAATATTATGGCATTACATCTTTTCTGCCTTCACCTGTGGTGAAATGGCTTGATTTTTGGTCAGTTAGTTATATCGATAAGGTCGCATTTCAAAAAGATTCCGAACAACTTTACCTCAATACCCAAACTGTTGTTTTTGCTACCCCAACGAACCCTCTCAAAAAATGTATTAACTAGAGACGATTCGCTCTCAGATTAAAGTATTTTATTGTAAAATACTTCAATCGCGTGCATTTCTCACAATCAACAAGTTGTAAACAATCTTTACTCCGTTTCATGCCACTACTCTTGGCAAACTGCTTGTAAACCTTATCACTCCATTCAATCAAAATTTAGTGTCCGAGTCAAAAGCATCAAGGCACCAAGGTAACGTAAATTTAGCGCCGTCTTAGTTTAATTTGTATTTTTCTGCGTATTGGCCGATGCTGGACTAGATTTTGTCGGTGTTAGGTATAGATCTAAAGCGGTAAAAGTAATATAGTGCGCATGCACAGACCGGCATGATCAAAGGGCGCGAAAAGAAACAAAAAGCTCCGGAGCTTTCAGGAAGTTGGGGCAGGATTACGAAATGATTCCCATCACATTCTACAAAAACATTAAAATATGCTTTTTCATCCCTCATATTGTTGTGGTTTCTATTAGATCCTATGCATTTACCTGCGATCCGAAGTTTGTTTGTCTTTCAAACGGATTTGTTTTCACAACTTTTGTGGATAGAATATATATGATGCCAGCTATCTGTATGAATTTAATATCAGTAAAAAACCGGTACTTTTATTCAACCAAACTTAAACACCAAATACCAATAAAATAAAACACTCGGTAATATTAAGCGATGCAATGCAAACCACGTAGTTCAAAAATTTGATCCCCTCGAAATATTGTAGACTCTTTAATTTAAATACTGCGAGTAGAACACATATTGCCTTTTGTTTAATCGGGCATCTTTGCTAGCAAGTCTTTTTGTGTAATGTGGCAAATGAAATTTTCGGAGTATGATTAAAAAACATTTTGATATTTTTGTCTAAGCTTCTAATAATGAAATCATACATTATTTTTTTGCGTAAATTTAACAGGTGGTTTTGATAAATTGACAAGTAGCAACAATATCAACCTTATCACCGCCAGCGCAAGGAGTGCGTGATTTCGTTTAAGTTTTTCGAATTGCATCGCCTACTATAAGTAGTTTAGATTGCTTGGAACATTAAATATATGTGTGTATTTTTAAAATTAATTGAAATAATTAATTAATTTTAAGACATTTTATAAAATTACGCCAAATATTTTGCAAATACGTTATGGAAATTTATTTGGATCATTTGTGACTCTAAATTTGTGCTCTTTAGTTTTTCGTTTCAAAGCACCCTAATTATCAAAACGAAATAAGCAGCGCACTTGAGGTGAAATATCACAAAACTGCGCTATATAAGTTCACTGTTATTATTATTATATTTAAAGATCAAACGATTCAAATCAACGAATTTTTAAAAACCGGTGATGTTCGCTGTGACTCGTTTTCAAAACACATTTAGAACAAACGATCTAAACCAGATAGCTCTCAAAACCTGTGCTTAAAAAAATACCAAAAGACTCCACTTGTCTATTCCTTCACCGCAAGACTTAAGACAAAAAGCCGCATTACCCAAGTAGCTGTCTTATTATCTGAAAAGAGGAAGGTCTTTTAAATAGCTCTCAGATAAATTGACAGAACATGTGTAACAAAAAATCTCATTAAATAAAAATATTATCCTGGAATTAAAACCTAAAGAGTACTTTTAGTCTCCTCTCCTTTGTTGTAAATGTAGATTTTTCTTCTCCGATTCAAGACAGCTAGTAAATCTGCGGCTTAGATTCCTGAATCATCTTGAATTTTTTTCATCTATGATTTTGAGCACAATATTTTTGACACAACCTATTCAATCATTTTTTAAAAAATGGCAAAGGTTTTATTTTTTCCCTACAGATTTAAATACGAGTACTTACAAGGTTCCGGGTAATAAACACGATAGCTTATTTTAACTGGGATGTTATCTAGACTTCCTACGCCTTCAGACATAGGTTAATCGTGTTGGGTCTTATTTTGTTTAACTGAATAACCAAATAAATTATTTTTCTATCCTGCTATTTAACTCTTACATATTGAAAGCTTTAACGCGAGCAAACACTTTTACCTCTTCATTAAATACTTCCATGTCAGTTTGACTTGTAACAATGATTAACCTGTAATAGCAAATAAACTATTACAGTAATTAACCTTGATCGATCTGCAATCGCATTTCGTCTGAAATAGGGAATAACCTGCAGCTGTGGTTAACCTGTACTTGTCACTTAATTGTGAAGTGTAAACTTGAATGGTAAACCTATAAAATAGCAATTATCCATTGTAGACTTTTCAGAAAATTTGACTTTTGGCAGTGATTCAATTATCAAATTAATTCAATTATAAAAGTAACTTTTTTACACTATAGAAGACTTTGTATCTGGAGACTATCCTTCTGGAAGTATTATAATGTACTAGGTGACCACTACCAGTAGTTGTGAAGCCATTTTAGTAAGGTTGAACGATTTCAACATTTCCTAGATCAAAAATTGTTTAATCAAGTGGTTATTTTACTTTTAGAATTTTAGAGAATTAATCCTTCTTTAATCTTTCTCTAAAATTTTGAAAAATAACGACGTGATTAAATAATTTTTGATCTAAGAAATGTTGAAATCGTTCAACCTTACTAAAATGGCTTCACAACTACTGGTAGTGGTCACATAGTACATTATAATATTTTCAGCTGCGCTAACTAACTACTTACGTCAATTACCTACCGATTTTATGTTATGAATAAAGAAAGTTGTAATTAATTATTTATTCTCATACTCAATAGATAAGTTAATGATTCATAAGTTGCAAGAAATAAGTTAGTAATAAGATACAAGTAAAAATGTAAGTTAAGTCGAAAGTTGTAAATCACTAGTGAATATTACACATACCTAATAGGTAGTAATACTTGTTAAAAGTAAGTTTGTTAACAAATTAGGTTGTAAAGCGTCCTTGAGGTAACTTTCGTGAAAACAATCATGTGTAAATCATCTAGTATTTTTTTAAGCTTTTGGGCAATTTCAGGATTATTACCACTGTTTGTGATAAATTTTCAAAAGAATGTGAAAAGGGCTCGCTCACCGACGATAGAAACCCCTGGTCGAGATGCTGCGAACACTGCCCGCGCGGGGATCTCGGTGCCAGCTGCGCGGCACGCCGCTCTCGTGACCTGCGCGGGATCAAAGCGCCGCCGCCCGGGCACAGCCCTGCGCGCCCCCAGCCACCACCCACCCACCTGCCGCAGTAACACACTACTCGCTATACGGTGCGCAGTATGCATGTTGCCAACCGTCGGTGTCAGGGCTAATTAAATCATCCAGTTGGAGAGTTTTTAAATTTACAACATCTATATATAAGCAGCCTAGCCTGTGTTCAACGATTTTGTAGCTGACCCCTAGAAGTGTGATCCATACCGATTTGAAAGATGATTTTGTCAATTAATTTAAGGCTCCCGACTCCTAGGTCTCAGACAGAAAATGAAATTGATTATTTGTACAAGATAAACTTTCGATATTTTTTTTTTACCACACTTTACTTGAAGTAAAGTAAATAGCCCTTATCCCTGAAATTTTCGTAAAATTAAAAATGAGTAAATTTTTTTGAATTAAAAAACTTGAAGTTATTTCGGTTTTTTTCGAAAGGTTTCACAAAATTTTCGTACCTATATTCTAAATCTACCATTGTATACACTTGCTGTCCTTTTTCGCTAATAGCAATAAATAGGCGTAAGTAGAATAAAATGCTGTTTCTCAGTGACTTTTTGTCGTCGGAAGTACATAAATTTTACTTATACACTATCACACACAATTCTAACCACGTGTTGTTCACCTCATCTCTAGACGTATAACGTGCTATGCAAATCTACAAAAGCTTTTTTAATTATGTTCAGATAAGCTTTCAAATTTTCTTATAAAACCATATTATACTAGTTTGTTTATTCGGTATTGAATGTGTTACCCTTTGAAGTTCGCCGACTCGGGCGCCGTGGAATTTAAACCAATTTCTCCGCTGATGCAAATGACACCGTATAACGGTAGGCAATTAGCTCGAGTCGAGTCATAACACCTTCAAGGCCGGGGCAATAAATCTTCGCTACTTATAATAGCCATATATATATATGTATACGTAATATGGATTATTTCACCATGCTGTTGAAGTTGCTTGAATACCGTCAGAACTGTTGGTACCGTTCAGGTGAATTCCGATCACGGGGTCACGAGTTCGATTTCTAATAAGTGCAAAAAGTTATGGTGTGTTGCGAGTTGTATAAGGCTGTATGGTTATCAACTATTGAATTAAATCGTGTTCTTCTCTATCGTATGGGAAAACGCTCGGTAGCATAGTATTTTGACAGATTAGAAACACTTCAAAGTAAATCTTTACGTGACCGAAGGATTTTTGTTTCTTTGTTCACTCAAGTTGTGACTTTAGCAGAGGGATTGGACCCATGACGCCGCGGTGGGAATTCGACGCGTTAGTCCACTCAGCTACTAACCGGTCAAGTATGATACGTACACTTGTATCACGGCTAGTAATCGTGCTTTGGAGCACCTTATGAGTGAGAAAACACGTGATTAGTAAGGCGGAGGTTAGGACGGTATTTCGTTAGGCAGTCGGAAAATGTAAGGTTCTAAACTCACAAACTATCTTACTTCTGTTTTAATTCAAGTTATGCATACAAAATATTTACCATGCAAATATTGTAGTTTTCATCGTTTTAGCCTTAGCACTCAAAATTAGCGCAAAACGTCACTGTAGCATTCTAATACAACAAAGGATTTATCTGTACATTTTCTTTGGGTAGTTAAGAAAATCTCTATGTTTCTAGTGAATATTTGTTTAAACTTTAATTTATTAAATCATATGAAAAATGTACAAAAATGTGCAGTTTTAAAACCATGGAAGGCGTTTTTGAATGTTTTACCTAAAATCCTAGCAAGCGGTTTATACATAATTTAAAAGATTGCTCTTTCAAAAATTGTATTCACTAAAAACCTTAGATATTTTCCTAACTACCTATATAGAACTAACAGATAAATCATTTGTAGTATTGTTTGTGTTAGAAACCCAAAAAGTGTGTATTTTTGGGCGCTGACCCTAATGACAATTTTAAAACTTTCCCATAATAGTTCAAAACTGAGATACTTTAATTTGAATGTGTGAGCAAATACATTGTCTTCACAGCTATCGTAAAACTAAAAGCAATAAATTATCATTATCATTTTCCCCGTCTGAACCATTGATCTTTCAATGCTGTTTTTTCCATCATCACAAAAAACCGTAGAATTCCGCAAGACGCGGATTAAAATACCTATCCAATTAAAAATAGATTTAAAAACAAACTAATATATAATATAAGCCACATTGCAAAGGAATCGTACTATGAGGAATGTTATTTTTTCTCTTCTTTCATTCCGGAGCGTGCTTCTCCGAATATGTTATTAACATTACTTTCGGTTTAATTTATTTCATCGAGTTCGGGAAACATCAAAGGCGCCTATACTACACCGAAGAGTGTATAACATACCTTTATACACTGTGCAGGTACCGGTGTGAGTCGGACCTCATCGCCAGGTGAGTCACAAGTCGTGAGAGTGTTTAGATTGGACTCCTAATCAGACGGATTATTGTTTCTTCCGGGTTTGGCTGACGCGTGCTAATAAACAGCCTCCAAGACTGGAGCAAAGACAGGATCCAATCAATCCTGAATAACCCTGCTTGGAAGCTCTAAGAAGTGTGGAGCTTTTTCGTTTTAAATATTTTCGTAGAAAGCAATCACTTTGTGGTTTGACATGTAAATTAGTAAACAAGAAATTAAAAAATAATTTTGTTTAAGACCACAATTTTTTTTTTTTTTTTTTTTTTAATATATTACTCACTGATTTCGCTTGGCCTAAGCATCATCATGGTACATAATTTATATATAAATATATTTTTATAAATATATATTAATATATATATATATTTATTAATTTTGCTCATATTTTTCACAAAATGATCATGGTATCAGATTAAATAATTTAGAGGCACTAGAAATAAAGAAAGCCATTAAAATTAATAGTCCCATTTTTTTCAGGTTGATTTGTCCAGTAGTCCAATATTAGGTATATTACCTGTAAACTCATAAGATTTATCATTATTCTTTAATCACCTTCTCAGTTGACGTTTCGTCTCTTTCAATTCATATTATTTGTCTCTTTCTCTCTGTTCCTTTGTTATAATTTAAATGTAATTATTTTGTTTTGTTATTTTATTTTATATTTTGTTCTCCCTCTGTATGTATGTGTAACCGCACACTTTGTATTTTTTTTTTTGGTTTAAGTTTGCACCCTGATGATGCTTATGCTTATTAAAACCGGTAGGTCATAAAAAATATATACGTGGTCTTATACAAAGTTTTTGTTTTCATTTCTTTTAATTTTAAATAGATTTTATTACTTTCTCATAAAAAATATTATGTTTGAAATTAACAATTATTCCATATTATATAAATATTAACATTATACAAATTATTACAAAAACTAATATCAATTAAAAACAGTAGCAACAGTATAAGTAGTAACAAGAGAATCACTGAACAGAGAAGCTCTATAAATGTGATCTATACCGATTTGAAAGAAAACGGATGTCGCCTATTTACTTAAGACCTTTTGGCTCCTAGGCCCCAGACAGGAAAATATTTTTTTTATCTGCTTAAGCAAAGTTTTCTATATTTAATTTTTTTTTATCGTATTCACTAAGCACACGGACACGCCCACAACAAACCTCTGTCGGTGTACTCATATCTCTTCTGTAAAGTGAGTACGTAAAACATAATATTTGTTGAAAATTGTAAAGCATGTAGGTACCTGTTTGCGTCTTTGATATGTACAAAGACACTTACCTCAGCCTATTGTTGCATGGTAATAGGAGGTTCAAGGTTATTTTGATTAAACTCATAATTCATAATTTCTCCGATTTGTTACTCTAACCTCTAAAAGCCTCTCTTGTCTCTTTCCACCCTTACTCTGTTATCTGTTCATTTTTTTTTTAAACTACTCATTCCTTCAAATACCCACTACCTAGAGAAGCACCTACATCCAATTATTTATGATTACAAATTAACTTTTTTTTAAATCGTGGAGTAGGTACGTCCGTACAAGTATGAACTTTTAAAAATTGGATCTGTGGATGATAATTATCAAATCAAAATAATTAAACATAACCCTGCCTACCTAATTAGGTACCTACCTACAATGTTTTTCACCAGATGTTACTCTATATTTTTACTTGGCATTTCATGTTACATCCCGTAATTTTAGATTTAGTTACAAATAAATTATATTATTTTTTCATCGTTATTTGATCTCTTTGACTCTTAACAGCGCGTTGAAATACTATGTTATATAATAACATTATTACATATTTACATAAATAATAATTGAAATACAAATTTATTTTTAAAAAAAATTAACATCGGTGATCTTTAGTACAGCAAAGACCGTAACAAACATTTTCATTTTAATTTATAATTCGGCATTTTCAGTTGGCGAATTTGTAATGAGAAAAAGAAGGCACCATTTAATGATCAAAATATTTGCTCGCTTCTGAAATGAACTCGTTTTAAATAAATTAATCTTCTAACAATATTTGGTCTCAAAACCACACGTTGGTTGGTTACTTAGCTCTCAGGGCCAGACCGGTGAAAATTTCTGGCCCACATCTAACGCATTTTTACACATCTCTAAACTCTATCTGAAACCATCTCTAAAACCGTCTTGTTTTCCGAGTCATTTGTCAGTTATTATATATTACAGTTATCCAGTTCAACATTTCTTGCCGTAGACTCAGAAACAATAAATTGCTGTTCCTCAATCATCACTCTACTAATTATGGGTATCATTCTCCACTGTCCAGAATGTCGAGACTTGTTAACTCAAGCCATGGTCTTGAAATTTATGGTATCAGTTTAAATGATTTTTGTCATTCTTTACTACTCTACCAAAACATTGAGTTGACTTTGGCTTTGATTCCAATGTTCTTTCTTATGTATATTTTGTCCTACTTCATTTAATATTGCGTTTTTTTTTTTGTAATTGTACAATAGTCCGTTAGTTTATAAATAAAAAAATATGAGTTTATTGGTCACGGTAACGCACGTTAAAATATAAATGCTTAGGCTCATGGACATTAAGTTATAATTTGAATATAGAACCGAAAATGTTTTTTTGTGGTTTTGTCGCTGTATCTACAAATAAAAGTTCATGATATACGAATAGCTAATTTTCCATTGAGAAAAAAACAATCAAATAACCTCCTAATCACGATAAGGTGTGTGAAACGATGCGGGGTTCTACACTTGAAATCTCAACTATATCTTATTGTGTATCTACGAGAAGAAGATCTGAAACCATTTCACCCCTGATCTCTGTAGTTCTTTTAATCTGCTCCAGTTAAGTTGGTTGGATCGGGACCGAATCTATTTGCTATCTGCGGTGTAAACTGTAGTTATCTCTTGGCGTTACTGCTTACATGTAACGCGGGGTTATTTAATTACTTTGACCACTTCGTAACCACCTACTGGCTTCTTCAAAGGAACCGATCTTTTCATCTCACGCCGTCTCCACTGCGAGTGTTTTGAAATCAAAGTAGATAGTATTGAGGGGCTTTAAGATTCGTTTGTTTGGCCATAATAGTGTTGTTTCTAGCTATCAACTACAATATAATGCTGCACGGTGTATTGTGAGTTGTTTTCTTGAGAGTAAGCAGGTTTAACGACTTTAGATTTGTTGTTTTAAGGCTTCAATACTAATTTAGCACGTCAAATTTTGACTAGAGGCATCTAGTGACTTATATCGTACTTGAAGGAAAGGGTGTGATATATTTTATCATTTACTAAAAAAGAAGAAGTGCGGTTAGCATTCCATAGTAGACTTGAAATTAGATCGCTGAGATATTTTTTTTTTTTTTTTTTTTTTTTTTTTATTAATTACAATATAACATAACATTTTGAAAAAACATATGATGAAAAACAAATATGTTGAAAAACAAATAATATTTTATTCACAGTCCTCCTCACTAGGGATTCCTGTTCCGAGGGGGACTGTAGGTTGCTGCGTTGTTGTCGCTGGTTCTACGATTACTGCAAAATCTTCATAATTTCCTCGTCTTCATGGTTATTGATCCACATTTTTATGCTGCTCTTAAACATTTGCATCTCGGTGGTATCTTTTATATGTTTTTTGGGAGAGCATTATATAATTTGACAGCATGAAACTTGTGGTTTTTCTGTCCAAAAGATGTGTTCAATCTTGGAATGTTGATTTTATTTAAGGTTTTTATTCTTGTAGTGTGAGTGTGTTGGTCAGTAAGGTACTCACTCTTTCTTTTAAAATTAAGTAGAGCATTTTTTTTTGTGTATATTTTTATGATGCTGGGAACATTAAAGTTTTTAAAAAATTTCTTTTGACGGAGTTCTTATAGGTACCTTTAGGATTGTTTTTATAATACTTTTTGTGCTTTCACGAGCTGCTTCATATGGGTGTTTGAGGCAGATCCCCATCCAATAATTCCATATTCTATACGTGATTGGCAAAGCGCATAGTAGACTTTATACAGATCATTTTTGTTGAGAATATTACGTATGTTTCTAATGAAGAACGTGAGCTTGGTGAGTTTTTTTGTAATGTTGTTTATGTGGGAGTCCCATCGAAGATTTTCGTCGATTTCAATGCCAAGATACTTTATGCGTCTAGAGTGTGTTATAGTAGGGCAGTGGCAAGAGTGTGCTAAGCTTTGTCCTTGGCACTCATGTAGTTTGAGAACATAATCTTCAGTTGGCTGTCCTCTGGTCGTTATAGAAAATGTCAAGAATTTTGTTTTATTTACATTAAGTGTAAGTGAGTTTTTTCCAAGCCATTTTTGTAGGAGGACAAGCCCACGTTCAGCTTCTTTGTATGTGGTTTTCCAATCACTTTCATTGAATATAATGACCGTGTCGTCGGCAAAACTAATTATTTTTCCTTTGGTGTGTAATTTACAGATATCGTTGATATACACAAGGAATAATAGAGGTCCTAAGACGCTTCCTTGCGGTACACCATATTTGGTTGGGAGAGGTTTACTTTTTTGCTTATCAATTTTAACACACTGTGAACGTTCTGACATGTAACTTATTAATAATTTTAGAGATGTGTTTGACATACCAATATTTTTAAGTTTCTTGAAAAGGATTTTATGATCTATCGTATCAAAGGCCTTTTTGTAGGTCTATAAAGATTGCCAAAGATTTATTTCCCCCGTCTAAGCTTTTTGAGATCGTATTTATAATATCTTCTATGGCATCAGCAGTGCTTAAGTTGTTCCTGAAACCATACTGAGATTTCGATATTAAGTTATTTTCTTCTAAATATATCATGAGTTGTTTCTTGAGTACTTTTTCCAGTATTTTTGAAAATGCATTGAGGAGGCTTATCGGACGATAGTTGTTGACATCATTTTTGCCTCCTTGTTTATATATCGGTATAACAGTAGCTTCTTTAAGGGATGTCGGAAATATACTTTTTGTTATGGATAGATTGACGAGGTGTGTTAGTGGTAAGGTAATTTCTTCACAAATATGTTTTATTGCATTGATTGATATCACATCATCCCCTGATGATACGTTTGGTTTTAAGGAAGCAATTATGTTTTTGATTTCGTTAGCAGTAATTTGTTTGAAATTGAGTTTCTCTTCTAGATTGGGAGTTTTATTTGCTTCAAGTTCATCATCATCCCGTAGTGTAATTTGTTTTGCTAATTTAGATCCTATATTTGTAAAAAAAAATCATTAATATGATTAAGAATCTTGTCAGGGTTTTCGGCATATAAAGTGGGAACCATGTTTATGTTTAGTTCATCAATTTTTAATGAATTGCTGGTGGATTTAGAATTTGTCACTTCATTTATAATTTGCCACATTTTTCTGGGATTTTGGTTACATTCTTCTATTTTGTTTTTATAATAGGATTCTTTGGCGGAGCATATAACTTTTTTGCAAATGTTTCTATATCTTTTATAAAATCGTATCATGTGTATATCATATGGAAATTGTTTAAGTTTTTGTGTAACTCATCTCTTTTTTTTCGTATACAGTTTATAATATTTTGTGAGATCCATGGCTTAATATGTATGTTTTTATGTGAAATTTTTTTTACAGTTTTTATGGTATTGGATATTATGTTTTGTTGAATTAGATCAATGAAATTATTCCATGCATCATTTATATTGTCGATATTTTGAAGTTTTTTCCAATCAATACATTTTAAGTTATGTTTAATGGCTTTCCAGTTTGTTTCAGATTTTTCTATCGTAGACGGTCTATTTTGAGATTTTCTTATATTGCTTAGTTTTATTGCTAGGATTGTTGTAAAGTGGTCTGTTATTGTTGATTCATAAACAACAGATTGCGTGTGTTTTTAGTTTTACTCATAATATGGTCAATGCAGGTTTTGGAGTTTTCCATTATTCTAGTAGGAACATTTATAAGACTTTGGAGACCGTGAGAAGCTAATGTCTGAAGATAGTAATTTTTTGCGGATGACCGCTATCCAGAATATTTATGTTTAAATCTCCAATAACAAAGACATTTTGAGTTTTTTTTACTAGGGAAAGTTCCTCGTCTAATGATTTAATAAAAGGATCCAAATTTTTAGATGAAGGTGATCGATATATTGCAAATATTATTGATTCCTTTCCTATGTTTATTTGAAGACAATCTGTAATTGTAGTTTCCTTTACTTCAGCTTTTATTTATTTTTTTACATATACAATGACTCCATCATTTTGGTTATTATTAACCACAGTTGAGTAGGTATTATATCCCAAAATTTCCAAGGGGGAAGATTTTTCGCTTATCCAACACTCACTGAGGATTATGATGTCAATGTTTAGTCCGATATGTTTCAATAAAATTTGAAATTCGTCAAAATTTTTATTAATGCTTCTTATGTTTGTGTGTAGAATTTTGAAATTATTATTTAAAGTTGCTAAAGTCTTTGGATTCGAAGTTATTATTGTGTTGTTCATTTTTATAATACAATTTTGTAAATGGAAGGTTTTTTTTTTTTTTTAAATTAAATTATTTTTACCAGGTCATCTAGGTGCTTGATGTACATAATTTTATCATTTTCTTGTTTCCGAAGCATAACTTTTCCCTGTTTGTACCATACATATTGATATTTTTTTTCTTTGGCCATTTGTTTCGCTTTCCATAGTATTTCTTTATGATACTGACTCAATTCTTCACTAATAAATATTGGAGATGTAGTCAAATCCCTAATTTCTCCATAGTTTATTGTTTTCTTTTTTTCAAGAAGAGCATCTCTTTTTCTTTTATCTGAAAAAACTACAAGCAGCTTCGGTGGAGCTCCATCACGCCTGTCTGGGACTCTGGTGACGTCAGCAATATCGGAATGTAATAGCTGGACTCCAGCTGCGGCAGCCACTTTTCTTATAATTTCTATTGGTTGTTCCCGACTCTGTTGGGAAATTCCAGCTATTTCTAAGTTATTATACTTTGAAACGGTTTCCATGTCCGACAGCCTGATTTCCAGTTTTTTAATGATCATATTTTTTTCATTGTGATCTTTTTTGAGTTTTTCAAAGTCAGCTTCAATAGCACGATTTAAATTATTTGTAATATCCATTTTTTTCAATATTTTTCAATATTTTTCAATTTGTGTGGTAACTACGTATAAACGAGTTTCGAATAGGGTTAATCGAAAAACGAATGCCGATGTAAGCATAATATACAATAATAGGAAAGGAATAATTAGGAAATGATTAGGACACGAAGAACCACTAATGAAGAAAGAAAAATTAAACAAATAGATAACGCTATTGTGAATGGAATAAGATATTCTGGGAAGACGTTGAACTATCAAACGAAGTAACTATCTATGTCGGGTCACATTTCGTATCAGGAGTCTGGATCTTAGAATAAATGTTGACTGAGCTAACAGTACGTATGTGCCAGTACAGTGGTGGGTGGCGATCAACCCTCTCTGCCTACCCTTGCAAGGAAATAACGTGATTATTAACAAAGTTAATTAGTTTATAATTATTATTGTTAATGAATATTTGGAGAAATCTGTTGCAGTTTTCTAATAACTAGAAATCTTTTTCCAATAAACAATATTTTACTCTCATCTCATTTATAGATTTTTTTTTCAATTTAGGTTCCACACAGCAAAAAAATTTATATTCTCTTCTTTTATTTTTATAGTCTCTGATCGTTTTAGGTTAGGTAGATATCGACATAACTCTCGGTGGTATTAAATATATGCGTGGCCATAATTATTTGCGTTGCTTATATTGTGAATTATAAGTTATCGAAGGCAATTAGTATTAATCGGAAGTAGGTATACATGCAATTGGTGGAAGTTCCGGTAGTCCTGTTTAAACATGAACTTTTTATACCTATTAGTTTTCAGCCATAAAACTTTAAAACTTGCATAAACAGAATAAACTCCTTACAATTTAATAGTTCTAAAACTTTCTTAGACAGGTTACTTCCCTGTTATGAGAGATCAAAGATTATTACAAAACATTCAAAGGCTGTTGAAAACAAAAATATTTTCCCTAGAAACTTTGGTAATAAATTAAGTTTGGCGCGTCTAATAACTTATCCTGCAAAAAATCATCAATGGAAGTTCCCACGTTGCAAACTTTGCAAAAAGGCATTTATTCACGATGGATGTGAAAATCGTAAAAATAACGAGAGACGCAGAGGCGATGACGCTTATATTATGACGAGGAGAGCTTTATTTAAGTTCTTCTCGTCAATATTATGGTTCACTATGCTCGTGTTAGAGCTTTTGGCTGTTGAAGTACATACCGTTCTACAAATAAAAGATATACGTACTTTATTTAGTACCGACTTACATTTTTGTACTTGCACGAGGTTCACAAATGCGATTGCACGAAGTTCACAAATAAAATAAAACATACTTTTTGGCGTGCTTTTATGCGTAAATCGAAATTGGCGACCGCGAGCGAGAGGAGTTAATGATTTTATTTGAGTTGAATCTATTAAATCACCTTAAAATTTTAAAACTAATTGTGCGAACATTTTTTTTAAACGTTAAGCAAATGATACATTTTTTTAACTTGCGAGGAAGTAATTTTGAACTGTGGTTTGTAAACATATTACGTTGGTGCCCACTATATTCGTTACTGTTAAGAGTGCAGGTCCGCTGAGTTATTCTGCAGCCTGCAGCTTGGAATACCTCTAACTATCCCCATTATCAATCTTGTCTGAAACACGTTGTAATATTTTGGTTATAATTGATTTCTCTCGATCATATTCTATTCTTTGAATAAAAAATCTCTAATTTATAACGTAGGTCTAATGTAACGTAGTATTTTATACTACCATATAAATAAAATTACGACCTTTGCCTTGTGACACTGAATTTAGTGGCAAAATTAACCCCGGCTATATCTTCCTGACATTTAAAGAACTTCATCAAAAATATGTTGGGATATAAAACAAGACTAACAGTAAGTTTTAGTTTCGGCCAGTTTAGGGACTTTGTCCGTAACGTGGGGCTCGATTTAACGAGGCCAATTAAAGTGATTACTAAACTTTATTACTGCCAGTAAAAATAAGCCTCCTGTGTTGTATCATGAGCAGAAATTAAGGCTACTGACCAGCTTCTGGCGATTATCGTAACTAAGTTTTTGGGTTGTTAAAAATACATTTTTTTAATGATGTCAATGATTTATTTTGAGAAACCATTGTTACATTTGTGACTTTATAAAGAAACCATTATATGTTAATATTTTAAATTTAGCCACCTCCGTGGTCGAGTGGTTAAAATCTTTGGATCCAGAGGTCACGGCTTCGAAACCCGGCCTGCGCAAATAAATGTAATCAAACTCGTTTGTATCATCGCTGTATAATAAATGTAAAATTATATATGGTATACTTGCTGTACGTTCCAGAGCTGTAGGTACTCTTAGAATCTATCCATATTGGATTATATATTTGAATATAAAAACCTGGTGAAAATCACTATTTAGAATCCAAATAATGCTTTAAAAGGATTTATCTACGTTTAGTGACTAGATCTGAATAGTCAAATACTTATCAACCTTCCTCTTCCTCATATTTTTACCCTCCCCACTAATTTCAGGTAGTTGGACTCGTTTGTGGTAAAAAACTTTTTGAATTCTACAAAAAGTATGAATAGAATCAATGAACCAAAAAAATCCCAATAAAACTTTTCCTATGTAGGGACTTATTTATTACATGTACAATTGCTTACAAATCTCAAAAGCTCGGTCTCGGAATTATTTTTAAAAATATTTTTTTAATTCTTGCAACATGATCATGATAAGAAAGGAATAAGGCATGTTAATCCGAGTCTTAAAGAGACTTAGATAATACGGTGAAGGTCAGTCGCGATTACAAGTAATCCTGCCGTAAATAGGTACTAATAAATTAAGTGGACGGATCGGTCAAAAACCCGGCGTTTTATTTCTTAGAAATCTCTACCATGTTTGTGTCTAAATACTCTTACCTTGCCTATGTACTTCCGGGCCGAAGTATTAGATATGTAGATATTTTATAAATAGTGATTTTTGGGAAAATAATATGCCATTTACGTCAAACCATTAATTTTTGTTAAGGACATTTCCAAAAAGGTGATCTGAATGCATTAGTCAGAGTTGTCAAAGCAAGCGAGGCTAGGAGTTCACATTAAAGTTCCAATACTAACACTAATGTATGGTAGATCGGCATAGACATTTAGACTGAAAGCAGTTATCTGAAATATGTGTAATAATAACAGTGAACTTTTATCGGTCAGTTTTGTGATATTTCAACTCAAGTGCGCTTCATACTAAATTACCTAACCTAATAGGAGGAATTACAAGGAGAAAATAAAATATAATATGTTATACAAATTAAAACTATCTGAAATCATGATCGTTATCATAAATCATTAGAGAAAAGGTTTAAATATGAGTATAACAGTTCATGTGTACTTAAACAGATTGAAAAAAAAAATACTAGAAGCTAACGGTGTAAAAATCCAGATGAATAGTATGTATTCACATTAAGAAATTTGTCAAAGAAGGAAAATTAAATCAAAGGAAATTAAATGAACGAATTAATTACGGGTGAGGAGATCCGAAAAGAATACAAGTCTGATACGCAATGTAATGAATAAAATTAAGAAAGGGGTGCTAAGATTATCTGGATGTACAAAGTGAATTAACAGCGAGATGAGTCAATTTAGGAACATGAGTAAAATATTTGAGCCGGAGACGCCAGGAATCAGAAAAAATATGAGGAAATAAGAAATGCCAAGATAAAGGTTGGTGGCATTTCATTATATTTGCCTACTTTTAGGTTGAAATCGCAGAATGGGCTTACTTTCTGCATAAACCAACAAAATCTGCAGTATTTTCTTACAATACTCTCACATATTATTATATTGCAAGTATTTCACCAGTATCACCACCTCTTTCGAGTAAATTTACAAGGTTATTGTCCCATCGCTCTGATAAAGCGCTTCAAGTATGCCACACCGTGTCTCTGGGCGAATTCATTGTGCCAATTCCAGGAAATAATAATGAGTGGAAATCACATTGTTTGCACCTTAAGTAACATTATTTGTGAGACAATAATGTTTCCAGTCGGAAGGTACAGACAAAATTCAGCACTTCTTAACACGACGCCGCATTGACATTATAATAATAGCCATCAATATAATTTAAGTATGAAATCGAGATAAATACAAACTTCTCGCAAATTCCTTACAATGCCGTTGGAATTGTTTCCCAAAAACTTAAAGCGTTTTACCAGGTATTTTTGTTCCATCAACATCAATCGTTACCCCTCACTCCGTTGCATAAACGACACATCTAGCAGAAAGAAAGGCTATGGTGTATTCAAAATGAAAAAATAAATACGGAATCATAATATCGTCGCTTGAAAGGCGAAAGGGCTTAGGCGACACTTTGGTCAAAAATGTGTTGAATATAAAGTTTAGATCAGTTTTTTTTCTGCATCAAATGCTCTGACTCGTTTGATGCCGAAGAATCACATGGTTTTCCAGTCATCTAAAATATATTTACCATTTGAGAGAAGGCTTGACTAAAGCGACACAAGTTTTTAAGACTTTTTAAGCTTTTTGTCGCTTCGGCGAAATGAGGAAAACATTTTTTTTTATATTTCATCAGTCCACTGACCTTTAATTAAACAATGAAAATACCTTTCCTAATTCTGGAATAAAATTTTATTATTGTTGCCATTGTGGCTAAAATTTAAAAGTATAAATTCGCTTTCACTATTAGTGACGGGATTTTTTACTAATTTGAAATGAAGAATAAAGAAGTATCGTTTCTAAAATGAGCGTAGGACATTATTTTTTAGTAGAAACGGAGGACATGTACTTCATTTGGATACCCTATACATGATGTTATGTCAATATCCACGCAAGTTCCGAAAAGTCCCGCTCCGCTTTTTGTCAAAACTAACGATCTTGTTGCTATTTTGTCATTTTGGTGTAGTAGTGGGCAAAGCGGCTCAGTTTAGGGATCCGGATCACTAGATCAGCTGTCTGTAAAGATCCGGCTCAGTGAGCCGGCTCAGCTGAACGACGGTTCGCGTTCCCCCGCACCGTGCCCTCTCCCTGGCTCCCTCGGCCCTCCTAACTATAATATATTTTATTCTTACAAAAGGGGATCCCAATATTATTGGGCTGGCCAAACGCTCACTTAAAAAAGATCTAACATGACATCATACCAATTATCCGATGTTTTGTTTTCAAATTAAAATCTCTAAAAAAGTGTATTTATTAATTTGTTGTTGATTTTGTCATTTATTAAAAATTCAATTGAAGTTTCGTGTTAACTATCTAGATAATATTTCACAAAATGGCGCTATATAAATTAGCCAAGTTTTATTATTATTAATAATAGATAAGCTTAAAGAAAATTAATGTAATTATATCATAAAAAAGTGTATTTAATAATAGTAAAAAATATATATTTAATAAAAAAATGTATTGAGAAAAAAATTTTTTTTTGGGAGAATAATAGTTTATCGTCGTGTATTATACTTACAACGAACAATAAACATAATTATACTCATGCAAGTACTTAATACCAAGAAAAAATTTCAACTATTATTTAGATAGCAATGATTTACTCAAAATAAACAATGAACATAATACTTTTAATAACTCCGTTATTGTTAATAGCTCAACTTTGTTTTTGTTAGAATAAACAAAATAATTTGGTCGAAGGTCCGACGCCACGATCCCTATGACATCACCGGGTCTCACAGATCAACAGATCTCTCGTTCGCAAAGATCTGCGAGCCGTTAAAAGATCCGCGAGCCGTTGGGATCCGCGACCCGTTGAAAGATCCGCGAACCGTTGGGATCTGTGAGCCGTTGAAAGATCCGTGAGCCGTTGGGATCCGCGAGCCGTTGGAAGATCCGTGAGCCGTTGGGATCCGTGAACCGTGAAGATCGTTCTTTGTGAACCGGATCTTTCAATCTGTATAAAGATCCGGATCTTTGAGCCGGGTCGTTCGCGAACGACTCACTTCTATTTTGGTGTGCTAATTATTTAATTGCGCATTATTGTGATTTGCGAGTTTCGAGTTGGAGGCGGAGTGCATTCTCGCGACTGGCTGCCGGTGAGCCATTACGCCTCGGCAGGAATCCTCCGGAATTCGGCCGAGAGAATGACAGCCCGCGCTTTTCAGTCGCGTGCGCGCCGCCATTTTTTCTGCGCATTTCTTCGACCAATCAGACGCGTTGGCAGCATCACTGCGCGCGCAACCATCTCGCGAACACATCGGACCACTTATATTTTTCTGCCGACGAAATTTATTCTAATAATTATTTATTATTGCTACATAATATAAATCACAGGAACGAAGGCGCCTTGTTTTAATCAGAGTAGGTAGATTACTGTTTTTTTCACTATTTTGTTGCACATAAATAAAGGAGTAATGCTGAATGGAAGAAGTCAAGGATATTCCAGGTAGACATAGAATACGTAAGTGAAACAAATACTTGTGTCGAGTCATATTTAACGGAAGACTATGCTGAGACGATCTATAAATGTAAATAAAGTCTGGATTATGTGTCAAGACAGAAGTGGGTAGTATGGCATCCTCTCTGCATACCCTGTGAAGGGGCGACGTTATATACAGTTCTTCGAATCAACTGTGAGAGGGTGCGCAAGTTTTCGATTAAAGTATTTCTAAATAACTTCTGAAAGTTTTAGGTAGATCTGTTTTAACAGATGAATTTTTAGGGAAAACAGTTTTTTGGGACTGAATACAGTTGGGTTAGAGAAAGGTTTGAGATGGGTTTGAGGTTAGAGGTTTTTGAGATTTTAATTTGTATTTGACCAAAAAAACGAATCTCGTTATTTAAATTTTATTTCATTTATATTTGGTGGCTACATTTAGATTCCATATAGTTTACAAATAAAAAAAGATCTATAGATGTTTTAAAAACAATTTCTACTCTCGATCAACTTGAGCTATGTTTAAATTTGTTCAATTATATTGACATAATAAAACAGACAAAATCCAATCTCTATGATCAGACCAGTGCTTCACTAGGGCTCAAAGTGGTGAGCTGTCACGAAGGAATAGCGAAAAATTATTGGAATATTTTTAGAGAAATATCTTTGGAAGAACCTTTAGAGCCATCCAAGTTAAAATAATTAGGCGGAGAAGGTACAACCACACTAACTGTTTGAAGACATATTAATAAGAAAATGGATAATCTAGTTATAACTCTATTGGGTGAAGTATTCGCATTTAGCAAGGATAGAAGACAAAACACCAAAGAGGCTTCTTTATAAGGATCATCCAGAACGGTGGTGTAGAGGACCACACCGCATCCTTGGGCATACGAGACAGAAGGAAGACATCAGGAGACCTACGGGGGTGTAGGCGTTACCTGGAGGTGACGAAGACTCTCTCAGAAATATTACAGCCATAAAGATGATGATTAAGAGGATTCCAAAAACGTCGGCTTTACCCAAGATTCATATTTAACTTAATTCCAATGAATCTGTAACAATAATATTAAATGTTTTCAGAGGATGCACTCGGTGAGGGTTGTTTATATTTTAGAAAACTGACAATCTTACCCTGAAACGATTTCCAAAATTTTTAAACCGTTTTTCAGCAATAACATTTTTCAAATCAAAATTTTCACCTTGGGCAGAACACCCTTCTAGGTGTGTTTCAGCAAACTCAACTCTTTGCCTTTTCTTTACGCCGTGCGACGACCATTATTTTTGTCATCTCGCCTTTCGAGTTACGATTCCCATTTTTTTTCTTCCTTTGAGGTGTTTTTACGATTCAGTTACCGCTCAAGCACGTTCAGTCTGTGACTGACGTTGTGATGATTTTTTAATTTATTTTTGCAAATACGTGAAATCTGATGTTCATTAACATTAATTTTATCTTCACATACCTTAAAATAAGGGGTTATCATATTTTCCGTAATTTTGCAGAAAATATACGATAGAACAGAAAAATATCCAAATCAATTGAATACTGGAATTAATTAAGGCTCTAAGTGCCAAAAAAATTAACAACTTTTTTTTTTACAGAATCGTATTTTATGATGGAAATAAAATACGATCCTTTAAAAAAAAACAGTTTTTATTTTTTTGGTACTTAGAGCCTTAATTAATTCCAGTATTCAATTATTGATTCTTATTTTTTAGTCTAAGCTCATTTTTTTAATTGTTTATTTCGATTTATTTCTAGGTTACTATGTCGTATTGAACAGGAATGATAAGAAAACATAAAAAATATTAATAAGTAAGCATGCAACAACATAAGACAGTTCTCAAATAAAACCATGGTTTGAAATATCTGTATAACCAAAATCATTCAAATACCATATTCTCGGTGATGACTGACACCAAACTATGCAGTTAAATAATATTCTTAATCTTCAAATAAAAAACATCCTCCGATATTTTTTTAAAACTTCTTATGAATAAAATGGCTAGTGAATTTTTCCGTCCTCGGCGGAAATATGTAAATTGAAACGTTAAATTATGAAGAAAGCCGAACGCGCGCCATTTTTATCCATTTCTTTGATTCTACCGATTTAAACATTAGGGACTTAATTCAATTATACATTTCTTTTGTGGACTTAATTAATGTGAGGAAACTAATTGCGTTCAATTATAATTGCTTCTAAATTAACATTTTATCTAAAAAATCTGAGAAATTCGGGGAATAGAATTTGGATTATTTGCCTAAATTTCTTGTGACTAATGTTAGAGCGATGTAAACAAGATGGCATGAAATATTTTTTTCCACAGTTATTATTATGACATTAAAAGTTATATTTTTTATTGATTATTTTTTTACTGTTTAATTAATGTTTTATTCTTATTTTTGGCACTAGCACGAGCACAAAAACGACTGTTTTTTTTGTACATTAATTGAACCCAAAAAAAAATTACAAATCAACTTTTGACCGGTCGGTAGCTGAGTGGATAAACGAGTCAGATTGCGACTGCGAATTGAACCCACGACGAGGGCGTCGTGGGTTCAATTCTTCTTCTGGCTATCAATGCACAAGCAACATTTTCCGCTTATTACGATGGTAGTAGGAGTTTTTCAAATATTGTCAGGTCGTAACCAGGGAATTTTTGTTTTTATTATTATTTTTTTAATGTTAAATCTGGTAAAAATGCAAAGTTGACATAATAAAGTGGATGAACAATAATTATCAAAAATACAAAAACACATATATCATTCTAACGTAGACACCTCGGTACGTGTGTTCCTAGTAGCGCTAGCTATAATAAATACACTGTCCATGAAATTTCATCCACTCACAAACCTAGCACTTCACAACAATGTATTTTCGATGGTTATTGATTCCCAACTGTAATGGTTCCAATTTCGAAATAATTCTAAACATGATTGTTTTTCTTCACAACTTTCAACAAGCTGCCCGCGTGATATATTGATCAAAACTCCCAATCAAACAAATTTGGAACAGCAATAAAGCTTCCGCTTACTTCAACTTAAAAATGCAACTTTGTACATTATATGGAGCAGTCAACATAATGGTATATTTAAAGTATTCTATAATCCAACATCGCTTATTGTAATATATACTGACAGCTGTCCACGATAGTGAAAATTTTACCCATATGCGCGGTGTTATAAATTTTGTATCACTGCTAAAAACTAAAAAAAAACATCACACAATATTTTCATACTAGATTACACATATATTTCCAACTTGATACAATTTACTCTTTACTCTAGGCATATGATTTATCAGCGTACGCAATCTATACTTCCCCTAAATTCTAATACCAAATACTTCCCCCTTTTCACACTGTGCCCTTAAGTTCCTATTGTTTACATCCATACTTTACCATTAGTATGCCGAGCCTTCACAAATTACGGATCATGATCACCGGTCTGAAGCAAACAAGAAAATTCTAACCACCAAGCAAAAAGAAACGTACAATTTGAACCGAGTTTCTTTAGTTGCAGTGGTTTGAATTGAGGTATTGTTGCGCAGTGCTAGGTGTTTGGTGGTGAACTCGGGTGGCGCGTATAGGACCAACGAATTATAACAACCAATACAAAAAGGAATGGATAACCGGTTACTTGCGCCACTGTGTACCGATTTACACCGCGAAAGAAGGAGGGGGTTGTCAGGGGTGGCAAAAGAAAAACGCAGTTTGTAAAAATATATTATTTAAACAAAAAAATACCAGTTTTTCATCATCACATTCATTTTCAATTGACTTCTTAATCTTTGTTTCAAGTCGCAATCTCGCTAATCGCATAAGACATATTTAGTTGCTAGAGTTTTCTGTTTTTCAACAAACTCAGCTCGTTAAAATCGTATATTTATGTAAATGCTACTACTTGGAGCCAACATCTTTAAGATATTAGCGTTCCGTAAATCTTAGACTAGAATACGAGAAGTAGAATTAAACTAAACAAAAAATACAAAATGCGCGGTTACATATACATACAAAGGAAGAACAAAACGTAAAATAAAATAACAAAACAAAAAAAAACAATTGAATAACATTTGAATTAAAGCAAAAGAACAGAGAGAGAGGCAGATAATATGAATTGAAAGAGACAAAACGTCAACTGAGAAGGTGATTAAAGAATAATAATAAATTTGAGTTTACAGGAAATGTAGCTAATATTGATTATTACAGCTTTGTTAATTATTTTAGGCAATTTCAAAAATCTGCATATTTTTCAGGAGAAACAAAAATGCCTTGTTATGTAAAATCATAATTTTTGTGATTTTTTTCAGTGATTCCGAAAATAGATTAATAACTAAAATAAATAATAAATCTTAACTGTAAGTTTTTAGTTATAAGCTTAAGTGATAAATTATAGGTTAGATAAATTAATTTGTAAAGCGCCCTTGAGGTGATTTTCCCACAAAAACGGCGCTATAAAAGTAATCCATTTATTATTATTATTTATTATTAGTCTCACCTTCTTCCAATTTGTTGATAGCGTCTTTTAATGTTGAACCGAGATTAGATATTAGCTGTTTAATCTAGATCTGCGTTTTACATTCTCAGTAATAATAAAAATAAAAAATTGTTAATTTTTCATGTGCCACTCTCCGCAAAACTCACCTCAGGGGCGCTTTACAAAAAAAAAAAGCCATAATTTTTTTATAATTTTATAACATTTTTTATTTCACTTTATTTTTAATCACTTTATTGACATCTGTATTTTTGTGACAGCCCTGATTGGCCTGGAGAAGAGGAGATCAGATCCGGGGGCGGGGGGGGGGAGGGCAGGGGTGCGGTTAAGATGTTTGATGTCGGCGAGATGAAAGCGGGCGGCGAGTTCCAAAGGAGACCGCTCCGTGGAAGTAATAACTGAGTGTTGAGCGAGGAATCGGAAGGCTACATGTCCATTTTTTTGGACGATATTAAAATTTTGTATTAATGTGTTGGTATTTTTGTTGACAAATAAGAACGCTAGTTGTATATACCTATTATATTAAACAATATCATTTTGCATAATATATTTTTCATATATATAATAACGGTACTTTTTGGCATTTTATAATGTGGAGTGTGAGGTAGATTTGAAAAGGTGATACTGTGAATGGAAAGGTATATATTTCGTTAGCACATCACTAAGAGAACTTTTTAATATATACTAACATATATTTTTTCCAAAAATATTTTCAAAATACCAATATTATTAATTTCATGCATGTTATTTAAAGAAATCAAAATACAACCCTTTTTATATTGTCAATATAATTGAACTTAACCATATCATTGAAATAAAATTCAAACCCCGTTACATTTAACATTGTCATTAAATCGGTAAATTGCGCCATTTTTATTTTTATACATTTGAATCGACCCGTTTACCGTCAATTTTCAACTTGTCATTGTTTGATAAAAATATCATAGCCATTGTGCTTGACGGTTGACTTATCAGTTAATCAAATTACCCAAGTTAAAAATTTCACAAGGCGCTGGCGGACCGAGAATCGGCGGTTAACGAGAACTCTTCAAATATCAAAAAATTGTAAAAGTGCTCTGAATGCCGATTATGACATAAGTTCGAATACCGTGGTCCATGTTATATGTAGAAATGTAGATAAACTTAAGCAATAACTTTAAAAAGTCAATTCAAAGTCTTAAAAAATTATATTCACAAGTTATTGAGCGTACCTACTTACAACTTTCATTTATCTTTTAGTAAATAGATTTGCAACAATCTTGTTTAGAACCGTAATTACCTCGCGTAGTGATGCACTCCGAATGGAAAGTGTAGCGACATAGCTTACACAAATACTGAAATCTTAACAGCCTTGGTGCACTTTACAAAAATGCCTAATCAACAGCTACACGAACAATCGCACGTTAAAAACAGTTTATACCTTTTTGCACTTGTGCTTTATTTTGCTTGCATGGGGATAACATCGGGGTGACTTGTTATCTATTTAGAGTAGGGGGTGGGGTTTGAAGTCACTGAAATATATGGACCAATTTTTTAAAGTTATTATTTTTTTTCGTAGTTTTATGAAAATAATAAATTATACAATGGAACCACCGGAAGAAGTCGCTCCATTTCGCTGTCAGCATCTTAAATAACACGGGAGTGCGGGGATTTGACCAATAGGGCCTTGCCTCGGAACAGGTGCAAAATAAAAGCCAATAACACATTACGACGAACCCAAAGCCGGTAGCACATTTTTTCGCAAACAAATCAAGATTGGCTCCTTGTGGAGGTACAGCCTGCTTCGAAAATGACTGATACCTAGTGATTTATAAATATACGTTATTTAGATGATCATATTTAAATATTGTATATTGAAGTATATTTCGTATCCTTGATGTAACAACCCTATATTTTCAAACTACATCGATCACGAGATGAATCGATTTGAATAACTTTTTTTTAATATATATATTTATTTAAATATATATTTATATAAAAAAAAAACGGAGTGATTGTGTGTTCGCAGCAGATCCCTGCCAGCCCCATAAACATTTTCCAAATTAAAAACATAGTTCAGCTTTCAAATTAATTTATAAAGTAAGGGGAATCGTACATACTAAGTTTTTACTAATATTCAATTAATATGACAGTTTTTTCATAAAATTTCCTACCTAGGTCTAAATTATATTCATATTCAAAACTAAACTGCACACATTAGTACAAAACATATCTACATCCTTCATTCCCTTGTCGAACCCATGCAGTCTAAGTACAGGGTGGCTATTTATCAACCGTAAAATTGATATTTTTAAACCGCTACATAAAACCTTTTTTTTACTCCAGATGTGAAATTATTACTCCCTTACCACAGTGCAGGTTTTTTTCTGGTCACCGAGTCACGTGAGCCATCCTGTCAAAAGATGCCGCCGTTTTACTTAAAACTGAAATTCAAAGATTATGTTTATTCTATAGAACTTTTGGAGAGTGAAAAAAATTGTCTGAAAAGTACCCTTCATGTTTATTAGAGATTTGTTTTTTTAGGGACAGGCTTAAAGTTGATATTAATTAATTTATCCTTTTAATTGCGTAAGCAAATGTTTTCTTTCATCATGAAATCCATTTTTCCTGATTCTTGTAAAGTCATCTATAGGTTGACTGCTAAAAAGCACCCTCCATCTCTTTCTGGCCAATGACAGCCGCTACCATTAACACAACTTTTTCGATGAATTTCATTGGTTAGAAAAAGACACCGATTCTGTGTTCCTCCCAAATGAACATAATGCATAAGGACTCCATTTATGTTTACAACCATCCATAATTGTTTTGTTTTTTGTTTTTCGTTCCTTGACTTTCCTGTTTTACTTTACCTTTCCTGTTTTATATTACTACTTGGAAAAAAGCAGGCCAATCTAAAAAAAACCTAATTTTGATTTAACTTATTCGTAGAATTCTAATACAAATCTCAATTTGTCAACTGATAATTTTTGTTTTTCACGAATCAACTCATACTCGAGAATTGTCAGATGAAGGTTTCTTTATTCTCAGAAGCAATTGGTAAAAATTGGTTCATTGAAGATATTAGGTTATTACCAAAATTGGAGTTTTTTACAGAATCAGTTTGTATCCACACTATTTATATCTATTATTATGAAAATAATCTTTTGCATTTTCTTATATTTTTAATGTAGGGTTTAAGATGGTAAAAATCAAAGATTAAAAATATTTACTAATGCTTTTTCACTTCTAGGGAAGAAAATTGACAGTTAACAACAAGCATTGAACGTTTTTCTTTTAGAATTTTACCCACCGCTGTAATAAGGCACCTGATAGATGAAATCAAAGTCTTCTAAATCTTAATAACTCAGGCAGGATACTCTAAAACTATAGTTCAGAACTGAAATTTCTCGAAGTGTGCCACTCCGTGGGCTGGAGATTTTCCAATGTCGGCGCATTACGTTGTGAATTAGTATAAGGTATTCAATTTGGCATAACGCCGAAGACTGTGTAAACAATATATTATTAATTAAACTAAGTGAATTGCACAATGGTCAAAATTCAGCTAGTCTATGTCGCGTGATGAAAATAAAAATTTGAAAATTGCTGGCTTAACTTAAAATTTCTGGACCGGAAAGTATGTAAATTTTGTAACGGCTGAACTCACCCTTCGACAGATCTATGCATTATAGTAACTAAAAAATATCTGAAAGGATTACGCATCATTGATTTCTATACGAAATGCGTTAACGAACATCTAATTTTCCTGCAATTTCGCGGTTAAAATTCTTACGGGAAGTTCACACGATTTGCTAGTTCTATCGCATCGCTACCTGGCGGCGGACATCAAAGGTTTCCGGAATATTCGGTGGATAAGTGTCCAGTGTTTTATACGACAGTGCTCTAATTGAACCAACAAAGACGTGATTGTGGTCATGTTCCTGGGCACAGAACCATAGTGGATTTATGCTCACAAATTACAGTAGTAGATTCATCCTGCTACCGTATTCTTTTTTCGTAGTGAATAACAAAGCCCATTCAAACTTTTGCGGTAAAAATTTTGACTGAGTAATCATTTCGACTGAAAAATGTTGTTTTCGACGATTTTATTTATTACACTCAAGGTGGATTCACTTGATAAAATTGGTTTTCATTAAAAATATCATTTTAAGAAGTCCATTAAAATTTATTGTGAATTTTACAAATAAATAGTTTATTAAAGCCAATTTTGGGAGTCATAGCTCGAATGGAAAAGAGATTTTGAAACAGATTTTTTTTACACTTCTCTCAAGCTTTACTTCTTAAAAAAAAAATTTTTGTACCAAGTTCAGAGTACCCAGGTGTTTGAACAAGTGAGAACATTCATTGTTACCGGTGTTACCGAGCACAGTTCTATTTTTTTTTTTAATAATTAACAAGGAATTTTAGTCTATTTTCATTTAATAATATTCACGTGTAACTTAATTACCAATGCTTTTTTAAAGCACATTTTCATGGTAAAATAAAAATATTAGATTTTCAGTGCTATATATCATGCGATTCATAGTCAGATGACGTCACATATTTGTCAATTTAAGCCGGGGCATTTAGACCTATTGGTTTTAAAATCATTTTTCAAGATTTATTGAATGTACGAATAATCATATGGAATCAAACTTGTATATTTTACAGAATGGACGATCTTTGTTCTACGTGAATAATTTTTTTTTGAAGCCACGATGTTTTTCACTCGTAAAAATAAGATTTCTGATTAATTTTAGTTAAAAGTTAGTTAAATTTATAGCCTTCTTCTGATGCACTATCGCTGTGCTCTTTAAATGACTATTTGAAACGTTATTTGTTGAATACCATTTTCAAATAAATTATACATAACTGACGAAAATATAATTATAAACTCCCTGTAGAAGAGTATGAGCTCCCAGTGAAGTGAAGTTGTTTACTTTAACCGTGTAATTATCGTTACAAATAATTGATCCTTTAAATCTTACGCACTAATCAACTGATGAATAAACATGAAGTGGAATAATCAATTATATTATGTCTACAAACCTGCAATCAACTCTGAAATATGTGGCCATTATACTAACTGGAACTGCGTAGCATACACACTGATTAAGCTTATCACAGACGGTAATTAAAATACTTTAAGATCGATTAATCGCTTTTGATAAGTAGCCTGTAGAAGGAACATTGGTAGATGAATTGAAGGAATGCTGTAATAGCTGTTTTCATCTGCATATTAGCTGTCTTACCTCCGTTTGTTCCCAGTCAAATAGAATGCCTCAAAAATTGACTAAGTATATATGGTACATATATATATATATTAGTGTTATATATAACACTAATATTATTTATAACATAATTCATATTAGTGTTATATCAATATATATATATATATATATTTTTAAATGTAAACATTTCATTATAAATTATAAATTACCCTCATAAAAAAAGCAATGGTTGTGTGTATGAGGGGGTGTTGTTTATTTAGTTACTAATAATTTACTGTAATGATTTTTCAAAGATATTTATTTTAAGTTTTCAGTGTAGTCTTTTAATTGTGTTTTGAATTCTTTAAGATCATCATTAATTAATCTTATTTTTTCTGGTAAACTAAGTCACCACATAAAATCGTAATTTTTTTTGATAGTGTATTAAGATATTGACAAAGTTCATTTGTGAAGTTTGTTATGCTTGAATTATGTGTTCGGTATATTGTTATAACTGTATAAATATTATTTTTAAATTTAAATTCTATATTTAAACAATTTACAAGTTCTATGTTTACTTCAGCAATATTAGTAACTTCACAATCATCACGTATGTATATATATATATGTGTGTATGTTTTTTAGAGAATTATTTCCATCTGCCGGCACAAAGCTGAGTTTTATTGATGCTCAATTCATGTCTTTGCCACATAACATTTACCATAAGCGAAGCAATGCCTGTTATATTGAGGAACTGTCTCGTGATAATCTCCGTGGTCGAGTGCTTAAGATCCTCTACTGTGAATCCAGAGGTCACGGGTTGAAATCCCAGCCTGCGTAAATAAATTTTATTAACGTATATTTTACATTTAATTCATTTAAAAATACATAAATAATATTTTCTGCCTGCGCAAATAAATTAGACTTGATTAATATGTGTTGTCCCACATTTAATGAATAAATAATAATATAAAGTTTCCTCGTGGTACGTTCCGAGTGGTAGATATTGTAAGTATCGTGTTGGTGAAAGAAAACCACTCTGAATCGAAACCCTGCTGTAAATGGATTTAGCATTTTTTGTGACCAGCTCTGAATAGCCTTTGAATTCTAACCTTCCTCTCTTCCATCTCCTTCCTCTTTCTTCTCCGAACAGCCTTACAAAACACCCCAAGTCTAAGGCCAATTTCATAGTCCAACTGGCTCCGGAGAGTCGGGAGCAGTTGGGCTATATGCCGTAAAAAAAGCTTTTTTGCGCTGTTTATCGACTCGCGAAATTGTCACTGTTTTTCCTTGGATGAAAGTTAACTTTGAAATATCTTACCCTGGAATGGAATCAAATTGCGTTGCCTATGTAACAACAATTTGATTACCCAAAAAATTAAAGCCAAAGTGTATGTATATAAATCAAATAATTTCGTATTTCAATTTACTCGTCAGCTTAATGTAGGTAACAACAATTTGAGTTTTGTTTAATTTGCTTCCAAAGAAAATTAAGTATCGTTCGAAACACTATTGTCTTTGAAATATATTTTATATTTATTAAATAATAACCTTTCATTCCTTTACTCCTTTTTTTAATATCAATAAACAGTAAATAAATTGATTTATTTACGATATCCTCGTGAAAACGAATGTAACAAGTTCTATGAAAACTATCACCAAAATACTCGTGAATAAATGGGTGACATTTATTCGTATTATCGAATTATTTATTTTACTACCTACTGTCGTAAAACAAAATTTCTAACATTAAAGACTTATCAACGCAAAATAAATTTCAATTTGTTTTCCTTCGAAAATAGAACATAAATGTCAGGGAACTCCTTAAATTTAAATAAAAATTCAGGAAGTTTGATAATTTATTTAAAATTTAAACCTGATTAACGGTTAGCTTTTAGGGGATTACATTCCTTCCAGTCAGTTTGCGATAGAGCCGTTTCAAGGGGATAAGAAATTGTGAAAATTGGGCAAAACAAATCGATAAGACTTAGGAATGGTAGGAGAAACTGTGACCGGAGTGATAGCTGCCCGCAACCGGCATTTCGAGGCTTTCAGGAATTTCAAAACGGACATGCTGAAAGCTGTAAAATAATCAAAGTGCCACATTTTTTTTTTCTTCTCGAATCTTTTTTTTTAAGGGTTTTTCGAAATTCCCGCAAAACAGTCAAAACAAATGTTTTAATTTTTTCCGACATACGCGGATATTATCATTTATCACGATGGTAGTAACAGAATTTATTTGGCTGCTTACGTAAAAAAGAGTTACTTTCAAGAGTTTACTTCTTATTGTTCGATTGATGGACAAAAATATCATCAGTGATTTTTCTGCACTTTTTCTATGGAAAGGAGCCTTCTTATTAATATTATATTATATTATTATAATGTTTGTACTTTCAGGAAGGAAATTACTTTGCAAAATACAAAAAAAAAACTGAACGCCTCTGGTACATAATTAACCCTTTGGGACGACTTTGCATAGAAAAAAAATAACAATTGATACAACATATTTTTTTGTACTTTTTGTTGTTAGAATAGAATTTTTTCTACATTAATTTTAAATAACACTGGGCCTCAGAGGGTATTTTTTTACTATTAGTAAAATTAAAAAAATGTTTATTTAAAAAAAAAATACATTTGCAATATTCCATGAATAAATATAATGATAACATAAAACTAAATAAAAAAACACTGATGGAAAGATGAAATAAAAATGGATTACCGACCATGACCGCTCAAGCGGGAACTGTCAAAATATTTGCGGTTTTTGTGGCAGAAATAAGGATTACAACCTATCAAAAAAAAAGGACACCATAGAGAAGATTGCCAGCTATTAGCAAACAAAAACCCTATTTTTTTTTAATCGTGATGTTTACGGGAAAAAATCGTAAAGTTCGTATTCATTTGAATTAACACTGGGTATCGGATATCAGAGAGTTAATGTAGTGTATTTTAAAACGTTCGTATTCGAAACATTTTCATGACTGAAGTACAACTAAAATTAATACGTATAATTTATACATGGGAAATCCAAAAGCACTTATTTTAAGGGGAATGGGGATTATAATATGTGAAATATGAATTATGAAAATTTTAAGCTCGTGGCACTTACCACGGGTGAAGAATTCTAAAACCAGTCGCGACCCGATTATTAAATACTTATATTACTTTTCTTCTTTGTCTGCTTTTCATTCAAATAGATGTATTTTATGGAGAGCTTTATCATTTTTAATAAATAAAAAAATTTAACACCATGTTTAAAAGTGATTCAATAGCCTGCAATCGATTTCAGTATTTAGTAATTTGTTTGACAAAAAAAAATTTAGATCCGCGTGCTAAATGTTTAGCGTCGCTGGTCCGGGTCGCTTGATTGGTCACCTGATTGATGCAATACGGAAGGGCACATCCATCGATACGTATTTTTCTCAGAGACCGGCCAGAGATTGTCAAACTGTTGCTGTTTGGGAAAAAATATTTTGAACCATTTAATTTAGATTGAGCTCGTTTGGTCCAGAAATATAAGCGTTGGAGATCAGAAGCAATGTTATTTATGTACATGTGCTTATTACAGACATGTTGTTTTCTTTTGAATTACTGTCGAGAATTGTGTTTTCTTTTTAGTATTTAATTAAATAGAAATTCACAGCTTACAGATGCTAAAACTAATAATAGTAAAAAAAGCCATAGTTCTCGGACACCGACTTGCAATATAATTATCCCAAAAATATAGTAGCCCAAACTCGATCGAAATGCTTATTTAAACTGAAAGCTAGCACTTTGAAAACACACATAATTTCAGAAACTCCAAAATCTTTTCAAAAACATTTGACTCTTTCTATTATTCAATCCCTTTTCCACATGAACACATTATCTTAAAGGTACTGTGCAGCAAAATTGACAGTAGCATTATTTTATTCACACTGTTAAGCAGAGGTTTTGTAACGTACGTATAGTTCACACACCCGTTCCAAGATGGGGTTCTAATGCGACCCCGGACGAGAGGTTTGTGCGATATCTTAGATAAAAAAATACTGAAATATTATGAATATACCCTTCTTTAAGTATTACCAAAAGCGCATTAATTAAGATTATGTCATGAAAACGCTTTAATAAACGAGATCAAATGGGGTAACTACGTCACTCCCCCCCTCAGATCGTTCGTTCAGTTTTTACGTTCAGATCCGGAAGGTTTAATAACTAAAAAGAGCCTTATCGAATCGATAGAAAATTCTTGTAATATAAACGCGCACTTCAGTTTGAAGATGTTGCGTTCTTGACATCTTCCGTCTCACTTGTGTGACATTTGAGTTTTGAAAATCGAATTTATGTCCCCCACTAAAAGGAATTCCTACGACCAAAATAAATTCCGAAATCTCTATCCGGCGTGGCCTCGTGCGCCGCGCCGGCCGCAAGTAGATTGCTATTCCCATCCAGATTGATCTCATACAGCATCTGAGAAAGGATGAAAATCACTTTAGATTTATCCTGTGTGATGCGCACTTTGCGATAATATTATTTAATGCAATATACGCGAGTCGTTTAGATGTAAACAACGATCATAGATGCAAACTAGAGCGACTGAAAAACGCGAATATTCGAAGTAGTTTGACCTTCACAAATTCGATCACGTCTCTAAAAACCGCGCAAGATTACTTAGCCTACTGTTCAAAAATAGCGCAAGATAAAACTTTGTTTATAATTTTTAAATTAGGTTTTCAAAACCTGTAATAATTTTGTTTACACAATAAAATATTCAAAATTACAAAAATATATAAATACTGAAGTTTGTCACAATCCTTTTAACTGGGGGATCCTGTTCTGAGGAGGACTAGGTTTGGATTTAAGAAGTTCGTTTAAAAATTTTGAAAACGCTATTTAATTCCACTTCTTTAAGGATATAAAATAAATATATTTACTAAACAGCAACGTTTTATGAAACCATGTAGAAATGAGTTTTTTCATTGATATTGCCTCTTACAACTCACCTAAACATTTGCACAGCTGAAAAAATAAGTACTTGCTTTGGTAAAAATATACGCAGTTTAATATAAGTAACTTCGTTCTTTTTTCCCAATTTTATAATTCCATCGGTGATATCAACGCATCTTCTTATCTGAAGATGAATTACCGCTATCTTTCCTGTTCTGAGCTTTTTTCGCTCAAGTGATGAATGATCCCTTAAATGCCGATCCACCACTATAAATCATTTAAAATTTACTTTACAATACGAGCGTCACTTATATGCACTGCCCTCTGACTTGCTGAGTGCCATCTCAAACACCACCTTCAAGGATAATTTTGAGACGTAGGTTCTTCCTGTTCTCAAAAGGTATACTCCAATTCTACCCATCTCCATTCATTTACTTTCCTCTTATTACATCATTTCCCTACTTAAAGACAATTTGAATTTCTTTTAATATAAAAAAACATCCGCACAATACGGAAAACAACGCAATATGTTTTTATTTCCACTGTGAAACAAGATTGTTTCAAAGGAAATTGCAACCGAATAAAATAAGGTTTCCTTTACAGCCATGAATATAAATTTTTAAATTAATATAAAAATACATTTCTTGTACTTGGGATTGCTGATTTTTAAAGCATCAATTTATCTACCACAGAAATTTTATTTTAAAAAAATGTTCTCTTTATTGTTGTATACAAATTATATAGTTAAATTAGGTTTAGTACAGTGTTTATTACTGATAATTTTAATTTTGTATAATGTTACAAAACTCGTTTATCCAGGCTTTATCTCGCCATTAAATAACTGGGCTTTCTCTTAATTTAAACTAAATAGTAACAAAGAAGTGAAAAAATAACTTTGTCTAAGACCACGAATAATATTTTTTTTTATGACCGACTGGTTTCGCTCAGACAGATGATATCTCTTTCTCTCTGTTCCTTTGTTATAATTTAAATGTTATTTTATTGTTTTTTTTCACATTGTTATTCTATTTTATATTTTGTTCCCCCTCTGTAAATGTAACCTAACACTTTGTATGTGTATTTAGTTTAATTGTGTAATCTGATGATGCTTAGGCTAAGCGAAACCGGTCGGTCATAAAAATAAAAATAATATCCATGGTCTTGTACAAAGTAATTTTTTCATTTCTTTGAATAGTAATACTTGTCTAATTTATACAGCGCCGTTTTTGTGAAATATCATAACAGAGTTACTAATTAACCATCACTCCGTGTCTCCGCAGGGGTTGTATAACTCTCATGTTACACAGACTCTCGACATGACCCAACTCAAGTAGCTGGTTCACGTGATCGCGCCACGACTTCTTATTCCATTCACTTGCGTGTCAAATACTCTGATAGGTACTCCTTTCCGCGTCAACATGCTCCAGATATCCAAACCATTACGTCCCATTTTGAATATTATTCATGACCCTTACGTCAACCTTGAATTATGTTAAAATGTTTTGTACCTCAAGCATATCATTTCTACAGCTCTCAGTTGACTACCTACGTTAATTTTAAATAACGTTGCTACCTTAGAGTATATAGAGTGGTATCAATCCAAGGCAGTGTAGTCAGTTTTTGATGATTTTTACCTGACATAATGTTTTTGTTTATTCGTATAACCACTTTTTCACAGTATTGATTTCAACAAAAATATAGCATCTAACCTAAAAAGCCGTTAAGTTGTGTTAAGTTAAGTGGCATAATAAAAAATGTGGGCGGAGTCCCGCGGTGACCCAGGAGCCTAAGATCATTGTGACAGTACGTAGAAGCGGAGTATTATATTTGTTGTCTCTTTCTCTCTCATGGTGTACGGTGTAAAAACCCGGAGAAAGTGATTTATCGCAATTTTGTATAGGTTGGGTAAAAATAATTAGCTCTCTCTCCATACATTGTTTCTCCAAGGTTGCCACGTTGATTATGTTTACAATTTTAAATATATAAAAATCTCATCAAAACAAAACCACAAAAAATGTTAAAATATACAAAAATCGGGAGGAGACATGTCCTATGTACCTACCATTGAAACTGAGATTTGATACCTTTATTTTTCTTTTCACCGATAAGAAGCACAAATATCTCATAAATCCTCAGATTTAGAACACCATCACGAGACCAACGCTATCGAAAATATATCCAAGCGAGAATACATGACGACGATAATGAAATTACTGTCACAAAATCGTTTCGGGACCGAGGGTTCGTTGTCAGTGAATGTCGCAGAGAGGGGAATAAACTTACCACAGTAAATTCTCTCAAGTAATCTCTCTTTTCAAAAATTCTATACTTTAAGTACCTCCATACTAATACATTATATGTGGGTAGATCATTTGATATGATTTCAAGTTTATAATTTCATCACTACGACTCCGATATATTAAATGAAATCACTACTTATATGTTTTTTTATAACTTCTTTATTTTTTAATAAATCATTAAGTTAACTAACTTACTAACCATCACGCCGTTTCCCCGCAGGGGTAGGCAGAGAGGAAGGACCGCCATATAACTCTGCCTTGGCACACACTCCTCGCTTCATTTACATTCATTCATCGTCCCATACACACTCTTCTGTTATTCTGACTCTTCACATTACCCGATTCAAGTATTTGATTTACTTGATCGTGCCATGTCTTTCTCGGGCGTCCTCGACTTCTTCTTCCATTCACTTTCGCATCATATATTCTTTTCACACTCCTTTCTTCGTTAATTCGCTCTACATGCCCAAACCATCTAAGCGTCCCTTTCTTGATCCGATTCATTACGCTCACATCAGCCTTGCATTCTTTCCGGATATCCATATTTTTAATACGGTCATACATGGTTTTACCGCACATACGTCTCAAAGATCTCATTTCTTCAGCAAAGTAAAATTTCAGTTAATCGCATTGCGTCTTTAACTGGCCATAAACGAAATAAAAATGTATCCATAATAATGATTAAAATAATACCAAAAATCTTCAACGTAAATATGAAAAAAAAAATAACGATCGCGACCGAGGCAAAGATTATTGATATTATTTCAATAATAAATAAATAAATAATAAACATAAAAGCTTCAAAGTTAACTCTAATTTAATAAAAATGTATTCGGTTTTTAATGTCGAAAATTCCCTAGATTTGTGAGAAATACGGTTCGCATAATATTTTCCCTAAATGTAGGGGAATTTTTCCAGATGTAATATCACTGCCACCAAGTGCCAGTGAATGTCTCCCGAGAGAGACAACAGAGGCGTGCGAGAAGTGTTGGTTACAGAGCTGATACGAGAGACGAGAGACGAAAGACGAGTGTAGAGCGTGGAGTGTTGTGTACGAGGAAGGAGAACGAGGTACGAGCGTGTTCTCTGCCCCTGCCTACGAGGAGAAGGGGAGGCGGCCGGGCGGCGAGATCAAACGCTCTTGAATAACGTAATAATAATAATTATTACTACAGATCACTGCAGATCAAAGTCGGCCGACAAAGCAGCCTCACCGCCTCACCGCCTCACCGCCTTACCGCCACGGGCCTTTTTTCCAAATCACTTCTGTCTAACCTCCTCTAAATGGTGTAAGCTACCAGCCAACCAGCCAACCAACCACCGACACAACTATACTACGACCTACGGCTACCGGGGCACCGCCAAACATTTCACACATTAATCTTAAGTCAGATCACAAGGTCGTAACATATAACTATTACACGATTTTACGTATCTATAAGTAGACATCGGATCATATGCAATGCGTATTCGAGATCGAGTTTATATAATCTTGGGTCGAGTCATGTCAAGTCAGAATAATAGAAGAGTATAGATCAAACGATACATGAATGCGAGTGAAGCAAGGAGTGTGTGCCAAAAAATAATTGTGTGGCTGTCCATCATCTCTGCTTCCCCTTGCAATGATGGTTAATTGGCTAGTTAGCTATTCATTATCCAAACAAAGGTAAACAAGCGATGTTTAAAACTCTGCTGTCATTCTGTATGCACGCCCCTTCCTCTCCACAGAACATTCAAAATACATGGAATAAACGTGCATATTCCCAATTGAGTAAATGTAACTAGAATATAAAAATCCGCTTCCGCGTGGTTTAGTCACAACACACACATCAAAAGGAACATACTCAGTTAATCGTGAAGGACCGTAATCGGAAGAAAATTTCAAACTTTTGTATGTGTGAACAATTTTTCCATCGAACGTGGCAGAAGACGGCTTACGGTATTAATACTATCAGATTGTATTAAAGTAATATATTATATTTGTATTAAAATGTCAAAATACCTATTCTTGTTTTTATCATATATTTTTGACACATATTTTGTCATTTTAGTACATATTTCGGCATTTTTAGTGCACATAATCTGATTAAAAAACAGAATTCAAAACGTTACTTGAATTTCTTCAAAAAACCAAATCCATAGTTAGCCCGTTACTACCTTAATTCAATTAAGTAATACAATTTTAGAATTTTCGAATTCACTCGTATATCATTTCGGTCCTAAACTTATCAAAAAGATATTAGAACAACTTTAAACTGATGTTTACGTTGTAAATACTATTTTCGAAGATTAAACGAGCTTAAGTAAACGACAACTCGTACCTGTGTACTTACGTTTTTCCAGCTGCTATCATATCCATGAATTTACAAATGGCTTCAGCTATGATAGGTAAATCAACTAAAAAGCCTATCTGTTCACCATTTTGATTGGTCTCACAATAACCTCGATTAAGTTGGAGATGCTTTAATCCCAATGACACTAGACAATGGGGATCTTCTATAGTATTCATATAAAAAATGATATTACCAAAAGTAGGGATCGTCTGATCAAAAATGTTGATACATAGGTATCTATTTTCAGGTAAAAGCACAGCCAGGGTAGAAGACGCATTTCAGAATCAGAGGTCCCGGATTCAGATTCCAGCGTGGGCTTAATTAATGAGCATTTTTTCACATTTTATAAACATTAACATAGATATAGAATTATATATACATAGTATTGTATATTTGCGGCACGTTCCAGAGTGGTAGATATTCTTGGAATCGCCCCTTATACTTTGCTACTAACGACTCCAGCCGCGTTTAGTGACCAGATCTGAATAGCCAGATATTTCCCAACCTTCTTCTTCCCTATGTTTCTATGCTTTCACCCCAATTTTGACGAAAACGCTATAATTCATATTTACAAATCTTATCGTAAACACCCTGTAGTTGTTGTGTTGTAACCATAATATACACTTAAAGCGAACTAGGCAACTGGCAGCTCGCAGCTCGGTGACCACGTGGGGATACTGACAATAAAAAGGAACCAATGAATTCATGCTCTCATCTGCGGTGTTTTTATTGAATAACCGTGAAATGTACGTTAGTTTCATTCAATCATACATCCGTGAATATAACCACATTCTAAAGCCGATTAACAATAGTCAAACAGGTAGGCCTACCTATCTACTAAGAAAGAAAAATATTTCAAACTAATTTTACTGATATTTAATTTCGACCTAATATGAATTGAATGTGTTTATCAATGCACCCAGGTCTACGGAATATATATTTTTTTAAACTTTATTGATTGTTCGTCTTATTTACTGCCAGTTACGTACTAATATTCACTAATAATATATTTTTCGTTTTGATCTGAAATCTACGTAGAATCTTACCTTAAATTTTCTACGTTCTTGTATGTCATTTGTAAATACAAAAAAGCTAAACTCGAGTTCTTAGATTTACTATCGTAGCTCGAAAATAATTACGTTTAATAACAAGGTAGTGATCATAGAGCAACACATTCCTTTGTAAACCGTATTTCCTTAACGAATTTCTACGAATCTGTTAATCGTTTTGTAATAGCTGCTCCGTCGAATAAATAGTGACCATCTCTCATTCTTCCTTCTTTGATATTTTATTTTGTTGGAAAGTTGCTGATTTTACTAATCTATAATACTGGCACCTGCTGCGTTTACTTGGCTGCAATTTGTAGTAATGCTCTATGTTTTCTTTATTGCAGATGTACCTCCTCTGGTTTCTATTATGCAGTACAACGGCTAAGCATTTGCAGATGTCAGACACATCAGACAACCAAAGATCACCATCTTCATTATCATCTAAAACGTCATCATACTCATCAGAATCAAATACGATTCCACTATCAAATTTAGGAAATAATTACGATGTAGAAACAACTTTCGTTCCGCCATCATCAATAGACTCGGGAAGCAGAGAAACAAAAGAAAACTGGAGTAAGCAGTATGAAGACAGGGAACTTCAAAGTGAGTTAAACAGTGGTCTTTCAGAAAGACAAAACGTTATTTACAGAAGACAAAGTGAATCTAATACTAGACAAGATGAATTGACTCTAGATGCAAGTGAATTGACAAAAAGACACGATGTTTTGAGTTTAGTGGAAAGTGAATTGTCCAAAAGGCAAAATGACATTTCAAGTAATGGAACTCAAAGTAATGAGACGAGTAGTAGTACTGATGAATCCACCGAAAGAGACGCTGCGTCTTCGGGAACAGATGATATGATTCCTTCGTCTACCGTTGTCAGTGTTGACTCGAATTCAATACAGAGAGTGTCGTCTGGAGAAATTGAGAAAAACGATGATTCGAGATCTCTCAAAAGGGTGTTTCTCAGCAATCGGACAATCGTTTGCAATGATGGATCGCAAGCCGGGTATGTTAATCTTTTTCTTCTTAAAAAGTTCATAATTAAACATGTTTATAATGCGTAATTCTTGAGTAAAAATACGTTTCTTTTTTTGTTATATTAAAAAGGGAAATAAAATGGCAACGCTAATTTGAAAACATTAAAACTCATTTTATAATAATAATACTTGGCTAATTTATACAGTGCCATTTATTTGTTAATATCACCTCAGGGGCGCTTTGCAAAACTTAAGAAACAATGGCTAAATTTACCATAAAATTATCCAAATATCTAAAAGTATAGCTAGTTTTACCTTTTATTTACTGATATTTATTTAATAATTATTTAAATACGTCGAGAGATCTGAAAAATTATTTTTGTTTAGCAGTATTCCGACTATTGCTTGAAATCAATACTATTATACAGGTGCAAAATTTGGGTAATTTTGTAATTTATGGATATGATTTTTTGAAAATATGAGCTTTTAGTTTAGCTCTGAACTCTGTCGAGCCTTTTATCATTCTCAAATCATGTGGCAGGCTATTCCAGGCTTTAGATCCTAGGCAAGCTCTTCGAACTTAGTGTTTGGTGTGGAACTTTGGTTCCTTCAACCTTCCGAGGGCCGATGATGTTGATCTAAGGGTTGAATGACGCGAATTGGTATCTTCAAGAATACACAGTTCCGATAAATTATCCGGAGCCATTTTTTTAATTGACTTAAACACCATCCAGATTGATTCTTTCGAGACATTTAAGCCAGCGAATATTTTTGAGGTACTCTGAAATATGGAAATATTTTAACTGGTATTTATAGTTTTGACCTTCTGCGTTATACT